>VXBU01001146.1:83279-131517 GCA_013400315.1 Bombycilla garrulus | reverse complement strand
AAAAAAAAAAGAAAGAAAGAATATCTTTTTGCTGTGTAGCAACACACACACACATACACCTCTTGTGTTCACAGTATTGCCTCATTGCCAAAAATGGATAGAAATTTTTCAAAAAAAAGCTACAATGTTACTTGCCTCCTTCCTTTTTGAATTCCATATGAAATTCTGGGTTTTTTTGAGCTTGATCAACTAGGAGAATTCTACCACTGATCTGAGAATGGATAGCCTCCTTCTGAGAAATAGAATCAAAACACAGGCAAAGTGACTTCGCCATGTTCACAACACTACCTGCATTCACTTGTGCTTGCGTGTTTTCACTGACACTCTGACAGCTAGGAGGATGAATGTCTCATAAGTGAATCAGTGTTCCTGCCTCTCCAAGTAAGAACTGAAAAATCTGCAAATTCATATCTCCAGCAGCCTACCAGCAAAACCAGGAGCTTCACAGTCCAAGGACAAATGTGGATTTATATTTTTTTCTCTCTGTGCCTCCTTAAAATAAAAAAAAAAAAAAACACCAACTACCCAAAACCAAACTACCTCAACGACAAAACCCTAATCAAAACTCTTGCTAACTCTTTATTTGATTCAGCCAAAATCAAATATACTTGTTCTTTCCCTGACCATTTTCTTCATATCCCAGATAATATAAAGAATACTGCAGACTTGTCAGGGCTCATGACAGGAGCCAATGCTCCCTGCTACTGAGTCCACAGCACAGGTAGGAGTAGACCCAAGCAGGCACAGAGAAGAGCAGGATGCAATGTTGCTCTGTGTTCAAGACGGCCTGATGGAAGGCAGCCACCTCAGCTGCAGCCCAGCCCTGCAACTTCCTCCCTGCTGTGCAGACCCAGCTGAGACACATGCAGGGGCCACTTCTAGGACAGAAATCCCAGTCCCAGGCTTGGTGCCTGGTGGCTGGATTACTGTGGGTGGCAGCAGGAATGCACGTTTTGGGGCCTGCAGCTGGTGTGTAGCAGCTGGCATGCAGTGGCTAGCTAAAAGTAGCTCAGGGTGGAATTTCTCTCTTGGCCACTTGGATTTGAATTTCAAGCACAAGCCACTCTCCCATCTATTTCTGCTTGCCTGCATTTTCCTCTGCCCCAACAGCCACCAGGCACAAGAATGTTTTTCCCTTCTAGACTAAGGAGCTGGCATTTTGTAAGACAGCATCTCATTCCCACTCACTGGAAAGCAGAGTTTGGGGCATCTTAAAATAGTGTTTAGCCTGTCAGTCCACCCAGGGTGTCTGGAGACAAGACCTATACCACCCAGGGCAGATTTTTCAACACCTTACTGATCTGGCAGAGATGAATCTCAGCAGAAATGCTGAGGACCGATCAAATGCTGGGATGAGCTGTGGTGGGCAGGGAGAGCAAGGACTCTGGGCTTTCTTCTCCTGCCCAGATTGAGCACTTGCAGGGTTTATAGCAACTCCTTGCTACCAATCTGCTATAAACCCTGGAGCTGTTTCTAGTCCTGTTGGCATCTCCTGGGATTTGGGCTCTCTCACCTGCAGAGCTCTTGCTCAACTCAGTACTGGAGTATCTCCTGGCATAGCTCTATCTCATGGTGTCTGTGACTGCTTGCGTACCATTGGCCAGCCTGGACACCATTTCAGTGTTTCTGCCTCTCTTCAGGGATGGGGAGAGAACTAGGCAGGGAAGAGCTTTCTATGGCCAGGTTACTGGCCCTTCTACCCTGCAGTACAGCTGGTGCCTGGAGTCAAGCCTCTGCCTTGCTGCATTTCCTTAGGAAAACCACATAGCTTGACCCCTTCTGGGATTCCTTGGGGCAGCAAGCCAAAAAACACTGCAGAGGCGCAAACCCATGGCAAGTGGGGGCCAGTGCTGTCTCCACGCAGATGCGTCATGGGAAAGACTTGCTCTGTAAGTGGGTACTTACGCGAGGGTCCCACACAGGGTGAGGTGTGCCCGTGCCAGGAGTGCCCTCACTTCATATATTCCCCTTCGCTCACATAGTCCATAAAAGACCCCGGCAACTCAGAAAAATCTTCCAAGACAAGACTGGTGGAGTCCTCACCCAGCAGGTCACTGTCGGGCCGGGATGCCCGGGGCCGCAGGGCCGGCGGTGGCGGCGGTGGCGGCTGCGGCGGCGGCTCAGAGACGCTGGCCGGGCCCGAGCNCAAGGACGTGGTAGAGGCTGGGCAAGCGAATGTCGAAGCGAAGGCCAAACTTTGCAAAGAGCTTCTCGTTGAGGGAGTAGAGCTTCTCCGAGATGTCATAGCCTAGATGGGAGGAGAAGAGGCGGGCGATGTAGCGGTCCTTCCTCAGGAGGAGGTACAGCTTCTTCCTCGGCCAGGTGATATAGCTGCAATCGGTCTCGGCTGTCAGAGTGACCTGTGGGGCACGGAGCCAGTGGAGTAAGTCTCACTGCCTGGGCAGGGGTCACCCACCTTGGAGCCACGTGCTTCACTCCAGGGAATGCCCTCAGTCCCTTTGAATCCCATTCTCCTTGGAGAGAGTGGGGCTGGGGAGCCAGATTGTCCTGGTTGAATAACTGGACAAATCCTTACCTGCTGCTGTTTCCTCTCCCTAAGAAGACCCCATTTTCCTATGCAATCAGTAGCATGTCCTCATTTAACCAAGCCACATGGATGGCTACAATTCACCCTCTTGCTTTCAAATGATGCTCCCTATTGACATCTGAGGGATGTAGCTGAAATGAACAGGGCAGCACAGACACCCCTATCCCTCCACAGTACAGGGCTACAGAGGGGGATACTTTTGCATGCCCAGTCAGCCTGGGTTGCCAGTGAGTAGCCCTGGCAGAGGCTGCTGACCCATTCAGCTGCTGGACTGCACAGCCCCAAAGCCCCTGCTCCAAAAAGACCCTGAGTGTTGGAAGGGCCACCTGAAAGGCTTCCCTGATCATCCTGTACCTGAGGGACATCCTTCTCAGCAGTTCTGCTGGCCTCTGTAGGGCTGAATGGCCTTGAAGGACAGTGCAGCACAGCTCAGTGAGAGAGAAAATAAAAAGGTTTTATTGTGTTCGTGTATATGTAGAAAACTCATGAGGGTTTATTGGATTGATTTTAGAGAACGTTTCATTTTCCTTCTGGTTTTGCCAATTTAAAGAGAGACATTTTCCCCCTAGGTATAGGACAAGAACGATTTCAGTCAAAAACATTATATAGTATGTAAGTAATAATAATAATGAAGACAAGAAGTGCAGGAAGGGTCAAACTGCCCTGGGCCAAAGAAGAACATCCGAGTGTAATGGAGACACTGGCATGTGAACAAGTGCCAGAGCCAAAATATCCTGGGGGCTCCCTTTCACTCTATGCCCAGGGGTCTCCTTGGTCAGCTGCCATGGCAGAGGGCCACTGGGAAGCTGAACATGGCTTGGTTACATGTGTGTGTCCTTGGGTTTGATATTTAATGCCATTGCCCTGCAAACAGCTGTCTGATGAAAGAAATATAGGAGATAAAACATGAGAACTTTCCCAGGCCAGACAAGCAAAAAGAAGGGTCACAGGGAAATTGAAATGCCCGGAATCTCATTTTTCTAAGCAGTTTCTGGCACAGTGATCAAAAGTGATCCCTTCTTGTGAGGGATTGAGTTGCAATAAGCAAACCTGCCACCAAACCAGGACAGCAAGACATTTCACTCTTGAATCCCCCCTGACACAAGTGTGCTGGCATCAGCAAGAGCCTGTAATTCAGCCTTCTGGGGGAAAGTGCCAGCCCTGAAACCATACTCCTTCAGGCACTGGGACCCAAGAGTCCTGTGGGAAGCAGACAGCCAAAGCAGAAAGCTAAAGGAAACCAGCTATTCTTGTAGACTAAATCATGCTTCTGCCTTTTTTCAGTGGGCTCAGAATTGAAATTGTTCAATTCAGACAGCCATAGGGCAAGAAAAACCTCAGGTGAGAAAAACCTTCCATACCCTCCTCCAGCAAAGACCTAAAGTCCAACATGCACTTTTTAAACAAAATTATTGTGTTCCTAGGAATAAGGTTGAAACAAGTTACAGAGTTTTATTAATTACTGAGGTGAGAGGGACTGTAGGTTGAACAGCCGCCAAAAGCAGCACATCATCATGCTTAAGCACGGCCACCAAGAGAAAGGTCCTTCCAGTACACAGACTGGTCAAGTCACACCTGATGACTGCTGGCCTCACACAGCTGCTACTTCTTCATGCTCCTCTGTAAGCACATGTGGGGTTTTGGCATTTCCAGCATATGGCCTTCCCTACCTAGGGCTCTGCCTCCCCATCCTGCTGCCAGGCACAGCTGACCTCACTGACTAGCCCTGTCTTACAGAGCAGGAGAGGTGCCAGAGCATGGTGATGGCAGGGCTGGTGCAAGCTGTCTCATGCACCGCAGATAAAGACCCTCAGGAGGTCTTGGAACATTCAGTTCCATGGAAAGCAGCTCAGAAAACACTGGTGATGTCTTTGCAGGTTGCATGCCTGCAGTCAGTCACTGCAGTCAGCCATTTCCCTGCCCGTAGCACTGGGCAGCCATCACTCTTCCTGCTGGATTCTTGGGCAAATTCAGCCCAGGAGCTAGCAGCAGTCTGCTGACAGATTGAAGACCTATGCAAAACATGAGATGCCACCAGCCCTAGCACAGCCATGCTATTTTTGCCTTTTCTACTTCATTACCTTGGTCCTACATCTCTATTTCTGCTCACAGTCTGTAGCCCTATGCCACAGTCACAAAGCCTGCAACCATAATCACTGGTGATAGCATTGTTTTTAGGAGCAATCACCATGACCCTCTCACACATGAGCCAAATTCAGACCACAGGACAGCAGATTTGGAGACCTGCCCTGGTTTAACCAAGTCTGCTTGGGGCTACTCTCCTGAGAAAGCATCATTCCCTCATGACTGTCCCACACTCCCAAGGGATTAGCAAAATCCCTCCTCATATGCCCTAATTGACACAATCAGGATTGACATCCTGACAGGTATCAGGCCATCCTGATGTGCTTTAAAGGCAGAGGGATGTAGGCTTAAGTAATCTTCTCCAGAAGGAAAGCCAAAGAAACACTGTGGGGTGTTGACAGCAAGGCCAAATTCCTTTCACTTACTGCAAATGAGAATTGGTTTGGCCTCTCAGCAGGGGATCCTTCTGCTCAGAAAGAACCATATTCGGGTGTGAATCATCCTTTCTGTTTCTCCACCCAAAACACATGACCATCAGAAAACTTCTGTGAGGAACACGATGTTTATGGGTTTACATCACTGCTGCATATTACCACAGCTGCCATCCTGATGCTAGGACAATGCACCCTGCCAGCAGCATGCAGGGCAAACGCATCAGCACAGGTACTAGAGAACACCATGAGGGAAGAGAGCCGGCAGCCTGATACCTCAATTCCCTGATAAACTGGAAGGAGCACGATGCTCCACCCTCCTTGCTAACAGCAGATAGTAGGAGCATGCCCTGAGGTTTTCAGAACAAGGCGGAAAAAAAGGTTAAACAGCTGATCACACAATCCTATGCTGGCTAAACCACCAGGAAGGGGACAAAAGTATTCCTGGTCAGCTTTGAACAGCATAATGAGGCCTCTCTACTGCCTTCTTAGACATGCAGCAAAGCTCCAAGGAGTGGAGCTGAACTGGGGTTACCTGGAAAATTCCTTCCTCAGAGGGTCGCAGTGACTCCCACTCTGGAGAGTCCAGGAATTGGTATGGAAAGACGTAGTGAAGGAATTGTCCATCCTGGCACACTCGGATCCTGCAGAGGACAGGTGAGGCAGACAGGCTTAGGCCACAAAACAGATGTCACACAAACCTGATAGCTTAAACAGTGTGTCCCACCAGGGAGGAAAGAAATACTTGTCTCACACATTGTACCCTTTTGGGACAGCTGCAGGTGCTTTTGTGGTGAGGCTATCCCTCCCTTCTCTGGGGGGAAATATTTGCTGCCACTTCCCCATACTCCATCTGCTTTCTGTTTATTGCTACAAAGACAGCCCTCACAGATGCAATGCTTGGTCCTAACCCAGGACCTAGCCCACAGGACTGCTGCTGCTTTCTAGGTACTTCTAAGGCAGCCCGTGGCTCTTTGTATCTTCCTCCTGTCTCCAGGATTGCATGAGGGTATTCCCAGTCTCGGTACTGGGAAGTCATTACACCCAGGATGCCCCAAAATCCCACTGCCCATGGTTCCTCACATGGTTCCCTGAGAGCTCATAGTTTGCTGCACATAACTGCTCATTTTCTCTTGGCCTTCTAAGTATCCCTTTCGCCTACTTTTGCTACAATTGCCTGCCAGGGTCAAGGTCAAATGTGCACTCAGCTCTGCGGTAGGAATAGAGAAGGACCTGCACAGACCTGGAGCAAGGACAATGCCAGGGCACTCTGGAGTTCTATTCATAGCTCTGCAACACCAGACTTGGGGCCTCTTGCTTTCCTGTCACCATGTACCCCTGTTGCATGACGCATAAAGGTAATTCCTGCCTTCAGGAATTACAAGATTCTGTTCACCTTTGGCTTCTAATCAGCTGGCAGTGCTGCCTGGAGGGGTCAGAGACTGTAAGGCACATTTCCTGATCCAGGCATATTCTGCATTTCCAAGATCCCACTTGCTCAGTTTAAGAGAGAGCACCATAACAGCAATGCTCTGCTGGATCAGCAAGGACCTCACAAAGCAAAAGAGTGGGTAATAGGAAATGTAAATCCATTCCCATCTCCATGGAGCATCCTGTACCAGCCAAGATGCATACTTCCCACTGCAAAAGAGAGCCCAACAACTACCCACCATCACCATCTTACTGTCTGTTGCAGCACTTTCATGCCCACAGAGTAGCATCACATTATCCAGTGCAGGTCAAGACAGCACAGACTCCTCCCCATCCATATTATTTGCAGATACAGTAAACTTCAGACCCAGCTGCTCACCAGAGATGTTAAGGGGAAGTGCTACTGGAAACACATATACCAAACTTCCCTCTGATGCTTTGCCATCCAACATCCTGGTGGATTCAGGGTGCTCTTAACACTCTTACAAAAGGGATCAACACCAAAAAAAAGGAAGACCAGCCATTCTTCTCTGCACACTCCCTCACCAGAGAGTGAGGGAGAATGCACACATCACCAGAGAGGATTGGCCACTGCACTAAAACAGGAACCCCAGGTGATGCTTTGTATTCCCAAAGGAAAATCCTTGTAAGACACACCTCCTGGAGATCAGCACTGCTCCTATTTAGAGATCTTCTTCCTTTCCCATTCTTATGTAACATTAGTGCCAAGTTCCTGGCAGCAGATTGGAGAACAGCACTATTGCTATTTTTATGCATCTGGGTTTTGCAAATCGCTAAGTGGATATGCTGCTAAAGGCACGCCATAGGATCTCAGGTGAACAAAATGCCAATACTTGATCAGCACAGTTCATTAAATCAAATCTCCAGTGTGACCATCTAGAGGTCCCTGAGGTTCTCCTTGGGGTCCAGAAGAAGGAATATAACAAATACTTGACAGCACAGGGAAAGAAGGTAGGTGTTGGGAACAGGAACTTCTCCCTGAACCCTGCTGTCCAGGGACAGCAGCTGAACTGATGCCTCAGCACACAGCTCTTCACATCACAGAGGTGTGCCTGGTACCCCCAGAGACCACAGGTCCAGACACACTGCTCTCCTGCCTTGAGAAATACATGCTCACAGCCAGTCTGCTCCCAATCAGAAATAAGAACACTTCAAAAGCAGTAAGGATTCATCAAAAGTATTACAGGTAAGGCTGAGCTGGCCACTTCATTGCCCACAGCTTGAGTCTGCAAACCATTCCCTGAAATACTCTTAAGTTAGAAAAATAAAACAAAACTAACACCCCAAAAAGCAAATTCCCCCCTTCCCCAACAAACAGATGCCTATTTCAGATCCTTTTCAGAGGAAGGAAGCAATCCTCACCCCAGTTTCTACAGAGGGTGATAATATAACAATAAGCCACAGCAGTTTGCTGTCAGACTTTACTCAGGCATGGGGGAGTGTTTACCTGCCAGACAGCAGCAATGAGAGGCGGTCAATGGGTGTCTTGCCCTCCACTGCATAATTCTGGTCTCTGACTAGTGACTGCACCTGCTCTTCACAGCACTTCACAATTTCTTTGTAGACTTCCAGAGGCACGTGCAGGGGCAGGTACATGGTCTTGTAGAGGAGGTCAAACTCTTCTGGGATGGTGTTTCTGCGGAGCCGGTAAGCCAGGTGAGCCAGCTGAAGCAAGCAGGAGAGGACCAGCAGCATGTTCCAGATGAAGATATCCAGCCCACAAGCGCTCAGCCAGCCCCACAGAGCATAGCAGAAGTAGCCGGGGGCCAGGAGGCCAAAGATATATAGGGACCCAAAGATGCCACTTCCCCCCATGTAACCCAGGAGGACAATGCAGCTGGCCAGCTGGTAGGCTGCTTCCTCCATAATCTCCTTCCAGGTATCACACACCGGAGGCCAGAGAACAGCCTGGTCCCAAGTGAGGCTGTTTGAGCTCATCCTTCCCCACTCTCCACCCTCCCCAGCCGTCCTGCGCTCAGAATGAATTGTCATACACAAAGGGTGCTGCAGAGGTTGGAAACCAGAGCTGCTGGGTAGCTATTCCTCCTCCTCTTCCTCTTGAACACCGTCTGGTCCCACAGCAGTGCTTCAGAGCAACATGCTAAAAAAGTGCTGCCAAATGTTTTTGCACCCGAAAAATTCCAGAAGTGTTTGCTTCTCCTCTTTGCGGTTCACAATGCGTCGGCTGGCCCCCTTCTTAGCCACAACAGTGAGAAAAGAAGCTGGCAACCATAAGGCCAAAAGAGCTCTGTCAAAAAAGGAGTCGAGGCCATTAGCTGGAAAACTCACGGACAGGACAGAGATCTCCCAGCACTGCCTGTCTCGCCTGCGTTGCAGCAAATGGAATAGCGACCGTGAGAGAGCAGCAGAGGGAGCTGGTGTTGAGCGTGGAATGTCTATCTCTTGGCAGTGGAACGGAGAGAGACCCTAAATGGATAACCATGTTTGGAATTGAAATCCAAGGAGCAAAAGCAGCGAGGAGAACAGAGAGCAAGCATGCACCCGCTACTTAACATAACTCAGGCGGCCAGATAAGCCCAGCGCAGCATGAGGAGGAGAAAGGAGAAGGGAAAACAACCAGCTTATCGCGGCGAGCTCCGGTCACACATCGGGCTCTGCACCGCTCTGCACTTCTGCCAGAGAGTGACTTTCACCCAGCACAAAAAAGGAAAAAGGTCACCCCCTTTTCCCACTGTGGCTTGTAACTGTGGCAGGGACTTAGCAAAAGAAGAGAGGCTGGCTCTCAGCTAATACTTTTCAGGTCCATTACAGCCTCCCCGTACTCCAGGGAGCTCCCTCTCACAGGGTGTTTTAGATCAAGGGGCACAAGGAAAAGCTTTGCACATTCAGAGAACTGTGAATGCAAGGGATAAAACTAGGGCAAACAAGCCTCTGGCATTCAGTTTCGTCTATCATGAAGATGAGACTATCCTGCCAAAATCTTTGTGAGTGTGTAACACTTGGAAGCACATTTTGTGGGGAAATCCTAATTGAGGGATTACAGGCTCTGTTGGGAAGCACCCTTGAGAAACATCATCTCATATTCTCATTTTTTAAATAGCTGTTTAGAACCTGCCCGATATCTTTATTCAGCCCAAAGAGGACAGCCAACACTTCCTCCTCAGGTAAACCAGGATATAGGCATGAGAGGGGAGCCTTTGAGGTCAGTCCTCCATGATCAGCTACACAAAACATGCATAAATGCAACTCCTCCCCTGCTTCAAGTAACACATTGTCAGTCACACAGGCAGGATCTGCCCCACTGCCAAGACGCAGTTACATTTCAGACATTGACACAAACCACGTCGTCTCCCAACACAGTATGAAGTCAGCCTGCTTGGGTCAGTGGGGTAGAGATAGGGTTTCAAGGGTGGTGTGTTTCAGGTCGAGCTTGCAGCTGCCCTGCCTAACATACCATTCCCATTGGCACCATTCAGTTAAAGACACACTAATCGCCTCTCCTAACTAGTAGTGCTCTGGAATAACACTGTCTCCTGGGCAAGGCTGCAGCAATGCTTTATGGCAACCTTAAAGAATTCATCGTGGTCTTGGCCAGAACAATCTAACTTCTGCAATGATGAGGCCACGTGCAATACAGAGCTGCATGGCTCTTAAGAGACATCCTGGCAGGGTGACACATGGGAAGGAAAGAAGACAAATTAAGCTTTGCACAGTCCATTCAGAAAGGGGCCTTCTGTTAAGCGTAAAGTAAAACAGGGAATTTGGTCTTCAGAGGCCCCTTAACTAGCGAAGAAATAAACCTTAGCTACTGAAGCAGAACAACACTCATCTGCAAGAGTTATGGGGAAATTAAGAACTTTCTCTTGACCTTCTCTGCAAAGCAGGACAGATGATCTTATAGCTAAAGCACCACAATAAAAATCTTGGGACCCAGGCTCTGTTTGTCATACCATTGCCATATACTCACTACATGATCCTGACAACATCCTTGTCTACCTTTAGGCCTCTGCAAAAAATCTGTAAGGAGCCTTCTCTCCAAGATAGGCTGACATCTGATATAGTGGGGAGTTGGGATATCAAGATTGTGAACACTTAGGAGAAAGATACTTTACATAAGATCTGTGAGACAAAACTGAACTGCTATGAGTAGAAATGTAGAACTACATTAGAGGAAGCATCCTGAGAAGCACCATTGCAATTCCTCCTACCTTTTCATACTACCAAAACCGTTTTGCAGGAACATCAAAGAAAGTAGAAAAAAAAGGAAGGTAATAATTTCATTCTTCAGTTAGGTAAATTCCTGAGTAAAAATAAACCAGAACACAGTGTTAATGACTCATTAGGACAAAGAAAGTCCTTCATCTGACATCTTCCAGAACATAAACAGTGGCGTTGCAGTGATGCTGAAGCCAGCACTGTGGGTGAGGATGACCTGTTGGGATTTCTCTGTGAAACGATGCAGAAGCTTTCAACCCACGGCAATAACAGCACAAAGCTCTCATTAGAAACTACACAACTTCTCTGTTGGGTCCTACTGTGACACTGTAGAGAGAATAACAGCACTTTAAAAGGTAGATCTCAGAGCACACACGAGAGATTAACTTAGTGTTTTCAGACTCAAATTTCTAAAAGGAAGATTTGTAAAGTGATTGAATCAACAAGACCAAATCTTCCTTTCTCCCTTGACAGTACCATGGCCATACAGATCATCTTTACAGCAGTTTTGCTGGTTTTCCACCCAGTGAAAGGGAAAAAAAAAACCTCTTAATACCAAAGAGAAATTTTATTTCCATGCCTTGCTTTGGATTAGTGTAAGTGCTCTTCATCCAGGGACGCTGATTCATCCAAGACAAGTGATCAAAAGCCAATACTGATTCAGTGGGAAAGGGACAT
Source organism: Bombycilla garrulus (assembly GCA_013400315.1). Classification (NCBI taxonomy): domain Eukaryota; kingdom Metazoa; phylum Chordata; class Aves; order Passeriformes; family Bombycillidae; genus Bombycilla; species Bombycilla garrulus. The sequence continues at coordinate 120,147 of VXBU01001146.1, read as the reverse complement.
ACAAAAGCTGAAAATGACTGAAATGGAATGAAGATGGCAAGTTCATAGAAAACACCTGAGCAGCATTAAGACCCTTCCCTGGAAGTTAACACATAGCATTACTACAAAACATGTTTGTGAAGAAGAAAATCAGACATGTCAAGCTTTTCAGCACTGAAACAGGCAGTGGGGAAACACGTACTTCACTAATTTCCCCATTTAAAATGGACTCAACTAGTAGCACTTAATATTTAGCTGCATGTGATGATGCAATGAAGGTACAGCCTGCACTATGTTTGGCAAATAAATCCTCTGTCCTTGAGAGCCACACAACAGAGAGATTATCAGTCCCAAATCTCACAGTAGCTGAATGACTGGTTATTTTGCCCATCCCTTAGAAATCCAACAGGTTCACTACTGATCCCATAACCTGAAAACTAGTTCAATCACCTGTGTTGAGGACACTAAGACCTTGGTGGCTTGAACTCAGAGAGGACATAATCAAACACCTCTTTTTTTAGTTATTATTTAGTGCATTGCCAGCATTAGTCTGCAAGACTGTTACTTACACACAAATAAACCCTGTAGCTCCAAAATATTGCACATTTGATTTACAAATGTTGGGGAAGGTCTCAAGCCTACTCCAGACAAGCTCACAGTGAATTACAAAGGTTCAAAGATAGCATGTACTGTATCTAGCTGTACTGCTCTATAGTTAAGTCAAGTTTCCTCCTACTGCCATGTTTCACACTGTCAAGGTATACACCGCCCTGTGCAGGGCAGTGTCTGTCACCAACACTGCCAGTAAGTACCAACATAGGAACTTCCATTCCCTGAATGAAGCCCTGAATCCACTCCACAGGAATACCACAGTAAGAAATTATGCCGCTCAGCAAGGAATTTGATTTGACTACAAGGTTCTTCCATTGCTGCTTTAAGTACAGAGTTGTCCAGTACCCTTTCTGTACCTGTTACACACAGGTACATCAGCATCCCACTCGTTCCCAAAAATTTTCTAAAGTACTTGCCACACTTTTACCCTCATGGAGATCTAAACATCCTAATTCTTAAGTGAATAGAATTAGTGTAAAATTGTGCAGGAACATGGTTTTTTTTCTTTTCTTGACCTGATATAAATAGCACTCCACTTTCACTTGGCCACTCCCTGGCCTCCTCTATTCTGTGGCACCATTTCCAGAGTTTACCCAGACCATGCTACCACAAAGCTGGTGCTCATCCACCTTTCAGCATTCTCTTCAGTTCATGCTCTGACACATAATGGTTCAACAAGAAATTACCTTGTTGAAGTTTCTACCTCAAGACAATAATAAACACCAAGAAGAGCACCAGGTCCTGCTCCTCAAACAGCCACAGGCAGCTTTGAATGCTTTCTGCCAGAGCCACACCTGCATCCCTGCTCTGAGGCTGAAAGCCAGCATGGACACAATTCATGCCTCAAGACAGAACCTTCAGAAAACGTTCCCAGAGGAAGAGTCTAAACTCTCCTCATGCAACTTGTGAGTCTCAGCCGAGGCAGCACCGAGTGTGACATACTAAATGTTCACAGTCAAAAGCCATTGCTAGATCAGGATACACAGGGCCCAGCAGGCAGAGAAACAATCATGACTGCACCCACTCCTCCTGCAGGATCAAAGCCAGGAGAAAAATCAAGACAAAGCACAGATTTTGGATGTTCCATTTCTGACAGGAAAACTTATCAAAAGTAATTAGCAATACTGTCTTCAGGAAATTCAACTCACCACAGGAAGAGTAACACTAGGGTTGCAAAATTACAGTATGAACCCAGAAAAGCACCACCTGTAACAAACCAGAAATTGCATCTAATGCTTCTCTGGATTGTAAGAAGGAATCAAAGGCAACAATTACTCTCCCACTGTCACCTCATACAAGTGAAAAAGGAAGCCAGAAAACAAAAGCCCACGTGTGCAGAGCAGAAGACCAATACAACAAAAACTCAGCATAAAAAAAAAGCTTTACTTTAAGGCAAGTAACCTGCACATAAATAACTTGCAGTGACAGGGAGCAACCCTCTGCTCCCTTTCCCTTGATGAACTACTGGCTCAAGTGAGTTTGAAACAGGAAGTACCTAATTTTTCATTATAAAGAATGATGCTTGGGTATTGGTATTCAAAACCCATCAGAAGAATTCGAACAGGGGAAATCAAACACAGTTTTGACTCTAAGGAAGTTCACTTCATAAGACCATGCTCACCTTTGTACAGTTACAGCTACTGTCACAAACAGCACTACAAGCCTCAGCATGACTGCTGAAAGCTGCAAGAGTGCAATGCTACTAGCAGGATTTCACCATTTGCATCAGTGGGAAAACCCAAGCTCCTCTCTATTCAACACCACCACCACAGTAATCACTGTTCCTATGTTAATGACTAAGCAGGCTTTTCTCATTCTCTCATTCCTGCAGCACACTGTTTTCAGTAAAAAGGGTACTGTCATTTCTTTATTTAAAAAGAAACAGAAGTCAGAACATTGGTCATTTTCAGGCTTTATTAAGAGGAAAAATATATTTTCTGTAGCAGGGGTCAAGAGTAGACAGTGAATAAGCTACAGATGTGATGCATACTCTACCATTAAAGACTCTTCATAAATAGATTCTTTGTTTATATTTGTTCTTTGAAGTAACTTGCAGAAATAATTTATTTTGCAGCTTTCCAGAACACAGTCACACCAAAGACATCATCTAGAAGAGAAAGAAAACATAGCTTCACAAAACATGGACTTCCACTGGATACTGAGCAACAGCTCAATAATCAACAAAAAAACCCCAGCACAAACCCACAAAAACCAACTCCCATGTGCCCTAGCACCAGAAATCTAAACTGAAGTTTGGATCTCTTAGAAGACAACAGAGGCAGCACATTCTTCTACTGCTGAAGGGTGACTCAGAGGCTGTGTACTGCCAAGGGCTTCACCACCCTCACAGGACAGCAATGTTGGCTGTAATGCCAATGAGGATCCTTTCTCTCTCATAAGGGCAACATCATCATGAACAGTACTCTGGGCCTTCCAGTGGTACCAGCTGAGGTGCCACGGCACTTCAGAGGCAGAGTTCTTGAAGGCTGTACTCACCCCACTCAGTCCTGCTCATCTCACTCATATCTTGAAGCCCAGAGCTCTCATACACTCTTTGTGAGCTTCAATTAGGTGCCCACAATTTTCTTCTCCCTTCTCAATAATACTGCAAAATAAGAAGATTTCCAGGGTTCAGCAATAAAATGTTCACATACTTTTAGTCAAAGAAACAGAATTGACAGACTGTTGGGGAAAAATGAAAAATCCCTGTTAGGACCCAGAGGTTTTTGGGTTTTTTTGTTTTTTTTTTTTTTTTTTTTTTTTTTTTTTTTTTTTTTTTGTTTGTTTGTTTGTTTGTTTTGGTTGGTCGGGGTGTTTTTTGTCTATCCTGTGCAGGGTAGTGATGCTTTGGACAGTATAGAAACCATCCCAAAAAGTTACCAAAGGCTGGAGCTGTGCACCTAAAACTCTGACAAACAAGCCTAACAGAACTTCCTATTAACAGGCCAGAGTCTATTCTGGGCAAGTCCGGATGTGGATTTGTTATACAATACAAAGCTGTCACATCATCAAATATGCTGAGCTTGCCAGTTTCAAATTATTCAGTTGCAACAAAATTTCTCTAGTAAGAGACCAACACATAACAGGTTAATCAGTAAATGATATTTTAGTCCAACTTCAGTTGCAATTTAGGGACCCTGAAGCAAAATGCAAAACAAAACACAACACCTGTCCAGCTATTTTTGAAAAAACTATTCACCATATATGGTAACTTTTGATGTTACTCATCCATCCAAGAGCCTCCCATTGTTGGTATATCATGTGTAACATAAAAGCAGTTCAGACTTGCCTTTTGAGTGAATGACAGAACTATTTAGTTTTCTTCTAGGTTTTGTTGCAATGAGCATGGACACGTCCCCTGGCTGACCAGGGCAACTCCATCTGACCAGTAACATCTATTCTACCGCCCTTTTCTTAGGAGGCCCTGGATTCACCTTCACTCTACATGTAATTAGACACGTTCCCCTAAATTTAGCCAAAACAGTGTTCAGTATTATGTCACCGAACCAAACACACTCTATACCACCAGAGAAGTAAAAAAAAAAAAAGACAACTTGGTCATCAGATTAAAGTTTTTTAAAGATTCACTGTCAAAGACAAAGGAGCTCCACTTTGAGGGAGCACTTCATACTATTTCATAGATCCTATGATGATGACTAAGCCTCTAATTACCAATGCAGGCAATACAGGTCACTGGGAAATTTTGAACTTCTCTGGGAAATTCTCTGAGATTCAAAAAAACAGAGTATTTGGCTTTATTTAAAAGAGAACGTAATTCATACTCAGGTGAAAAATAAAGAAGTTACCACCTCCTGGTACGTGCTGCTTCAAACAACAACAGTGAAGATTTACAAGCAGCATTTAAAGCTGATCTTTGAAACCTGTTTTAAACACGGGCTATGAGCTTTTAACCTCTTCAATTCTAAATTATCCTTTTAAGACAGTTTTCTCTCTTCCATACTTTCCCTCCTCCCTCGGATGCTCCAGCACCCTCCGTCTGCGGCGGGAAGAGCTCCCGAAATGCCCGGCGCACGCTGGCAGGGGCACAAACTGCTGGAAGGGAGGGAATCCCAGCGGGGCAGGGAGCGCACACCGGCGGAAGGGGGAACGCCCGGGCGCCGAGGGGCCGCCGCGGGGAGCTGGGGGCCGGGCCCGGGTCCCTACCAGGCGTCTCGCGCCTTCTTGGTCTCGGGGCAGGCGCAGCAGGGCTTCAGCGGCTTCTTCTCCTCCCGCGCCTCCCCCGCGCCCTTGCCGTCGCAGCTGGCGGCGGCCACCGAGGACATGGCGGGCAATTCCCGGCACCCTCAACCCGCGGAGAGAAGGGGCCCACAGCCGTGGAAGGGCGGCTGGTTCCGGAAAAGCTCGCCCGCCCCTTCCCGGCCCGCGGCCTGCCGGGAGGGGTGGGCGCCGGCCCTCCTCCCGCCGGCTCCCCCGCCTCTTCCTGGCCGTCACCCAAGGCGGGGCGGGCGCTGGCTCACAGTGGCGGGGCGAAAGTGACATTTTTCAGGGACACTGAACGAGCCGGAAAGGGAAGGAGGGAGGGGACAGCGGGGAGGAGAAATGGCTTCGTCAGGCGGGAGCAGCTGGCACCTGCCGCAGACAGCAAGAGCACCAAGTGACGCCCTCGGCTCTGCCAGCGCCGGGCTCCACGCTGAAAGCTCTGGCCAGCCACCTTAACCTCTTTTCTCATACTCAAACAGTGGGGAAAACAGAGGATCTGTTCTTCGTGGGAGTGGCTACGTGGCTACAGCACAGTCACCATCACTGGGAAGATTTATGTCTCGGTTTCATGGCAGCCAGCCGGCCCGGCCCTTGGCATTGCTGAAAAAAAAATTAAAAATTGCTCGAATGCTTGATCTTTTATGCTTTCAAGCCTAAGCAACAAGAATGGATATTTAGTCTGTGAAAGAGAGCAACTAACAAGCTCCAAGTGCTTGACATGCTTCAGTGATCTCAGACCTGGGAAAAAGAGTAACAAATCTTGGAAAGAAGGATGTGCACTGAAACTGCACACAAAGAATACAGAATTTAAAAGCCACAAGGCCATCTGGCAGAACTTCCAATATAAGGAAGAAAGTAATAAAGCCAACTCAGCAATTGTGCTTAAATAGCTCCAGCTAGGTAAAAGTTAATTCTCATAGGGGGAGATGGTGACCACCAACTCATGTACCATTGACCCCAGAAACCCACTGACTCAAGTAGAAGACTGAGTATGCAGACTATGTAGCATGAAAAGTGAGAAAATCATTAACCAATCGAAGATAGAATACTAATTAATAAGAGAACTATGTAACTTTTATCCAATTAATATTAATTCCTTTGTTTGCTGAAATGTGTGAATAGTAAAAAGCTTTGGTAGTTGGTGTGCTTGATGTGTGGAATACCACAGAACACCCAGGCTTGCACAATTCTAAAATAAATAATCAATGTCTCTCTTGAGTGTATAATTACTGGGTTGTTGCACACCAGGTAATGAATCCCATTGTTGTGGGCAATAAGGGAGAAGATACAGACCTGCTTTTCCTTGGTAGTCTGTCCCAAACCATGGCATCAGCAGCCACTTTTGCCTTTTAGGCTTCTGCCACATAAAAGCCACAACTTGACTCTTAGGCCATAGTCTGTCACCTCCCAGTGTTTTTTTTGTTTGACGTTTTGACATTTGTGTTTGCCACCAGTCCTGAGGACTCCAGTGTGATACTTACACATGTTAGATTGGCAGGCACATTGCAGACCAAAGGGAGGCCCCACACAGGTAATGAGGGAAGAGCAGGACAGCAGTGGATGTGACATTGCTGAGACCTTGCAAAGGGAAAAGATTAATATGCCCACTGGGATGCAGCTGCTGTGCCTTTTAATGGGGTGTTGCAAGAGTCAAAAAAGAACTGGCAGTTTATATTGTGTACCAAGGGGATCCAAAATCATAGGAACACTGATAAGAGCAAGAACAAGGAGGAGCAGAAAGTGTCATGTAACACTCACTCACTCACTCACTCACTCACTCACTCACTCACTCACTCACTCACTCACTCACTCACTCACCTACTGAATTATCCATAGATCTCTGTTCAGTAGCCTGTTCCCCACTATGCCATTTCTCTGGCAAGGTTGTTCAGGTGACCTGCACCCATGCAGCTTCCTGGTTCAGCACACGTGTCTCGTGAGGCCATGCAGCCAGGTGTGGTGATCTAGAACTTGTACAGGTTGCACTTGTTGACCAAAATATGATTTTCCCAAATTCACACAAACACGCTGCAAGATAAAAGCCGAGACTGAAATATCTATCAAAAACACACATCAGTTCTCCAAAGCAGTGCCTTGTTCTCAGTTTGCTAAACATACTAAGCATGTTTTCCTTTAAAATTAAATAGCTTTGTATTTTCTTCCTAAAGCTTTATCTCCTGACCGCTTTCCAAAGGCCTAGATAGAGCTGTTGATATCAACACAAACTCTGAGGGAAAGACTGTAATAAAACCTCCAAGAGGGTTTCTCAAGTTTGCAATTGAAATGTGTCTTTTATTTAGATAAAATAAAATCTAAACAGATTTCTTTCCTGTAGAAACCAGGAAGACACAAAACAAAATACATTTTATACTCTGGCCAAGTTATGGAATACCAAGATCAGAGGGAGGTTAAAATTTAGTCATCTTGAGAGATTACTTCAGATGGGTCTGCACAAAGGCATGGCCTCTGAAGACTAAACATCCCTGGAAGCAGCATTTCACTCTAGCAGCCTTCCAAACAGATTAAGGAGGAACACTGCTATTTTGGCCATGCTCCCTGCAGGATACCAGTTTGTAACAGAATTGCCCCAGAAGAAGGAATCGTTTCTTGGTGGGATGAAAGGACAGAAGCTGGAAGGGAGGAGAAGGAAGAGACTAGCCATTAAAGCATGGTTAACACATTTTGATACTGATTGCAGCAATTTGGAGTACAATGCAGAGGGAGACCACAGCCATTTCTCTTCTGATGTTGCATTGTGCAGAAGAATTGATTGTTAACTCAGAGATTTTTGTTTTCTATTTGTCCTCTGCCTGCTGACAGTGGCAGAAGAATTATGTTAGAGAGGTATGTGTCAGAATGAACAGATTTATCTACCAGACAAGGAGGAATACCTAAGAGCAGGCTACTGAGATGAGACTGCAAGAAAATTCTCAGAACAAGTACCCAGGGAAGAAGGTCCAGTGAAAATCTCAGTCTCTGAAAGAGATAATGAGAAAAGACCCTCCCTCAAGCTGCCATATCATTGGGCAGCCTGGTGCCATATGTGAGAGTACAAGGACTGAAGGTAGAAATGGACATTTGCAGCTCTTGATTTAGAGGATTAGTGGGTGAAATAGGGAGAGACTGCCCAGCTGTCATGGGTTTCCAAATTATTTCCCCTGTACAGCCCTTTATCTGAATTGAAGAACATACAGCAGTGGCTCATAATGTGTAAACACCACAGCAGTACCGCAGCCATTGCCGTTGGCTTCTTGTGTCTTCTGTTTCACCCACTAAAAGAATGGATTGTCCAAAAAATATATACTTGTCTCCAATGGACAGATTTTTCAAGGAACCTTGCTGTAAGTGCATATTATAGTATTGGCTTTTCGCAAGTATCAAAATAAATGTTATAGTATATATATATGTAATGTTGGATAAAATGTAATGTAAAACAAAGAAAGGACAAGGGACATTTTTGCTCATGGAACTAATTCAAGGAGTGGTGAAGGCTAAACAAAAATTCCTTGCATTCTTGCAGGAGAAGCACCCGAGCCTCAAGGAAGGGGTTTCAATTGCGCTTTATCAGAACCAGTAAAACCGGACCGGTGGACACTGGGAGAGTGACTGGAATAAGGAATGCAAGATTTACAAAGGGGGGGGAGGGGGTGGTGCACGTAGGGTTGGGTGGACCCAAAAGAATGTTTTGAATGATGTATGAGGGCTTATGAATATACAACATGTCTATGCATTTAAAGAAGTGTTTTTTGAGTTAGTGTGTGCTCCTTGATATGAAACCAAGGCACCCGGCCATATGTAACTCTTTGCTTTATGTCTGTCTCCTATTGTCTTTTTATTAAACCTTTTAAATTTTACCAGGAGAGTGAACTCTGTTTTTCACAACCTCAAAAATGAATTTACATTCATTGTTACTATTAGGTTGGGTAAGCCCCTATCAATGTCAGTTGAAAGTAACAGTCTGGGGTAGTTTGGGGTTTTCCAGATTTTTTATGCTTCTGGTATACATGATAGAAGGTAAATTAAGCTGTGGAAATTTTGTGTGATGAAACTGAGCTGAAGGTATTTTGGTATTTTCCATGTAGTGCCTATTCTGGGAACCACTTTATCATCTTGAAAAAATAAACCCGTTCAATATAATCTAAAGAAGTATTTTTAGTTTTGACTGAGTAAGACAGACAATGCTCCAGCAGCCCAGTCAACCATATGCTGTGGTTTATTGTCAAAAAAAAGTTGTTTGTGTTTTGTGTCAATGCTTAGATAACATGAAAATAAAGGATTTCAAAGCTCTGAGCAAGATGTCTTGTCAGGACCCTGCTGCCTCTTACATTAAATGCCCAAGAATAGGACAGAGTTTCTCCTTCTGATCAGAGTTGCAGACCTGCAACTACCAAATGCTATCACTCAGCAGTGGGACCAGAGAGAATGAATGCTGGGATAGAAGGGCTTGTGCTCCAGTCTACTACAATGGAAGAGACTCCAAGGTGATTATTTACACCCCCTCTAAGCTTCAAACTCCACCTTTAGGTTTAAGTCAAGGGGTTCGAACACTGGGCTGATATCACCTCATGAAGCAGTGCACCAGTCCTTTCCCAGCCTGAATACGCAAATCCTCATGTTTCAGGACTATAGCATGAATTCTGTACACAAGGATTCTGTACCACAGGACTGAACCATCTCCTTCCTGGAAGTTAGTATGGAGGAAGTATGCCCTTAAAAACACAAGAGCATAATCAAGATTACTTTAAAGGCTTTTGTGTCTCTTGAATGCTCTACAAAGCCAGTACTCCAACAGATCATCTCTTGCCAGAAACACAGCCAAAACTTCAGAGCATCTGCCTGAAGGTGGAAGGTAGTTTGCAAGAATGAAGTCACTCTCCACTTTAAAACCAGAACTGCTGTCTCTAACAGCAAGACTTGGCCCACAGCGTCCCAGACATTCTGGGGTCTCATGCTGGGACCAGGACTCTGGCCCTGCCCTCCCCAATAAAGAAGACAGCGACCCTCCTACAAGCCTTAGTATAAACTTAAAATATATTAATGCCTTCCTCACACTGTTTTCTGCACATCTCTCACCAGTTTGTGCTAGGATTAGGACTATCATCATTTTCATAATATGCCCCTTCTTGTCACTTTCACTGAAAGCATATCCAAGCATACTAGTAAAGATTAGGAATTTGCTATGCGTGCAACACTGCAAAATCTGCATCAGCGAGTTCTGTGTGCAGTCTCCTTGGTAATAAGGCAAAAGAAGGAAGCTGGTGTTTTGTATCATGCCACAAAATAACCTGCCTGTCCCACATATGTTAGAAGCAGGAACTATGAGCCTTTAGACATAAGACACGTGGCAGCTTTTCCACAAAGCAGATATGTAGCAACTGATGTTCCATGTGCATTTAAAGGCAAGTCAGGCTTATTCCAGTGCTTGCTGGGGTGACTGACCAGCTGTTCCCTTTTGTGGAGGGAACACCCATGAAAATCTGAGCATTTTGGAATAAATCCCATTGTACAGACTCATGAGAAGAACAGGTGTTTGCACTCAAATGGCTCCATGTGTTACCAGCCCAACAAAAGAGCATGGCAGAAGATAACTCTCTGTTTTCTGATAGTCTCTACAATTAGTAACTTAAAAATTTTAAACTGCATTTGGGATATAACATCACTAGTCCTCCAAAAGACATGAATCTGCAAAGGATTGTCCCTACACTGCAGTCACAGTAAAAATTAGAAAAAAATAGCCCAGGTTTAAAAGCACTTATGCATGAAGCAGATAGACATTAGTCACCCAAGGGGAAATTCTTTTTTTTCCCAATATTGCAGAGTTACCTCAGACAGTGGCCTATAAAGATCTTTCCAAAGGGGAAACCTCTTCCATTCTCAGTTCTCATTACTTGAAAGAGCAAGATTTTCAAACTTCTTCAAAAAGACCTATATGAATTGTCAGAACTCACCAGAATCAGACTGCTGAGCCACTGTTAATATAAATCACTACATGTACACATCTCCAGTTAAGTCACCCCACAAAAAACAAATGCTGCCTAAGGTCTGTGCTTGTACATCACAGGAAACCTCATTAGAGCCCAAGTCCAGGAGCCTGTGTATTGAAGAAAAAAACATCTCACTGTAATTCCGTAAAATCCTCCATAATACAAACTTCTAACCTTGATCAGTTCTGCTGCAAACCAGGCGGTGTTTCTGCAACTCTCATGAATGGTGTTAAGCTGTCAGTCAGTTGAGAAGCAGCAAAACTATAGGTCTACTCCTTTTCTACTGCACACATTACATTAGTCCTTTTTCTTCCTGTAAGTGTTGCTGCTATTAACAATTTTATTCTGCTTGATGGCATGCCATTTTGATGCCTGTGTCAGTGGCAAACCTGGATTGTTTGAATCTATTCACGTCTCTCATGATCACATTTTATGAAATGTGAAGCTCCACTTCAGAAAATGGTTTAACATTCTCAATGAAATGCAGGACCTGACTGGAAGCCTGGATGGAATAATTAGTATTTACAAATACATGAGTCATTCCGTATTTGAGATGTCACTGACTGCAGCCACATACTTCTATGTACTCAGATTCCAGCATCTCACTTCTTTTAAATATTGCATCAAGACATGTGCTGTGCAGTGCTGGAAGCTGCTTATAAAGAGCCTGCAACATCACATACCTTCTGAATCCATTCAGAATCCCCACAGCTGTTTTCACAAAGTTACTAGATAATGTAGAAACTTCAGTCAATTTGAAGCCATTTCTTTCACATCAGTGGTCATTCCAGATTTCAACTTTGAACACATAATTAATTTGCACCTGTTTTCTTCTTGCTGATCTTCTTCTCAAGGATCTTTAGAATCCTGGTTCCCATCAAACAAGTGCTTAATGGTCAGATTTTAAGAAGCATTAGGATGTCTCCATATGCAGGTGGAGGGATTCTCAAGAGAGCCTACTTACATTGATGTCTTCCTTAATACATTATGTAGCTGGAATACAATTATTTAAGTGACATGGGAATGTATGTCATTTACATGGCAGAAAATTTCATCTAAATGCTCAGCTCAAACCCACATCCTGACTATTTTGCCCTGTCTTTCAATATGCTGTGCAGTATTTTATCTAAGTACTCTCTTAGTTTTGTACTTAGTCTGTATAACTCTACATTTTACTCTGCGCTTCCTGGATGGTCGGGCATTAACAGTTCTAGTCCCTTACTTAAAATGAGAACTGATTCTTCAAGGTCTGGTACTCTCCTAGGGGTCCATGCATACAAAGACTTTGTATCAAAGAGAGGATGTTTCCAGATCAACATAATAGAGGCTGAGTTCTTATCATGTTCTCACAGTCACATGTCAAGACGATGATGTGCTCTAGATCCTGTTTGGTTCAGCCTCCACCATGTGAGACTGGGAAGTGATGTGGGAAGGACTGTGTGGGTGCAGGCAAAGACAGAGGGGAAAGATAGGGGGACTTTCAAGGCTGAAGAGAGTGCAGGGTGTGTTCTCTTACGTGAGGGATGTGATACTTCTACATCCTTCCCCAGTCCTTGAAAGGGCTCTGTTGAGACCCCATCCGATTCTAGCTTTTTTCTTCCAGTGGCCTCAGTGTCCTGTCACTGCTTCCTCACATTTTTATCTCTGGTAGGCCTGAACTCCTGGGCCCCTGGATGTGTGCTAGCTCTCACCCGACCTTCATCTGGTGGGTTGCAATTAAAGGATAAGGAAATGCTGAAAGCTTCAATAGATTGTATTAAGATTATGCTGCACTAATTGTTTAAGAGTAAATAAGAGTGTAATATATGGAAGAATTATACTGTGTCATAATAAGCTGAAATTAATCTCTGCAGCACTTCCATCCAGATATTTAATTTCTGTGAAGGGAGTGGCTAAAATAGTCACAGAAAATCAGGAGCTTCTAATGCTTGCTTCAGATCAGGCAACCACAAAAATTCAGTCCCCAGGAAAGTGTCTTAACACACTGAAACTTGAAACCTGCAAGCTAACACAACTGGCATTTATTCCTCTGAATATTAAAAGAAGAGTGAGAAAACTAGATATTCACTAGCTCCCTATGGAGTTCAATCCAAGATCCTTTTCCTCCTGAGGCAAGACAACATGCCCGACTACAGCCCTGCAAATCATCCAAATGTCAGCTCTGTTTTTTAAGAATCATCATTTAAGATGACCCAATCCAAGTGAAGTTAAGTATATGCGTGTCCTCCAGAGGATGCCTGAAATATTGGTAAAATTTGGGTTTTGTCACAATTTGAACCATAGGCTGAAAACGCCCTTAATTCTGCCTTCTTTTTAAAAAAAAAAAAATTAAGTGCTAATCAAAATCATTACAGAAGTCCTTTAGCAGGCTTTGAAGTGAATTCTTTAACTGTGATCACAAAGTACTACTACTTCATTTCCTTTGAACTTTTGACTTTTTAGGCTATCCTCAACTGTATATTGCTTTTATTACAGGAAATGTGCCCACTGTCATACTAAGAAAAAGAAGGCAAGAGAGAACAGGTCTCCTATAAAAAGTTTAATCTATTTTTTTTCCATTTCACCTGTTGTATGCGAAGATGCCCCTCTCAGCACGAGTCTTAATAAAAGCAGCATGAATTAACCACAGACTTCACCTCAGTGAAGTTCCATTTACCACGATCAGTACTTCAAGGCATTTTTACAAAAAATGTCACAAGTTACAAGTGAGGTATTCCACAGTGGTTACCATGCCTTACTATAGCCAAAGGTCAACATAGAGACAAGGTCTCAATCCACAAAGCAATAGATTGCACAGCATCTGTCTCCTCACATCTTTGTGACTTACCTCTGTTTTCTGATGGGAATAGTGACCACATCTTCCTCCTCCTCTTTGCTGGCTGGAAGGAAAGCTCCCTTCTTCTGGACTAAAAACTTAGCAATGACATTGACTGCAGCCTTGTGCTGCTGCTTTCCCACTTCTTTTGAATCACACACCTGGAAAAGATGTTTATTATACATAGAGAGTAAATCGTGTAGAATGGACAGAGAATGGACAGGGAACGAACAGGAATCCAAGGGATTACCTTGGATGGGTCCGAATCTGTTTTACATCTGTTTACATTTGGGTCCAAGAGCTGAACTGGTGGCACCCAAGTTAGAGCCTGTGATGGGCAGGACCATACATGGAGGAATTGTGACATCCTGTGGCAAAAATGGGAAATGGCACAGTAACGGTTACCTATTTTAAACAGATTACTTTTGGAACTTCCGGATATCAAAGCCTCAACAGTGCTTTTAATGCTAGAATTTTGTTGCCTGTACCTTAGATATTTTTTTTCATAACTAGCAAAAGTCTCCACGAAATATCACAGGCATCCAGCACCATGACAGTGCTGTCATTTGACCCCTGCTAAGAGCAAAGATGACCATCTGTGGAATGAAACTTAAAGCCAGATGGATGACATCTTGCCAGGGGTTTCATAGATCGTCATGGATTGCAGGATAAAAGTCATATTCAAGAAACACAGTTCCCTCCCAGGCTTTGGAGGACAGAAGGAAAACAGACTAGAGACTCATCACCTGTTTAGTTCAACTTCTTTGCTTTATCCTCCCTAATCCTGCTTTGCCTTCCTTTCTTTTTCAGCTCCTCACCTAGGTCCCATTTTCTTGTCCAAACCTCTGCAGTTCTTCTCTACTGGCTGCTCAGCCAGTCTCTCCCTCCTCCCCATGCCAAACTGATTCTCTACCACCCCACACTCTCCTACTATTTTTCTTTGCTCAGCCAGCCAAGTTTCTCATCTGAAATCATGCATGCGTGTCCAGTCCATCTTGTCTTTGTTCAGCTATTGCTCTGCTTCCAACTAGTGCCTAATCCTACCCTGCTAAATTTTCTACTTCCCTGTCTGATTTTACAGTTCAAACATATCAGCAAGTCACCACAGCATAACAAGTCCATCAATAGAGTAGCAGTAATTCATCTTGCAGCAAATTACACCATCTTATCTCAAGGTTAATGTGAGGTAAAATTAATTTGGCACAGCCTCTGTTACAGGCAGCTAAACTACTGCACTTTTTCTGCCATTTTGCAACACACAAAGTTAATTCACTCAGACATTGTAAAGTAACTCTCAAGGCTGTGGACAGTTTACTCAAACATCTGAGCACCTGGTGTGCTCTACAGCCAAAAATATAAAATATCCAGACAGACAACACCCCAGCTCACCAACACAGTCTTGTTCTGGAAAACTGATTAATGAAAAAAAAACCCACACAAAACCAACCAACCCTACAGCCCACAGATCTAAGCAGAAAGCTCATCAGTCAAGGTTTTTTGTAGGAAATAGGAATCGTTTTTGATTGCTTGAAGTTTAGTTTACTGCAGCTCACTTTCACCAGAGCAACAGGATATGTGCTTGACATACACCAATCAACCTACCAGATAAGCTTTGAGTCCCTTTTCCAAAGCACTGATCGTAGACAAGACTGCCAAAGTTTAATGCCTGGGATCAAGTATTTCCTCAGAACCTTGTGTATTTTGGGATCTTTTGCTTCAGAAATGTGTGGTTTATATTAAAAATAAATAAATAAATAAACAAGATCTATTCAGACCAAACCTCACCACTTTGCCCTCATGGTGCATTGCACAGCACACAACAATGTGCCCCGGCCAGGTCTCACACAGCTTCAGAAGAATAGGAAGATTTCAGGAAAAGAACACTCGGTATAATAATAATCAACACAACTTTTAACACTTGTAAGGCTGTCCACTGTTTACACCTGTAGTTCACAGAGATTTCTTGGAAATATAGTTAAAAATTAGCCAATATTTTACCCCCCCTCTCCTCTAATCAGAGCAAGTTCCATGAACCTGAACCTTGAGCTTTTTCACTCAGCCACATATACCTGCCACCTCCCATGAGTGAGTACCGCCCTTCAGGCAGCTATGCAGTGACCTGAAAACTTTTATATTTTAGTTTTTGACAAGTTAGTTTTCGACAAGTTAGTTTTCAGCCACAGCAGTCTCCAGAGCTGGTTCCCTACATAGTCTTTTAGGTGCCAGCACTTGACAGATCAGAGGCAGCAGGGCCAGGCAGCTCATGGTCAACAAAGAAAAACATGGCAACATCTCACATTTAGTCCAATTTAACGTAGTTAAAGTTAATAGTGGGACTGCACCTTTTTGGTCCTACATGACTCCAGAGAGTACTTACCTGTTAGGCTATGCCCCGGCATCTTGTAGTACTCTTAAGAGCCCATTGAGTTATTCCATTCCTTCTCAGCTTGGTTTCCATCTAGATCCATTCCACATCAGAAAAAAAAGAAGTCCAGGCCACCTGTATTTAGTCATCTCTGAAAACCTTAAACTGGTAAAATATCAGAGGGTGGAGCCAACAAAGAATAATTTTTTGGCCAAAGTACAGCTTACACACCTCATTACTGCAAGGCAGATGTTCAGCATGGAAATCATGGAGTTTTAATGAAATAAGATACAAGAAAGGAAAACTGAACTTGATCATGAGAAGTACCAGGGAACTCTATTAAAAAATGTCTTTTGTTGCCACATTAATAATTTTAATAAGGTATCACACTGTAAAGCTCTTTAGTAAAATGAAGGTCTTTACAGCCTGCTTGGCTATAAAGCAGGCATAGAGGCATCTTTAGGGCATGGATCAATCCATTGTGGGAAGTCACATCCTACAGATGTAGAGATGTAGATGATGTCTGTCAGAAACAAAGCTGTGACAGCATTTCTTAGTTCAGACACATCTTCAGTTGACCCACTAACCTAAAATGTTGTTGCTTCAGGAAAGGGATAGGCCTTTAAGAAAGTAAAGCATTCAAAGTTGAATTGTCTATAAGTAAATTCACAGAGCCAAGGAATTTGGAACTATAGTCCAAAAGTTGCTCTCCTGTAATGAGGCACTGAGGGACCAGTATTTTATATCAGACTTGACAAACTGTGAATAACCCTTTGATGTACAGTTTTATACACTAACATAAGGGACTTGCTTCAAGATTATAGACAGAGGAGAGGGCCCATTTGCAATTTCTCTGCTTTTTGTGTGCTATTGCAAGGCAGCATTGCCTGCAAATCTCCTTATGTTCACACAAACATTAGCCCTTTCTGGTTTTAACATTTAGCATGAAGAAGCTTCCAACTTTCTTAAGGAAAAGGATGGCCTCCTCCTTGAGGAAATGTTTTGCAAAGCATGATGTTTATTTGTAATGCTTTGTACAGGTCTCTTGAGATGCTTTACAGAGGAAAAAAACCCTGCAGCCTCTCTGGGCAGTATATACCAAGCCTATTTTCACAAAACCAGAGAAGCAATTAGGTTGGAAAAGACCTCTGAGATCATTGAGTTCAACCTATGACCAAACACCACCATGTCAATTAGACCACAGCACTGAGTGCCATGTCCACCCCTTCCTTAAACACCTCCACTGATGGTGATGCCACCACCTCCCCAGGTCCATCCCAATGTCCAGTTCCTCCTAATGTCCAATCTAAACCTCCTCTGGCACAGCTTAAGACTGTATCCTCTTGTCCTGTCACTGGTTGCCTGGGAGAAGAGGCCAACCTCCACCTGGCTACATCTTCATCCATTCAGTAATTCTAGAAAGACATAAGGTCACCGAGCCTCCTTTTCCCCAGGCTAAACAACCCCAGCTCCCTCAGCCACTCCTCGTGGGACTTGGATTCCAGACCCCTCATCACCTCCCTTGCCCTTCCTCTGGACTCGCTTTCACCACTTTATAGCTGCAGAAGTCCTAACTGAGAACAAGCAAAGCCAAGAATAAGAATGGCCAGGCTTGAATCCTGTCCCTATGTGTAACTGCTAAACCAGATTTCCTAAGCACTAAGCGAGGGTCCCATGAAACAACTCCAGCAGCAGCTGCTGAAAAGCAAAAATACGCGTCCTTCCTTTCCCGGCCTCGCTCGTGCCCTGTCCTCTTCAAAGTCCAGCCACATCCCCGAGCCAGCGCCGCTCTCCCGGAGGCGGCACAAGATGGAGGCGGCAGGGCGAAGCCTTAGGGCTCTGCGGAAAGCGGGCACGGAGGTGTTGGAGGGAGCAGGAGCACAAGCAGCAGCACCTCGGGAGCAGCCGCGGAAAAACCCGAGGGGCACAGCCGCCCCCAAGCAACATCACGATCCCACAGGGCCGGGCAGGNGGCCATGGGAACGGGGGCCGTGGTAGACCCGGTCGGCGGGGACGGGCTCCCGGCCGGATCGTCGGCTGCTCCTCCGGTACCGGGCCCTGTCGGTATCGGTATCGGGTACCGCGGTCCTGCCCCGCTGCGACTCCGGGCAGCAGCATCGGTACGGCCAAGGCCGAGCCTTTCGGCGGCGCGGGGCCGGGAGTTGGGCGGGGCGGAGCGTGAGGATCCCCTGCCCCAGGGACCCCCCTGCCCAAGAAACCGGGGGCTGTCGTCGAGCTCGGCACGAGGTGGGTGCTGCCCGAGCAGTGGGCAAGCGATAGGGCTGGCGGCTCCAACGAGGCTGGGACCATGAAACATTTGCTGGATCAAAGCCAGCTCTGTGTCACAGAGGGAAGCATCATGTACAGTATGGTTTTTCCACTGATAACCATTGCACCATACCTTTTAATATTTCATGTCATCACGTTTTCTGTTTGACAGTACCTCCAAAGAAAGCAGAATTTTCTACTAGATTTTTCACCTGTATCTTCCACAGAACAGTAGGATTTCAGCTCTGAGGCTTATTTGCATGATGGTGACATCTGTTGGATACAAAGATAGATATTTCAGTTATTTCTTCCTGGTTTGTTTTATACTCTCTTATAGACAGACTTTTAAAGAGGGAAGTGGAGCCTGATGATTTGTGCTGATTCCTCAAATATGTAACTAGTTCCATTGTTCACTTGTCTTTCAGACCCTTTGTACGCATTGTGAAGTGAGAAGGACCCTCCAAAGTCAAATGTCCACGCTCATATTGGTGATAGAGTGGTAGGTGTTGGCCAAAGACAACTCTCATGTTCACCTTGTCTTTTTCTGTATACACATGAGCAGAAACGCTGTCTCAGTCCTAAGCTGCTCTCTTAAAACAGCAAAATACAAAGCAGAGAAAGAAGTTTTATCTAAAACAAGACAACATAGGGAGTAGCCATGACTGCTGGCCTATGATGACTCTGTAACAGCAGCCTAGAAATACCCAGCTTCATGTTCTGAGTAATTTCCTAAGCTATGTGTCAGTATTATTAGTAGACTATGTTCAAATGCTGTTAACTATAGCTTATATATGTTACTTAGATCTAATAAAATAAGTGGGCAGGTGCTGGGCCATTGTTCAAACAGAGCTGTCATTTCACACAGATTTTACTTATGTTTCAGTATACTTACACTACAGATCAGTGTAGCCTTAGACTAAAATGAAATATCTAGTGACATCTAAGCAGCCAATAAAGACTGCAAATCCATGCTGATTCTTCATACAGAATTAGCAGAGTTAACTTCCTAGCTAATCCTTACCTAGTTAGTCCATGCTTAGCTTCCTACTGCATTTGCTCCCCTGCTGACAGTATTCCCTTTAGCTAGTTCTAAACCAGCTAGGGCATGTCTGTGGGGGTTGCAGTCACACCTTCAGACAGCAGTGACTGATAGCTGCACGGGATGCATACAGGTAGAATGCCAGAGGAAAACAGACTTGGTGCAACTGCACAAAGAATTGGATTTTAAACAGAGTCTTCCTGAAGCTATGCATGTGACTGAGGCTGCAAGGCCTCAGATATTCTGAGCTCAGATTTCATTGCTGTACAGCAAGGAGAAGAGCTCTGAGCAGCTTCTCAACAAGGAGCATTTTCTTTGAAGAATGTTGCTGGATATCTCTTCCTTCATTATCTCAGAATATTTCTTATATCTACATGAAAACAAAAAAGTATTCGTCTGCCTCTCAGTAGAGAGACATGCCCACAGAGCTGGGAACATTGCCTGTCATCAGTGAGACCCTTTTGCAACAATATGGCTGTGGTAACAGTTCAGGCCAGAAGAAGTAAACAGGCATCCTGACACTAAAGTTGTCATATCACAGGGGTAATGGTGCAAATGAGTGTGGTGGCAGATTCTTGCATAAAACATGTTTTAGAATCAATCAGCAAGTGCATACTGTGCAATTCAAAACCCTATATACTTGAATTCTTAATCTATAGCTTCACAAATTGGGATGGACAGAGGTTGTGTTACTATTAGTTCACAGGGTATTCCAAACACTCAGAAGTTGAACTCCTTTTGAAGAGAAATGGAACAAAAAGGCAATTTCATGCACAGCAAACAGCTACTCATGGTAGGGTGCCTAGATCTTCATCAGCTGACACTATCTTACATTCTGGTGAGTATTATTGAAGTGTCACCTGTATGCATTTGAGTTAGCACCTGCTGAAATCAAAGGGGCAATTCAGAGCTCAATTCTGATTTCAGTCTTTACAGAAGCTCAAGCCCATAGAGCTACATCCCTTATGATTGCGAAGATTTATTGGTAACCATAAATGTAGCAATTTAAGGCATATCTACCCAGGGAAATTAGTCCTTAAAAGGAAGGGTGTAGATGTTTAATGTGATCATTTTTGTATGCTAGCTCCCTTTGGGTTATTTTTAACACACGCTAATATCGTTCCAGTATAAAATAATGTAACTTTACCCTGCAAGCGGAATATGTTACTTAATTTCTAGAGCACTAGAAATAGGAGGGAGTTACATGGGGTAATGTGCTAGAAGTTCACATTGCTGCACATTCACAGTTACTGCACACTAACTTCTTTATGTAACAAACCGTTAGACCTTTTGGTTTTCAGTATAAGTTTAGCACTGGAAAATAGCCAGAAGACAAATCTGTGCATCTGCTGCTAGTCTGGTATGCTCCACATCTTGAGAAGAACCATCTAACTAGCTGACATCGTTAGCATACATACATCGCCTTCTTTTCTCATCCCAAATGTGCAGTCCTGTAAATCACAGCAGGCCGCAATTCTGATCTCGTAAATGCTGTTTGAAGTGCCTAAATTACAGCCTCTCTTCTTTGTGTCCACACAACGGCTAGGTGAAGGCACTGATATTCTGAAGCATGGCTACTGGACTGATTCATTTCCCTGCTTGCAGTTTGTGCTTCAAGGGCGAAGATCCAGTGTTTGCATATATTCATCAAAGGTGGAGGGCTCAGCAGCGCCTGCAGGCTCTTCAGCAGCTTGCTGTGTAAGTGTTCTATGGTTGGATAATTTAAAATGAACATACAAGCAAAACCAACAAAAAGCCATGCACACTGAAGTGGAGATGACTGCAATTTGTTCCTACTTATATTTCCCTTGAAATTAAGAGATGGCAGCTGCTGTGGAGTATGGTTACCCATCTGTTTCTTACAGGGTGGATGTTGCACATTCCTTCATCCCTGTGCTATCTGCTTTGCAGCAGTTGCCCTGAAAAAGAAGAGAGTTATTTCAATCTCTTACAGATCAGATGAGTTATGAAGACTTCAGTGACTCATGTGTGTTACTTCAGTGGGAGCTCTGGGAGCTCTTTGATTTTAGTCCTGTGCAATTGCAGCTGGTTAGGTTGCTTTTGCTGCTCCTTCCAGGGTCCTTGGGGCCTGAACCGGGGCACCACATTTTTAGTGCAATGTTTTCTTAGGTGAACTTTCTCCTGGTGTCACAATTTGAGTTCTCATTCAGCAAATATTGAAAAAAAGTTCATGTGCTTTGCCACGCCACAGGGTTTTTAAAGTCCTCTTGTAGCTGTATTCAAGACTGCAGGTGTCAGCCTAGGTTTTCATTTTCTAAGGTTCTTTCTGCTTTAAGCAACTAACTTTAGATCATGGGCTTTTCTGATGGTGCTTGCTCTGGGGTTGCTGGTAACTGAGTTTTACCACATGCCAAACAATAACCAAAGATGTTCAAGAATGATACAGTGGATTTCACACCTGGTTTTGTTCAGTTTCAAAGGAATATTCTTCTCATTTACATAATAATAATTTTTTTAAAATTGGAGTATTTTTTCTTAATGCTATTTTCAGTGTTTCAAACTGTCCCAAGCACATGAACACCTCAGTGCTTCTTATATTTTGTCTGCTGTTCTCTAACAACTTGACACCTGTGCGGCTTTAAAATTGATTTACATTTCAACAACATGTATTTGCAAAATGTCTTGCAATTAACAAAAAACAAGAAATACATCCTCTCTGTTTCAGCCTGCACTGATTGACAGTGCTGTGGATATGGAAGACAGAATATTTCCCAGCTGTCTTCTCAGTAGTTGCATTGCCTCTGCAAGGTTACTGGGGATAAATGCTCATTTATTTCAGCAAAGTCAGCAAATATATGTCAAGGACATGCAAGAGGCAGGATCTGTGGAATAAAAAGGGCTATTTCCCTTGGTTCCCATTGTGCCTATAACTATACCATAATAGGATGAACGGTTTATCCTAATAAAGTTAGATCATAAGAATAAGTGCCCACCTGTGCTGAATGAAACACAAATCCATCTGGATGGAGCAACAGTCTGATATGTAAAGAGTCAGCTAGTGGAACTAGCCATCAGCTCAATTAACTCATTTGAATTACAAACACAGCTTCACAATAATAGGTTGATTAGTGCTGAGCAAGTATATCAGGTTACGACATTGCATCTCAAAATATTCCCCTCTCTTTTCTTATGTGATGTGACTGAAAGCCTTGGGAAGAGATGACTTTAAACTTACCTCGGCAGTAAATTGTGTGTCACTGGAGGTTAATGAAGCATCTCGCTCTAAGCTTCCCTGTGGCAGGTAGCCATACTGTGCTTCCCCAGATTCCAGAGCACAGTTTGCAGGAATTAGATGAGGGCTTGGAAGACAACTGATTTCATCATGTAATCCTCTGTTTTGATCTCAGCTGTCAAGCAATGTTATATATTGTTAATTGTATCTTTGTAAATATATCTTTGTATTAAAATTAGGCGTCAGCAACCAACCCTAGTACCCGCAAGGCCATACATCTTGAGGTCAGAATTCATACAAGTTGCCAAAAAGGGTCTTAGAGAAAACGTGGCCTCCAGGACTTCCTATATACATAGCTCAAAAAAATAAAATCATCATAGAATGGCTTAGGGTAGAAGGGAACTTAAAGGTCATGTAGTTCCAATCCCCTTTCCATAAGCAGGGACACCTTTCATTCAGAGCTCCATCCAACCTGGCCTCAAACACTTCCAAGGATCATCCACAACTTCTCTGGGAAGAACTTCTGGTTTTTGTCTTTAACAAATGTGCAGGTTGAGAAGAGTAAGACTGGAGTATAAAGCAGTTGTGAAATCAAATAGCAATCCTGATGAATAGCTTTCAAATTTCTCACTTCTACCCATTATCTCACTGACTGCCTTAATGAGGTTTTCCACATGATCTTCCAAAGCCTTAAAGAAAATTCTTCAAGACGTAGTGAAAAATTTAAACAGACTGCCTAATTTAAATTCAAAATGGGGAAAAAATGAAGTGTTCTTTCAAAAGTTATGGTTGTTCCAACATGAATTTTGTAGCATTCCCACGATTGTCCTAATTTTTCTCCTTTACTGGAGAACTCAAATTGAAATTGCTAATTCTAAGTTTTTAAACATTTGCTCAAAATCTCTTTACCTACTTTTGAAAGGTAGAAAGTGTCTTCTCCTTTGCTCATTCCACGTCTTTACACATATTTGGGAAGTGTTTCACTCTTAAGATAATATGCTTGGTCCCCCCACTTCCAATAAAAGTAGTTTCCTTTACAGAGTCAAGCATGTACTAATGGTTAATCTTTTTCATAACAAGCTCATAAGAAGGTTTTAATAAAGGCAGCAAAGACCATTTCTTGACCACACATAGTGGAAAATATGCATAAAGTGTCAAACTGTTTTGCTACATAGGTAAATATGAAAAAAAACAAAATATAATTGCTTGTATAAGTCTGAGGCTTGGGGGGAATTTGTAGTGTGCATGTTGGATAATGCAACCAGAGGGGAGAGAGAGAAAAAAAAAGGCATAAGGAAAAAAAATAACTGCTCTGAATGTACTTCCTAAATTATATACTGTATTTTGGCTTTCAGAGGTCAGTCTTCTTATCAGATACCTCAGATTGTGTATGAAGATCCTGAAGTTGATGGAAGGAATCGTTACAAATATTTTGTAAGGTAAGGAACGAACTGATTTGAAACAGGGTTCATCTTGTTTCTGTGCATTTTCAAGAGCACCTAAGTAAAGGCCAGAGTATTATTTTTTCTGTACTTTCTGTCAGTTCTTTGATCAGTGCTTTGATAAAATAGAAAATTTTAACAGTAACCAGGTCTTAAAACACAAGGTCTTTTTAAATTCACACTATGACAGAATTTTCAGTTGTGAGTTACCATATAAGCAAATATATCAGATGTTCTGTACTTAATAAGAAAGCTTTGGGCTGTACATCATCCTGTTTAAAGGAAGAAGATACTTAAAAAACCAACATGGTTCTCCAGACCCCTAGAAGGTATTTTCTTAAGAAGTAACCTTTTAACTCCCAGTTTCTGCCAGGAGCAGAAAGAGAGAAAGGGGAAGCCTTGATTAAGTTTTCATCCAGGACTGCTCTGCTCCTTGCAGAAGGACACTGTAGGTCAGCAGTGGACTCAAGATCTGAACCAACAGCTGCCATATGAACATTCTTGTCTGAGTCACATGCACTTTGAATTGCATTCACTTTTTCACTCAGCAGCTATTGGCCACTATGTCCATTTTAAATATAAAGAAAATTGCCAAGTTTAATAAGTTGAAATCTATTATGGCTCCTTTATCAACAGTTTTAAATGAACAAAAACAATGTTATTTTCTGCGATATGAAATTAAGCTTCAAAGTCTCCCAAAGGCTAAGGAAAATCGATAGAGAACTGCAATATGCAAACTATAAGAATGCCAAGGAAGGAATTATTAATATGTAGTTGAGCCCATAGCACTTTCAAGATACCTCATAAAGTATTGCAAAAAAGGAAACAATAAAAATTAGATAAGTCCAAACCAGCTTATCAACTGATTTTAGGAATGAAGTTTAGGATTTCAAGCAGTTGTTAAAAAAAAACTCCACAACTCTCTCAAAAAAGTGAAAGTGAAGTGAAAAAATTAAGCTGGTTAGTGAAATGCACAAAATGTAACTTTAATAATTGTCTTGTTTTGCAGGTCCACTTTCTGCTTTGACTTAAGAATAACACTCAGTCCTACTGTTGAAATTTCCTTTGTTCCTCCTTAGCTATGAAAGATTTCCTTAATATTTAGGCACAGTTCTTATACATGCAACTAACAGAACCACAGTTGTGGAAAATCCACTGAATTTAGTGGACTGCAGTCTTTCTGAGCCATAATGAACTTTTAGGCTCATCCTTGTTGTCTTACTTCCATTCTCTCTTTTCAGACCTCTCAGGTCTTCTAAGCTGCCTCCAGCAGATGTTCCAGAAGATGTTGCTTCTACAAAGACAAAGTAAGTAGTGACTTGTGGAAGATTTCTGTTGTAACGGGTAACATCTGACCAGGAAAAGATCAGGAAACTATTTAGCTGCTGACCACTATTTTTCATAATGAACAAAGTGGAAAAACTTGTTAAGACATAAGGTGCTGTTCTCATCATTGAGAATTCTAGAGGAAACGAGTGATGGACTGTTTCAGAATTTGCTTGCGGTATGTAAGTAGTGCTTTGTGAACAAAGGATGTGCCTCTAGTTTGTTAAGACTGTAATGCTTGAAACAGAAAGCCAGGTGGCTGAATTCTGGAAGAGATACCATTGCAAAGAAGATTCTTTAGTAGAGCTATATTGTTGGAAATTCTTCTGGTATTTTATTACAATCTCTGTGATAGATGCAATGCTGCTCAGAGATGTAGAGCATCCATGATGTAGTCTAATGTGATTTTCAGTGAGTATCAAATTTTGAGGTCACATAATAAAATTCAGTTCCTAGTAGAGTCAGTGGAAATTGTAACGTGCTTATATCAGAATTAATTTTTTATTCTTGAATTGTTGGAAAGAGAAACATGTGAAGTAAATTGAAACAGTCCTACATCATGTTACTTCAACAATTTTGTGTCCATTAAGGAATGCTTTAGAATGGATACATAGGGGAGATTTGTATGTAATAATCATGAAAGCTGAAACTAGAAGATTTCTGGATTATTTTCTTAAGGAGGGTGTTTCAAACTCAGGGTAGCCTCAGTCTGTTTTTACTAAAGATAATGGAGTTAACATCAATAGGAGTAATGTTAAGATAGACCGAAACACATTTAGGACTCCCACCTTTGACAGACGTGTTTCTGGTTTGTTTGCTTGGAGGTTTTTATTATGGATGTGACCAATCTTTTTCAATCTTGCACTTCTTTTTAGGACAGAGCCACGTATCCAGAAGACAGCTGCAGAAGAGAGCCAGGTCTTTGACCTCACGTTCACAGTGAGGACTCTGGGAACACAGACAGATTACAGGGATGGTGAAGCACAGACAGATCCCTATTCCTCTGAATATGTAGTTCGCGGTGGCTCAGTCCCTGAAATTCTGACACTTGCTGTACTCACTTGGGGTGAGTTGAGAAATTAATATAAAATATAATAATCACGTTGCCTCTTCTGCAGGAAGTTATTTTCTTTTCAATGTCAAGCTTCAAGTCTATTGCCTGCTTTGGCAGTCCTTGTTTGTATGCATTTGGAGTAATAATTTTATCTGTTTCAAAAAAAGTATGATATTTCCCTATTTAACGGTGCTGTTCTGGGGCATTTCAGGAAGAGTTTTGAAGACCAGTCAATATAAAAAGTCATGTTTCACAAATGTTAACTAGGAGCAGTTTTTCCATTTTCCCACTGTTCTTCAGCTGCTCTGAGTTGAAGATTGTTTTAAAAAAACAGTATGAAAACTGCTGCCCTGGAATATACTTGTGATCCTCATCATTACAGTGTCTCAACTGTAATGATGATGGACCCTGCACATGCCAAAGAAAGTGCTCATTCTCTGAAAGTGTCTTCCTAGAAAAGCTTTTCTCCATTTGCAGCCTGCAGTAGAAGAATGAAGTGCCAGTGTTAATATTCAATGATCTCACCGGCATTAGAAGTATTTCCTTCTGGCTTTTGACAGTTCTGCTTGTGTTTAACACATGAGCCTGTGCCCATCCAGCCCTCTCATACTTTTTGGTGGTGGCTGTTTGTAGGATTTGCCAATCTCCCAAAGAGGTAATGCTTCTTGTCCCTTTAAGGTCGGGGGCTGCCAGCAGGACAAGCTGAGATGGAGATTATTGACCGCATCCGGGAAAAATGCACTTGGGAGGCAGCTCTGCCACCCATGGACAGTCCCTCAAATGTTGCAAAGAGGTGGAAGATGATGGAGGCTATGGAAAGGACGGAGTGGGCCTATAGAGAAGAGGAAATAGATAAGTAGGAGTCCAATTGTACTCTTTTATTTCTTTTAATTGTTGGCTAAATAGAGGAGGAGCAAGAAGGTTTAGGGGATTGGCTGAAGGGTAAAATAAGCCTTCTATTTCTGTGAAAGTACTCTGATTTTGGGAAGGGATGTTTTTCTTAAATTTAATGTACAATTATTTTGTACATTATGTATTACATAACATAATACATAATCTAATTGTACATGTTGTATTACAATACATTTTACCAGTGCTTAACTCCCTTTTTAAATGAAAGACTGAATATGAGATATGTAATATGAGCTATAAAGGTATGTAAGATTTCATGGTGACAGCATCACACAGTTCACTGCAGAGTGTACTCAATACTGCCTGACCTTTTCTTTCCTTGCAGGTTGCAGAAGGTTCAGTTGGAAGTCTTTAAGAGGCTGCTGCAGAGGCAAGAGGAGAATCAGAATGAACTGGATGCCAAGCACTTGTACAACCACTGGCAAAATCATCAGAAGGCTAAAGAAGAGAAAATAAGAAAGATTCAGCGTGACTGCGCATTGAGTAAGTCTGAAAGACAGGAAGAGAGGGGTATGAGCCAGTTTCCAGACAAGCCATTTCTATTTTCACAAGGTTACCATCTATTGAAAATAAAATAGGGTGCATCCACAGTATTGATGTGCATGGCCAGCATTTGGTCTGTCATGTTTTTATTTTATCTAGCAAAAGCTCTTGTGAATTCACAAAGGTACGGCTTTTTTTTCTATTTGTATGAACCGTTTCACATTTGTATTTCCTTTTCAGTGCTCAGGAAACTAATAGCTAAGAGGAAGAATTTCATGGGAAAGCTGGAAAGACGAGATATCATCAAAGAGTATAATGACTTTTCATCACAAACATATGCTCCTTTGTCTCGAATTGGTTTTTTCCCAGACAACAATACTGACTACTACGCGTTAAAAAACTTCTATCTTAACACCTTTGAAGGTAGGGCATTTTGGAAGACTTAGTTGTGGGAGATACTTACTTGAGATATGACCAAAATTCAAGTTTCTCCCCCCATCACTCCATTACTTAATCACTATTTTATTGAAATCCTTGTATGTGTTAAAATCCTTGTATGTATTATAATCTTTCTTCATATTATAATTTTAGGATTGTGTGAACTGGAAAAATCTGTCCAGCATTCTGTCTCCCAGCTCAGGATTAATGCTCCAAAACCTAAATGCACTACCACTAAGACAGGCTATATTAGAAGGTCAGGAAGACTAGATGCAGTCCTGGAACAAGTTCACCAGGTATGAAGCTGCATCCAGCACCATGTCAATTCCTCTTAGATTTGAACTGCTCATAAATGCAATTGGGAAGATGTGTAAGTGTTTCTTCCCAATTTCCTGTGCTGTACTCTTATTCCATAAAATAGCTTCTAGGACAGAATAAATCAAACATGCAGACTGTTGTAGACTTGACTGAGTATCAGAGTACTGCTCTGATACTCAGTGCTCTCAATCCTGCTTCTGCTCCAGTTCTATAGAAAAACAATCACAAACAATTATGTCTTTCTACAGATCAGGTATTTAGATTGGAACAGATTATGTAAATTGGAAATTCTCACCCTTTTCTCAGTCTCATCGCTCCTTTTTATTATACACTACTGGCTACTCTGTCAAGCTTCCAATAATTAAAGAAAGCGAATCTGGATTCATATTCCAAACATTTTCTACATTATTTAAAAAGTACCTTTTAAGTACATATTGTAAAAACATATGCAGCAAAGCGATTAAAATGACCCCACTCATAAAATCAGATCACCATGGTGGATGCATATTACTGTTGTTCCCTAACAACAGCATCTGATTTGCAAACATGCTAATAGCATTTTGCATATTTTAATTTATCACAACTGTTCATGCAGATGAGGTGTCCATATATGCAATTAACCACCAAGGAAGGAAGTGCCTCATTTGTATCTGCAATCACAATATTCCTAAATTACGTGTACTTCTCAGAACACTTCTTGTGATGTTGTTGGGTTACCTGCATGTATAATCAGGAATTTTCTTGCCTGGCTGTTGTATCTTTGGAAAATAGTGACTCTAATTTGTAAAGCTTGGCAAGTTTCACTTATATTTATATATATTTTATTTATATTTATTTATGTATAGCTATTATTATTTATATATAGGTATTTATGTATAGCTCTTTTGGTTTAGTGTAATGTAATAATAATTTCAAAGCAGACAGTAACCTGCTATTGCTGAATTTTAAATTGAAATCTTGCTCTGAAAAATCAATCATATTACCTCAAATTTAAATTTTTCTGGATCTTGTAAACATGAAATATTGTATCTCATTATTATCCAGAAAGAAAATTTTCAAAGAAAATCTTGAGAGCTGCAGGAATTGTTCAAGAGTGAGGACAAAACTCATACTTTTAAAGACACAGAAGTGTTGAAGGGGTTTGAGTTTGGGTGGGTTTGCATAAAATTCAAGAAGTAATCATAACATGGTTCTCATTGTCAGCAAAATGTTAGTCCAAGGTTTTGGAGCTGAATTCCAGTTACAGCAATTGTATTCTGTTTAAAATACTCCTCATGGTTTGAAAGACTGTGGTGAAGTGTCCAAACTGTAGCCACAGAGAAGTGTAAGCAGCTGAATGCTGGCTGCTCACATAATAATGTTTCTTCAAAGAAAAACTGGTGGACAAAGGAAGATGGAATGCAGAACAAATGCAGACAATTCTGCACATTTTCTTTCTTAAATTGGTGTAATCACTAGGTCTGCAGTGATTTGTAGCAATTGAGAGGCTCACATAACTAATACTCATTTCCCCACCACAAAAATGCCAAATGTATATTCTTTTAAAATCACAAGCTATTTCCTTTGCAGGCGAAAATGATAAAATTAATCCATTATGCAAAATTTAACTGCTGCTTTTAGATATACAGAAATGGACACCAGACTGGTTGGTCCAGACAAGCAGAGAGTACTGACTGAGAAACACCCAAACTGCCTCAGTCACTGTTAGACTTAAATTTTCTGTTAAGAGAATCAATAAATATCTGCCCTAATTAGCTCTTGAGCTCTGTGGTTCTGTTCCTGGTCACTTCTCCTGTCAGAGGCTTTTGCTTCTGAAGTTTTGTGGAAATAGCATGTTCTGGCTTAGCAGAGCCTTGCTGACAGGTGCACCTCAAATGCTGCTGGAGCTGTCAAAAACAGAGCAGTAGAACATGCAGAGTACTTGCATTAATAGAATTTAGGAGAATCCTCCCTGAGAGGAGCTCTGACCACTTGGAATAAGCAGTCCCAATTGTGCCAAAAAACTTCCCATCACACACAGTAGAAAAAAGTTTAAAGCAGGTAATTAGGGATCATCTTACAAGGGCACTGTGTTGCTTTGACTTATTTCTATAGCTGAGTAGACAAATCAGTTTTCTATTCTACAGCTTTATTTTAGTGCTCTCCTAGCACACTTTATCTCTAAACTCTCTCCCATGATCCTAGAAGATTCAGAGAGTACATGGAAATCTAGCTCTACAATGAGTTTTTATTTAATTTTTCCTGGATTGTCTGAAAGCAAGTGACAAATTTAGGAGGAATGTTAGATATTGGCCTCAGAAATAATTAGTTTTAATAAAGGAAGCTTCCAAGGCTTGCTTCTCTGGCCAAATATGATTAATGACAGATGGGTTCTCCTCATTATATTCCTTTTTCTTTGCCATATTGAGGGTATTCCTAAGCTTAAAGCTTTTTAGAAGGGATAAGCAATAATCCAAGTAACTACAAAAAGAATCTTAGTCTTTCTAAGAATTAGAGCTGTTTCTTTCAGACATTAAACTAAGCCAAGAAGAAGTGATTTAAGGAGACTTTTTTAGGACCATCCTGAAACCTTTTGCAGAAGTACTATGTAGAAGTACTATGTATACTCAATGGTCTTTGAATAATTCTCTAAAATTAGGGAACATGGCAGAAACAGGAGTGACCCAAAATTTACAGTAAAAACAAAAATCTTTACCTTAAGCCAGATCAGTAAAAGGACAAAGAAGGATAGTTCTTAGCCAGCACATATAACAGTGCTTTAAGGAATGCAAGTGAGCCATTATATAGACAGCCTAGTATGAAAATCCAAGGCATTAAGGATGTAACATACCAGTACAGATAACTACTGCAGGGAATAAATGTCACTTGGTAAGTGAATACACCAAGGAGTGGAGGAGGCAGTAGAACACATCCCAGTGCAGAACAAGACATGACTTTAGGCACTGTGCTCTGGTCACTCAAGAGGGATGGAGTGTCATCAGGTGGTTTCAATGTGTTGGATCAAGATGAGCTCAGAACCAAAAACTTCTCACCTCAGCATTAAGTGCAGTTCTCACCATGTCTGTTTTCCTTTTTCCAGTTGCTGGAAAGAGGTAGAGAAGTAGAAGGGCCAAGATGTCTCTGGAGAAAAATCTCTGCCAACTTCAAAGCATAGGAAAGGCTGTTTAAGCAGTTATTTCTTCAAGAACAGATCTCCACACAGTGTTAGTTGGCTCATGCTCAGACAGGCTCAGAGAGCTTTTATGTCAGTCTTGATCAGCCTGGCAGCCTGTCCTTAATGATCCTACCTGAAAGGAGGTTATAGCCAGGTGGAGGTTGACTTCTTCTGCCAGGCAACCAGTAACAGGACAAGAGGGCACAGTCTTAAACTGCACCAGAGGAGTTTTAGATTGGAATTAGGAGGGATTTATTCACAGATTAGACACTGGAATGGGTTTCTCAGGGAAGTGGTAGAGTCATGGACCCTAAAGGTGTTTAAAGAAAGACTGGAGATGAAACAAAGCAGACTCAGTGCCATGGTCTGGTTGCCATGATGGTGTTCAGTCATTGGTTGGACTTGAAGATCTCACTGCATTTTCCAGGAGAATGGAAAAGAGATGACTTACGTTCTTTCACTGTCCAATCCAATCAGATCCTACCTTGACTTTGAACCTACTACCTGAACAGAGGAATGTAGTCTGTATCAAGAAAATTAGAGTATGATACGTAGGTAGTAACATTTGGTGTATGTTGCTCATATATTTAGCACTTTTATCTTTTAAAATAAAACATTTTTTGTAGTGATTCTTGAGTCCTGGTGTCCCTGTTTCCAGAAATGAGAACTTGTTAAGTTAGGCAGAACCAGTTGAGGTAAAACCCCTATATTTCATTTTTCTTTTCTTATGTTAAAATGTTAAAATAATTTAAAGCACCAGATTAGAGAAAGCAAATGGTAAACTTTTGTTTTACTTAGTGAAGATAGACAAGCAAGCACTAAATAGTGCTGACATGAAAACGTAAAGCCGCTTCTAAGAACTGCAGTATATCTCAAATCTACATTAACAAGAATTCCGTCTTGTCCAAATTAGTCATAGATCTTCCTGTCTTTAAAAGTTGTTATTCTGATTATATTTTGTTATTCTGGTTAGCAGGAAACACTTTTGGAGGCCACAGATTTATTAGAAAAATTCTTATGAATGCGAGATTGTATTAATAAACATAGTAACCATT
This sequence comes from Bombycilla garrulus, assembly GCA_013400315.1. Lineage (NCBI taxonomy): Eukaryota > Metazoa > Chordata > Aves > Passeriformes > Bombycillidae > Bombycilla > Bombycilla garrulus. The sequence continues at coordinate 87,489 of VXBU01001146.1, read as the reverse complement.
GTTTTCCAAAGCATCACAACTGCAGCAGCTTTTTCTTTCTGCTTCCTTTGCCCTGCCATGCAAATCTACTTACAAATCATAGCCAGCACTGTTATAATCTTCATACTAGTGAACTCTAAGGTCTTCACATACAAAACACTGTTCAGAAAATCTCTCAACATTTTTCAGCTGTAGCCATTTCACATGGCTGAAAAGCAGTTTATAGGCTTTGATTCTTGCATTATTAGCATGGACCACTTAAGAAGCTTTAAATAATAAAGTATTTTATCTCCTCCACCTCGAAACCTCTCTCCTTTTCTGGAGCAATTAATTATCCTGACCTGAAAGATCAGATCCTACATGCAAGAAGGAGTTTTGTACAATGACTACTGGAGTTTCAAAAATTCATTTCACAATTAAATTTTGCGCAAATGCCAACTGTTTCCTGTTACTGGAGAGATAAATTCAGCATTGAACTTTTTCTAAAGTTTTTCTTTTGATTTCCCTCCCTGGTGAAATACTGTATTCAAACATTTGAAAGAGAGAGTGAAAAAGGAAAAGGCACACTTTCCCTTGCTAGAATATGATCTTTCAATAATGAGGTCTAAAGATCCAACCCAAACAGTAGTAGGATTATAGTTTTGAAGGAGCTTTAAATGAATATACCCCCTTCCCTTTCTTTGCAAGCCAAAGTGTGATGTCCTGCAGCAGGCAAGCATTGTCATGGAGTTGGAAATCTGCATATTTAGTTCTAAGGGGCTGGCAGTGGGAAATTGGCAGGACTTGGGCTTTTTAAACAGTTTGAAAATGTCTTGAAAGAGCTACAGCTGTGGCAGCACTTCCACTTTCGTCTGCTGACAAAGTGTGGCATCTGCCACCAGTCAGCTGCAAGCAAGATAAACCCACACTTAATGGGCTTTTGCATTTTTTTTGGCAGAAGGAAGTTTCTGGACAAGACCGTTTCTCTTTTGCCCCCCATCCACCTGTACAGTTGCTGTGGGTGCCATTGGGCTGCTGGGCAGTAGATGAGCAGAGCAGAGTTCCAAAATATATTTTGCTAGGAAGGGGTGATTTGGTTCAGTTTTGTGCAGTAATAGCCTATCATGCAAAGTGTCTGGGTTTTGAAAGACAGGTGCCTGCCAAGGAAGGCAGGAGCTTCTCTTGGAATAGAAAATGTAAACCCCCTCCCTCCAAATTATTAGAAGGGGCTCTCAGGTAAAGATATGAGGATAAGAATAACAGTTCTTTAATATGTATAAACAAAATAAAGTAAAACAAAAACCAACAAACTACAACCGAATAGGAAAATTAGAACAAGATGCAGTATTAAACAAAAAGACAAAACCTGTCAGTCAGGGTGTTGGTAGCAGTCCAGTTTGAATGGTCCTCCTGGAGTGACAGATGGTTCTGTTGAAGCAGAGATCCTGTAGAAGGGCAGAGTTTTCCTCCAATGGTCCAGTGGTGATGTTGAAGAGTCTGGTCCTTCCTCTGGGAATCCATTGGGAGAGATGGCTGCTCCTCTGGGAATCCAATAGAAGGCAGATGCCTGTTCTGTCCAAATGCCCAGATTATATCCAGGTGGGAATGCTTGGCTCCTCCCCCTGGGCAGAGCTTCTCACAATGGGATGATGTCATTTTCTGAGTCATGGGGTGGGTCTTCACAATGGGCTGATGTCATTCTATGAGTCATGGGGTGGGTCCTTAATTGCCTAATATACAGAAAATGGCTCCCAGAGGGAGTTATCTATGACTCATGGGGCAAGGTGTTAATGGCCCATTATCAGGAGATAGTCCGGGGGAGGAGGCAAGGAAAACACTGCCCCTCCTGATTTTAACAGTTCATGAAGACGGACATAGAATACAGACCTTCTGGAACATTCTTATATTGTAACCTAGGACACAAAGACATCTCACTGTCACAGAACAGTGACAATACCTTCTTCAAGTGACCCCTTCATAAAATCTTCTGACTGCATAACATTTCTAAAACACAGTAACAAGCATTGCCTAATGCTAAAGGCAAAGAGTTATAGCATTTGTAGAAAATTAATTATTTGAGAATTAGAGATGAAGTTCATACCCATTTTAGACTGATTTTAGGTGACTCACAAGTGCTGATGACTTGTTAGTAAATACAGTAAAATAACTCCTGCTTCCTTTTTACATATGATTTTGACATTCCCATCAATATCTTCTAACCAACCAGTAGCCTCATCTACTGACCATAGTCAGTTTTTGAGGTGATGTGCAGTAAGAAATAGAAGCCACAAGCCTGCAAAGCTTTCAACTCCCTGTAGTCAGCATGGTCAGCAACAGTCAGCATCTAGAGAACTGGCCTTGTCATGTCATTTTATCTACCCATGTTCTTATTAAACTAGCTGTCTTTTGCAGGCACTAGTGGAGGAGAAGAATAAACTCAAGGAGCCAAAGAAGCCTCCCCCTGTCCCTGAAAAAGTAGAAAGCCCTGTTCCTAAGCCACCCACTCTAATCCTGGAAAAACCATCAATTGTAAGTGAGCTGGTTTTAGCACTTTTTTTCCTGTTGATCCTTGATTGTTTCCTACACAGTTGTTAAAGGAATACCTAGGGAATGAAAGAAGGGAGCTTTATCTTCTTTGTGTGCATTCATGTTAAAAAAAGCCATCATTATTTCTTAAGATTCTCTTAGCCTCCATTCTGTAAGGATACTAGAAGCCGAAGATTTGAAAATACTTTACAGCAGCTGTTGGTGAAATCTTTGAGTAAACTTTATATTATAAATACATAAATGTTATTCTCTCGTTCTTGGGGAACAAAAAGACGACATTATTATTATTATTATTATTATTATTATTATTAGTAGTAGTAGTAGTAGTAGTAGTAGTAGTAGTAGTAGTAGTAGTAGTAGTTGTTGTTGTTGTTGTTGTTGTTGTTGTTGTTGTTGTTGTTGTTATCATCATCATCATCATCATTATTCAGTAGCTTCCAACCTTCTAATCTGACAACACTGTCATAATCCAGTGAGGCAATTAAGTTCAAATTTATTGAAGTCAGAGAGACATTGGCTGTTTAGCACTGAACTTGCACTTCATTAATTTTCTGGAGTGAAGCTCTTGTCATCATGCAGGATGCAAAGTTTGATGAGCATGCACCAGTTCACAGATAATGATTCTCCTGCAGAGATTGAAACAGCAGTAATGATGTGTCATGAGGGCTGTGATATGCTGTAGGAAAAAATTACTTTTTAGCAGAGCTGCAACTTCCTTTCCTTTCTTAAAGTAACATACTTAAGAGCTAGTTGCCCCAGTGGACTGTTTTTGTCTTTTTACTAACACCATTTTCATTATGTGCTAAGAATTAGAGAGAATTACTATTTAAACTTGTGAATTTAAGAGTTCACACAACCATGAAAGTGAAGAGAGAAAGTCTTATTAAATCATCCATGCTGCTGTCTTACTTTGTGCAGTATGATATTCTATGTTTTATGCAGTCTATTTTAAGATGACTGGAAAAAGAATTTCTTATCTGCTTGGGGAGAGCTTTCCTCAGCTTTACTTACTTCTAAGCATTAGATATGGTATTGCAGTGGTGGGTTTACACTGTTTAGGTTTACCAGTGTGGCAGATTTTTAAGTACTTTGAGGTAACATATAAACAAATCAGAAAATTTTTTCTACCACTTGTAATCATTCTCAAGTGTGTTTACAGATCGTAGTTGGGTTTTTTGTTAAGAATTCCAATACAATAAAATTCCATCTTCATTAATTTTGCTGACACTTGGTTTTTTTTCAAGAATCTTTGTGTGTGAACACATAAAAGATGGAGCTCTCCAGTGAAGCTCCATCTGTAAAATCAGGCCACTTAAGCCACTGAAGAGCAGCAGTAACATCTTCTGCCTTGCCAAATCCAAGGTTTCTCCTACTAGGTGGCTGTGAGGAGCAGTGAAAAGAAGACCCTTCTCTGTTTTAATGCTTCTCTTCCTGCCATACACCCATACGACTACCAGCTGCTAAGTGCTGGAACTGAGAATCTTGAAACTAAATTGTGCCAGAAGAAAGTGGAGAGAATGGAAGCACTACTGCAAGCATCCTCAGCTTCTCTTCCCCAGTCATTTCTAATGGACTTAATAGCCACAACAGGCTCACAGAGCACCTCTGAATTCCTTAATTACTTTATGACTTTTTTCCAGCCTCCCCTAGTTTCCAGCTATCTCCTAGCTTCTTCTATATCCTTAATTTTTCTTGGGTTTTGTTG
>VXBU01001146.1:0-83253 GCA_013400315.1 Bombycilla garrulus | reverse complement strand
TTTTTTTTTAGTGCATGATAGGCTTTTCAACTCCCCTCATTCTTTCCTGCTGGTCTGTAGCAGGCAGTTGGACAAGCTGATGATTACCTTTGCTAAGGCATCATTTGCAGCATTCAAAACCAGAAGTACAGAAAAATGCTCCTCATAAAAATTCAAACCTCACTTTAGTTAATATCACACCAAGCAGTTTGGCTTACCAGTATGTGTGCCATCACCATATCCAAAACTGTCCTGAAGGGATTTCACACTCTAGCCAAGTGATGTGGTAGAGTTTAGCTCTCTAGGACCGGAAATTCATCCCTTCTTTCCAGAGAAGAAGACCATACCAAATCACAAGTCCTCTCGCAAGTTCTGCTTTGCTCCTCCTGGGTGCTGGTGTGGAAAGGCAGGAATGCTTCCTTTGGCATTTGGAAAACTCAGTCTTCAACACCTAAGAAAAAAACCAGAAAACTAAGATTCAAACCCACACAACTTCTCTCATCCCACACTCTTCCCTGTTTTTCCAGCACTTCTTAAATACCACATGTCAATGTAGACTGCATAGGTTCTTTATTAAAGAAAAAAAACATGCTTCCAATTTTAAGATTTCTTTTTATCTTTCCCAGGCACCCAATGGACTTTTTCCTTTTCCTGCTGTCAACTCCAAACTAGAAAACCCCTCACCTAGAAAAAATGCTTCATCTACTTCCTCTATTTAAAATAAGCCCTTTTTTTTACCTTCTGTAGTCATGTTCCCTTTCCAAACATGCTCCATCATTCCTCCAAGTTGGTATCAATCACACAGTGCTAGGCCAGTAAAGCTCTCAAAGAGACAAATCACAATGGGTTGTGGTTGATTTTACTTCCAAACTATCACTTTCTGAGCCTGGAATAAATATCAAAAGAAAAATTGTGTATATTCCCTTTTAATTCAAAACCCTTTTTTATGGTTAAGAGCTCCTTTGAACATATTCTGTCCTCTTAGTGTCTTGACCTGTTAAATTAATGTAGCTGATGCTCATTTTGCAAACTTAGATTCAGTCAAGCTACAAATAGTACTTAGTAATTTTCTCTATAAACACCCTCTTATCATTAGGTTCTCATTTCTAAAGACCCTCAAAAATCTCAAATAGAGTCTAATTATACAACCTTTCTTCCCCATCCCTTGTAAAACATGGAAGTACATGTTACTCGGACTCACCTTCTTTTCCCTAGAAGTTAGAAAATAGTGTTCAGAAACAACCAAGAAAAGACAGGATATGAGTTAGACTGTTTAATAATTAGACACCTAATCTACAGAAATCCCAGTCTCCAAAGAAATACTTAATTATTGTGTGGATATTTGTTATGTTTTGGCAGGAGGAAGAGGACATAGACCTGGCAGTGATTTGTTTGCAGAAGTTGCTCCGAGGCAGATCTCTTCAGAACATGGTATTCTGTCTGTTTGTTTATGTCAATCTTCAGAACGATGGTGGGAATGACTGATTGCAAAGGGTGTTTGCAATCTTTCTTCCACAGCACTAATTGGGGGTAGTGAGGCTCTTCACAGCAGAATTAATCAAATGGCAAATTCTAGACTAGAGATGGACCATGAGTGCATTTTGCCATGATTATGCCAAGGTCCCAGGCACAAGAAACCTCCCACATCCCAGCAGGGCAGCTTGTATTTCATACCATGTTTCTGGTCTCCGCTGGTGGTGAGCTGGACTCCAGATGAGGAGCAACTGAAGCCTACCACTGTGCTGTGCAGGACCCATTATTCTTCTTTCAGGGGAACAGAAGGGGGTCTAACTAAAAACTAATTCAGTAGCCATGCCTTGTGGGCTGTATATTAAGCAAGTCTATCACTTGTGATCAGAGTAGTCCTGAAGGTTTGTTTTCAAGTCCACAAAGTGTAGAATTAATACTCTCTCTTGCAGTAACTATTTAATGTTTTGAAGAGTTCCCACGCAGGACCCTGAGCTTTAGCAAACAATATGATTTTGTGAAAGTGGCTTGAGGTTGAATATAGACTTTGCAAGTATTCTCCAGTTGTGTGATGATCTGTGAGAAGGATTGTTGTCTTTCAGGGCATGAAATGTCCACCATTTTAGGAGTCTTCTTCCATCAGAAGAAATATATTATTGAGTTGGAGAATGACACAAGCAGGGTTGAGTGATCTTTTGTTGCTCTTGGAAGTTCTGTTGGAAGAGAGTGGGATTGAAAGTAAAACATCATCAGGGAGGGCTGAGCCACATAACCCCGTAACAGGGATGGCAGCAGATTCAACATAAATTTACCAATTTATGGCTTTGGGCTGTTGCTGGGCTCCCTTAAAACAAAGGAGACAGAGGACAGAGATGTTGAAACACTGTGAAGCTTTGACATTGAGACTGATATAACAGGGTATGCAGAAGACTATTACCCTTTTGAAATAGGTGTTGGTGTTCCACATTCTAGTGGTTTGAGCTTGGGTAAAGCCAAACAGAATAATAAGAATTTTTAAAAATTATTAAAAAAAAAGGAAAAGAAAATGTAGCAGATTTACCTGACAGCTGTAGTGTTTGCCTAAATGCAACCACAAATTTGTTACAGAGAACTAGGTCTTGGTAACAGCTGACCTTGCAACTTGGAGAAAAAGGGTGTGCTCAGCTGGCAAAGACAAGTTTCTCTATATTCTTCAATTAATATGCTCAGTTGCTTCCCTTTATTTTGAAGATGTTTGAAGGGAAGGAGAAGCATCTGGATCTGATCCAAGAGCTGCGCACCACTCACACACTCCGGGAGGATGGACAGCTGCTCTTGCAGGCAGAGAAGCAAATGACACTGTCTTTACAGCGACAGCGTGACTCACAGATACGCCAGGTTTGCTTGCATAGATGGGAAGGTCGATTCACAGCTCTGTCCTGACCAGGCACTCTGTGCTTGCAGTACCACAACACTTTCACATTTAATTTTTTATGTTTTCTATTATCCAAAGCACAGAAGGCATCCCAATAGCAACAAACCTCTCCTAGCACAGGCCAAGCACTGAATGCCTGAGGGGCTGAAATTGCTTCTTCACTGCTCTGGAAGCTCTGGGGAATCTCAGAAACAGACTGAGGCACCCTGACCACAGCTGCTATGCAGGCTGTGTTTGCTTTGTTTGCAGACAGAACACTTATTTATATTTACAGGGCTTTGAACAAACTGCAATGCCAGATGACCTTCGGTTTTCTCACTTTTTAATCCATTTTACTGGTGCTATGAACTAGTATCACAATACGTGCTTGTCACTCACATCTGTTGGATGTTTTCCTGGGTGTTTGTTACTGCTCTGTCATTTCTCTGTCCCTTTTCTAGCTTGGCAGTCTCTCAGGCTCCTCCTCACACATAAAACCTCACAAAGGGAGCCAAAGCAAATTTATTTTGTAAATTCTGCTGGGCTCAAGACTTCTAGAACCTTAGCAATGGTGACACATTGAAGTACCCGCCACTGTATGCAGAGCAGAGAAATTTTGGGCTCCATTCTCTGCCAAGGATCTAGTGAGATCCCATCCTCTTTCCTTACAGTGTGACAACTTTCCAGAGCAAAGTGAATGAAACAGCAGATGCTGGTCAAGAGTGAATCACAAAGAAATTTTGTCCAGAGTCCACTACATTTCAGAAAATTCAGTATCTATCACATTCTGCAAGTTTTCTTGTAGTTTTCACTACTCTGCTGTTTTATCAATGACCAGCTGTGAGGCAATTTGCCAGCTTCCATATTACAATAACAGCATCCTCTGGCCAGTTGACCTGGTGCAGATGAAGCCAGACCAATGATTCCTGCTGGTTGGGTAGCAACAAAATTTCCGTTTAGATCTCAGTAAAAATGGAACCAAGTGACTGTATTTTATTATTTAGCATTTCCAGAAACTTCCTTATTCACAGGAAGCCCAGATGTGGAATGCAGAAACATAGAATATTTCTACTGAGGAATTAAGAGAAAAATAAAAGTCTTAGGCATTAGAAACTTGCAGTGCTCTGTTTCTTCTGGAAGCCCAAGTGAGAGTGAAGGAGAAAGCAGTTCAAACACCATAATGCCATTCATAGAGAAGGAGAGAGAATAAATGGTAAAGATATTGACCTCTGATCTCAAAATTTCCATTTTGGAGAGCCACTATCGCCCTCTGCTGGTATCNCTGTCTCTGAAGGTTCACAGTCCAAGGCTCAGGTTTTCAAACATTTTGAACTTAAAAACTCTCCGGAATGCATGTACAGGAGTTTTCTATGTGTATGGCTATTTCAGAAAGTCACTGATGACTCTGAGTTCTATAGGGTTTGGTGGTCACAGGTTTTTTCCAGGTTTTTGACCATTTCAATGTAAAAGAAATACTTCCTGCTAAAAGAGGATGGAAACTCCACATAAAACAGTCAAAGAGGAGGAACTGAAAATTTTCAACTCATATATAACAAAAATCTAACACAAGAGTGTTCCTGAGTTGTTTTCCTCCATTTCACACCAGTTTTATATATAGCACCTGGAGCAATGAAGAGGAGGGAGCACTTTAGTTCCATGTTATCCCTCCCTATGGGGTGGTGCAGTTACTGCATCTTCCATCTGAAACACCTGTGGGCTAAGTGCTGTCATTTCTAGATGTGTACAACATTGACAATCCCACTTCCTTTGAAACACTGCCCGGGCAAATGGCACAGCTGTATAAGAAAGCTGATTTATTATTACTTGTCTGGGATATTTCAGCTCCACTTCAACTTTTATGTTTAGATCTATTCTGTAATTGCCTGTTTATTTCAACAGAACACAGCATCCCATCCAGTTCCAGACATTCCCTTCCTGCCAAGGCCCGTGGCTTCAGAGTCCATTCTGGAGATAATGAACTCCCCATAGATCTTGTCTCTTTCTGTAGTGCAATCACACATACCCAGCCCATAAAACAGGATGTGCTTGGAACAAGGAGTGCTTGGCACAGTAATGCTGAACACCTGGAATCTTGTCTCAGCTCCGTCACAGACTTTCTGATTTTCCATTACCTGGAATTTCGAGGTCTCATTTGTACTTCTTCAAACTTAATATAATTACTGTCAATTTTAATTTGTCGGCAGTTAGTAACCCGTACAATTTTTGGTTCAGTGCCTGAAGGTGCAGGTACTCGTGGCTGCACTGTGCAGAAGCCAGTCACATTGAGAGAGCTAAACTCCTGGGACTGTCCCATGGCTGGTCTGAGTGGACGCTGCAGAGCTGTCTCACATCCCTCTGGTAGTCCTGGGGCTTCGTACAATGTTCCTGGGATTTGTAACACAATTCTTTGCATTTTTCTTTTGAAAGCTGTCAGCACTGGAAAGAGACTTGGCCACAGTAGAAGGAAGGGCACTGGGGAACATGCTTGACTTTCTGTCCAAAGAGCTGGTGAGGCTGCGAGAAGAGCAGAAGCTGCATGCTTTGATCATGCTGGCTGAGAGGCAGAGGCGAATGCGGGAAGCAGAGGAGAGCGGGCGGCGGCAGCTGGAACAGATGCGGCGGCAGGAGGAAGATGAGCTCTTTACACAGGCAAGAGGGGGAGACTGGTGGGACTGCAGGCAGTTGGTGGGAGCTGCCTCCTTGTGGGAAGGCCCAGATGGATGGGAGCTGCTTCAGTGCTGACTTTGGTGATGGCTAGTTTTAAAATTGAGGGGGAAAGCTTAGTGAAGAGAGGGTGATTCCTTCCTCATGCCCGTTAAACTAAGGATGATCTGAATACCCTTACAGACTGTCTTGTTAGGCCTGTCCTGAATGGGTGTAGGTTTCTAAATTTCTCCAAAAAACACCTATGGAGAACAGATGTACCTAGACCATCTCTAGGGGTCGGTCATGTTTTGTCAGCACGTGTTCTGCCCAGCTGAACTGTTAGGTGCTTTTCTAGGAAGGATGCCTTTAAGCAAGTGTTTGGAAAGATTTTGCTCCCCCTAGGCCCAAGTGGACTGCAAATAACAAGAGGTATAACATTTATTTTGAAGTAATGATAATAGAGAAAATAACCTTGAAATCAAGAAAAAAAACCCCTATGAATTACCATATTCCATCACTATTCTATAGTCCTGTTCCTATTTCCTAGGTCTTGACTGCATGAAGCATATTTCTCCCCATTGAAAGACTTGAATGGGAGTCTAATTGACTAAACCAATAATTTTCAAACTTTGTGGGAGGTGGTTAATGCCAAAAGGGTCTGGCATCATGTTGTTGGTTTGGTTTTTTTTTTAAATTTCAGCTTCTCATCTTTTCTGTATTTCTGAGTGGTGAGCAGGTAAGGCCAAGGTGCCATAAGCTTATACCCTTCAGATTAGCAGAAGGAAAACACCCATTTCTAAAATCTCAGCTCTACAGCATTATAAGGAAACCAATAATTTTATCTTGGTTTTTGACTGGCTTTATGGAACTTTCTCCTTTAGGGTTTGTTTGAATGAAAGCTGATTCATTTACTGAAGTCAATACCCATGATTATTACTTGGCAATTGTTGTTCAGGGGACCATGAGAACTGAGGCAGCAATTGCCATTGCATTAACAGGACTAACCTGCTGCACCAGAATTGGATCTGCGAGTTCAATCAGTTCTCAGAAAGAATTACTAGAAAATAACTTTTTACAGAAAGCATCTGTGAAAACAAATCTCAGGTTGGCTTGCCTGAAACAAAGAGTTTTGTGAAAATCTGTTGTTTATGCTTCTCTGGAAATCTTCCACTATGCTCCTGGCACAGCAATAGGCAGAGGAACAATATCTTGGTGTTTTGTTCTAGGTGGTGGATGTTCAGAACAGAACTGTTGACACTTACTTGGAAGACATTATCCTGAGTAGCATGGAGAGGGCAGCTGAAGAGAAAGCCAGGGAGGAGATTCGGAAAAAGGCTATAGAAATCAATGACATTGCTTACGAAATGGAGAGTCGGTAGGTTATCAAACAGCACGGTGAGGGGCTGTTCGCAATAGTTTAGAACCTGACCATAGCTGACCCATGTGCATCTGTGGCTGTGTTCATCCTTCCAAGCCATGGGAGGGGCAGAGCAATGCTGCTTGTGGTCCCTTTATTAGTGTGGCTGCTGTACGAGAACCACGCTGTTCCTACCTGCTACACTCATATTAATCCATCAGGGCCTTATTTCCATACAGTGTGTGCCAGGTTCCCTTTGCAAATCACTTATGTGATCTGTGAATCACCCTTTTTAGATTTCTCCACACCAGTGTGAGGCTGTGACTGAGCTTTACCTGAATCTGGGAACTGCCTAAAGCAATAGCCATTCTTACCGATCTTTTCATTTATTTACACTACTACAGAAAATCCATTTGAAAGAGATCCTAAAAGATACAGCTATACACAGCCTTTAATTCTAGGGTGGCTGTTCTTTAAGGAACTGCCAAATTCCATGGAGGTCACTCATCTTGATGGCTGCCTGACAAGGCACTTGAAATAAAGTTGTTGAGTGCACCACTGTCTGTGTTTGGCTAGGGCATCAGCAGGGAATATTTTTTAGGATGTGCCAAACCCCTGGTTCAGTTTCTGTGCTCTTTTTTTGGAATTGAGCCATAAAAATCCCAAGGAGACAGTGACTCTCCTATGGTACAGCAGCTGTGTATTTTGTATCTAGATGAATACAAGCAGAACACTGGAATCCTTGGGGAAATGTAGTGTAGATAATGCATGCAGCCCCTGGGCCAACTGGGAACCCACCAAACACTGGCATGGAAAAGAATATGGGGGCCAGCCAAGTGCAGAGTCACAAAAGGGAAGGATTTAGCAAACTCAGCAATGGATCAAAGATTAAATTGACAAAGACACAAATCCTCAGTGATATCTGTGTGTCTAACTCAGTTTGTCATCAGAGGGAACTGAGCTTCTCAGTACCTTTGAGGATGAGGAATGTAGGGTGATCTTGCTTTCCAATGCACTGTTGAACACATGGGCAGTGCAATGGGGAGTAGTCACACTGTCACCTTTTGTAGGATAAAGAGAGACCCACCTGACAACTGCTGCCATGACAATACACTCCCTTGGAAAGAGTGAGGATATTTACAAGGGAGATCTGTTTTCTCTCCAGAGGTGGCCTGGAGAGAAAGTTAAAATACTAATACTATTGTGCATCTGTCCTGTAGTCGAACTCATCTACAGTCAGAAGAGATTGTAGCAGAGCTGGTTTATAATTTCCTGATCCCAGAAGCTGAGAAAAGCTTTATGAGAGAAAGAGGTAAGGAGTCCAGTAACTTTATCTTCTTTGTGAACTGGCTCACTTTCCTTATTCTAGCTCCCTGAAAGGAATGATGCAGCCAAGTGTTGTCTGAGTTCCCTGAGATTCCTTTTTGGCACTCTGTAGGTAGAAAGTTAAGCTCTTTCACCCTTATTTCACCAGTTTCTCATGCGCTTTAGTCTTTTTAAATGGTGACTGAAATTCAGACCTGCTGTAAGATCTGGCCCGTGCTTTTGCCAAGAAAGGTTGGTTCAGATAATCCTTGAGGTACCTTCCAGCCTGGTTTGCTATGATAAATTTGGTGTATCTGCTACAATAAAACTGCATGAAAAGAAGCAGCCCATTGCACATTCAGAAACAAATTGGTAGAAATCTTTTAAGTAGCACAGTTGTAAATTGTGTTATTGTATGGCAGTTTCTAAAACTGCAGAAGACTTTAACAAGCAAATTACTTAAATATATGTCATATTTGGAGGTAAGGTTATACACTTTCCTGTGCTTCCCTCTCCTCCCAGCCTGGCTCAGAGCAAGAGGTAAGGTTTAAAGGTTGGCTGTAGTGGCATCACACTGTAAGGAGATAACCTTGCAATTGTAAAGGATGTTTCTATTTAACAAAAATTATATGGCATCTGTCAAAATACAGAGGGGAAGACACTGGGAACTTATGTATTACATTAAGTAATGTCAAGAATAAGTGACTGTTCCTAATTGGGATGTTTCCACTGACCAGCACAGGTGGAAAACCATAACTAAACCAGTCACTCACAGAAAGTGAATATGACCCAAGCAAAGCAATTGAATCACAATAGAGCTTGAAGGGGTCTTTGCTGCAGTGCACTTCTCTGCCTTAAGAACAAAGGCACTTAGTTCATTGCCTCTTTTATTGCTTTGTGAATGAAAACACAAACCCTGACTATGTATTTTGTGATCTCTGAATTGTGCAAAGTTTTTTCTTCCTGGCTTGTGTACTGCCACAACAACAAGACCTGTTCTGCAGCTGGCAGTTCTGCATAAGCTTAAAACAGCTCCCTTCACTGCTTCTGCCAGCCTTCCAGAGCAGGTGATGTAATTGTAGTCGGTGAAGCCTGCAGCTCAGGCACTAACACACACAGGTTAGCCTGTCTCAGAAAGGAGAGCACAAAGAAGACCTGGAGATGGCTTAGGATAGTGCACATACTGAGGACATACATCAAGGCTCAAAATATGTACTGGGCTTAAATGCAATAGCAGCTAATGAACAAAGCACCTCAGAAGCACTCCCAAACAACAGAAGAAAAGAATCTTCAGAATCTGTGATAGCTACAGTGACTTTGCCTGAAAAGCAGAGCTAGACCAAATTAAAAATTAAAGTGGATGCTGGTGGAATAGAGCAGTAGGCAATTAAGTAAGAGAGCTCCTTCAAATGTGATCAGGAGAAATCTGTCACAATATTCTTGTGACAGCAGAAATCAAATATCAGGAAGAGACCTGGCTCATCCTCTCTTCTGCTGTTGCTGCATGGGGTGGGGGGGCTCCGTTTACTTAAGACAGTTGAATTCTACCAGATGTACACTCTAATGAACACACCCTGCTGTAAACTTCCTGCACAGTGATAATTTCAGGGAAGCAGAATCATTAACTATTCCATGGAAATCCAAAGGAAATAATATCAAAGAATGGCATTAAATCTCATAAACACATTAGTGTATTGCATTTCTGTGGTGGCTTTAAAAGCCTTCCCTATAGTAAGCCAAATTATTCACGACGAAACTGTGTTTTAGCAGCCTGGCCCATGCTTGAGCCATGCTTGACCTTCCTTGAAACTATCAGGAAGTGATCTAAGAGCACAATTATCTGGCCTGTCAAAAGAGAAAATCCATTTTTTGAACAAAGATTTGAGGAACTGCAAGTTTAGTCTTTGCCTACACTTTAGCTTTCCCTTAAACATTTCTGTTTTGCCATTACCTAGTTAGGGATTTTTTTTCCTCCTCATTTGGTTGCATTTTGATGCATTAAAGCAGGAATTATCCAATACTAGCTCACCCTGAAAAACCTTGGCACCTCGATTCTGAACCCTGCCTCAGTGGAAGTAGAGGTCACTGTGCTGATATGAAAAACCTGGAAAAGGACAGTCACTGACCAAGTTCAGCACGCTGTTCTTTCAATGGAATTCACCGTGGATGGAGAAAGGGACTGCAGCAATTCCAAGGGAGTATTCCCAGTATAGTTGATGCAAACACAATTAAAGCCAAAATGCCTTGGGTAGAGAAACCTCTCCTGGGGATGAGGGCTTGCTGGAGAAGGTCAGTTTTTCAAAAGCAAGTGAGATCCAGTTGCATTCATTGTTGACAAAGTGGACCTGGGAGATGGATAAACATAAACAGGGTGGGTTGGTAACGCTGAGTGACTGAGATAGGGACAGCACAACTGTGTGCCAGCATGCAGGACACCAGTGCTTCAGATCCACAGTCTAAGTGCAACTCAGCTGTGAAACAGGCCAAAGTAAGTCTTGGACTTCTGTAGGGAAGTGACGGGATGAGAGCCCCGCCTTGTTCCTGCATCACTCCTCACACCCTCCCATAAGGCATACAGTACTTCAATCCCCATAACTGAAATAAAGAGGGAAATGGGGAACAAAGAATAGTGAAGAGAAATAAAGAGAGCTTAGGGTGAACATTTAGGCTTGGGTAATTATTTCCCAGGAGGTGGGTTGGAAATACATACAGATGACTTTGGATGAAAGGAGGCAATCCTGCAGTAGCTGAGGGGAGGTGATAAAGTAGGCAGGTGACTTTGTGTGTCAGTTGTGGCTCCGAGTCTTACTTTGAGCTCAGTAAGTTTCTCAGTGCAGGTCAGATCCTGGCACAGGAGATGGCAGATTTCAGCCGGGTTCTTTCAGTGGCTTGCTGCAATTAATAGACACTGAGGAGAAGTTATTTTAAAGCCTGATAACATATCCTGGGCAGTTGTTCCCAAAGCTGTAAAGGAGAACACTTCAGCTGTGCTTCCCACTGTGGGGGCCAGTCTTCAAAGTGAAATGCAAAGTTGCTTGCTGCTATTAGGTGGCAGTAGAACGCTTTCAGCCAAAGTTAGAAGGGCATGATTTCTTTTTCCTGAGACAGACTTTTCCACAGCTGCAGAATTGCTAAAAGCTATTTCCCCCTTCTCCCCTACAGAGAACACTTTGCTGTACATTTCCAAGTAAAAGCCTTACCTCTTTTTATGCACAGTGAGGCAGTCCCAAAGAAAACACATCTACGCTGCTCATCGGATCATCCACGGGGGCACAGAGAGGGCTCTGGCTGATCTGGCACCGCACCAGGAGGCATCTGCCACCAAGAGAAAGGAGGATTCTCCTGCTGGAACAGCTGCTGGACCAAGTGCAGCTGATAGCACTCACCCTGACACAGTTGCACATGAACTTGGACAAGGCTTCCACGAGGATCCCACAGCCTCGTAGAACAGAAGATGAGTGAGGTGTGTTTCCCTTCCCCTCTGTGATCTGAGTTCAGAGCATGGCAAGGGAAAGGGAAGCACATTTTATTTACTTTTTCAGAGCACTGTGAATGGAAAACCCTGTCTCTCCCTTGGGCTGTCCCTCCTGTTGCCTGCCAGCAGTGTTGTCCTGCAACCATTCTGTATACATTTTGGTGTGGCAGCTCTCTCCACTCCCTCTCCAACTTGCTTTGGACTCCATTAGCTAATTTTCTCTTGTGATTATTTAGAGAAGCTTGTGTGAGAAAGCGGTGTTAGCATTCCTTGTTTGTTTTCCTGGCACAGACCAATAAAAATCTGCACCTGGGCTTTTGGTATTTTCTTGCTTCAATAACATTAAATGAAAAAATATTCCATAAGTGGGAAATTTTGAGTTGAGACCATCCACAGACAAGCATGTCCCACTGATTTCCTCAGTGGTGTAAGGCCTAATGGCTTCCTGTATTAGCACTGCTATTAATAAAGCACTGGAGCTGAGCAAAACCAGTCAGATTTTGCATCATCTTTTCACATCATTAGTCCTTGGAGAAAGAAAAGGTGTACCTGACCTCAGCAGGGTGGTTTCTGACAAGCAGGCAGTGTCTGGCACAAACGTAGGTGATGGCAGGATGACATGAGCATGGCAGGGCTGATGCATTCTCCAGAAATGTTACTCTTTGGGCTGACCACTTCTTGCTTTTTATCACTGCGAAGAACAATTCTGGAAAGAAGCTTATTTTTCTTGAAACAGTCACTCCGGCTCTCCAGCTCCGCGGGCTACACAGAAAGGATGCTGGCTTTGCTGTGGGCGGGCTTTGCCGTGTTTGCAGGCACGGGGCTGCTCCGGCTCTGGATGTCGGGAGGCAGCGGGCTCAGGCGCAGTGGGTCTGTCACAGAGCTCAAGGCTTGCTCGGCTCTCCAGCATTCACGTGTCAGAATTCCCGAGGGCTGTGGCCTTAGCGCATAAAGGGTCATTTACACCAAGCACCACATTTTGGAAGGGTGGGCACAGCCACGCCACCACACCCAAAATGCTCATTCATTGATGGCTACAGTTCAGCCCTCGGTGTTACAGTGCTAACGGGCTGATCTCTCCCTGTTTCCGTCATTTCTCTCTGTGGATCGTCTTTTCCTTGTGCTGGGTCTGTAAAGCTCAGGTGTGATTCGACTAATCCCGACCATAGTGCCTCACCTACATAACACAGACCAGCAGCTGGTCAAAAATGGGGCTCGTTAATGCATTCCTGTAAAAATTCTGCATCGGGTCTTTTTGTTTTGTGGGTTAGGCTGGGGCAGGGTACAGGGAAAGGAATTTACAGGGAGGGGAGAGGGAGGAGAAAGGAGTCTGGATACCCCTGTATTCCACTGAGGAGTAAATAACAGCTGGAGAGAGGAAAAAGATCTGCACCCAACCACTGCTGGCCTCCAGCTGAACCAGAGGAACCAGGGGACTGCTTGTGTGAGGCAGCCTCTGTAAGTGCTGCAGCTTCTGGCAGGAGTCAGAGAGGGGTGACCAGTTTTGGTTAGGAGTCTGTGAGGATGATCCCATTAGGGACTGGGGATTTGGGGCAATTCTCATGATATTCATAGCTAGTCAGTAAAAGGGAAGGCTGCAAATACAAAATTGTAGAACGAAACACTCTCCCCAGTGTGGGAGGAGAAGCTGTGCAGGGATGGGCTCTGTAGCCTCAGGCCACCTTGGACAAATTTAGCCTGGTTAAAAGGAGGGAGGATAACATGAAAAACAAGATCCAGTGTAACAGGAGAGACATGGAAAACTTGACATAGGAGAACAGTATGACAGGAAGACCCATCCATTGAGGCATTTGCTGTATTTCTGAAGGTGGTCTGTTGAAATAAACATTCTCCATATGGCTCATTGTACAATTTCATGCGGTTTAAAAAGATAAGTATTCCAACAGGTGTGGGAATGGATCGAGGTTGCAGCACTTTGGTCTTCTGTTGGGATACAGTTCTGCATGACGACAAGAGGGCAGGGGACCCCAGGTGCTGTGCACAGGCTGAGCTATAAATGTCTCAGCTTCTGTTATGATTTAAGGGATTCTACTATCAGGGTAAAGCCATCTTTTCCACATGACATTGTCTAGCATGTAAACTGAAGGTCACAGCAGGATTCCTGCAGGAAAGTCTTCTGTAGAAACTGCTTTCAGTTGTCATGCGGAGTTTTTTCTCAAGCTTTGCAAAATGTACTTTGAGAAAGAAAATGAGCACAGTGAGAGGGAACTGGGATCGTAAATCAACAGCATAAGAACGCACCATTCCCTCTCCTAGCAGGAGACAGAACAACCCTGGGGAGGAGCCTGTACCCAAAACAACACAGCGGATGCCTCCAGGGCTGCACCAATACAGTGGAAACACGGGGAAAATTCAGCTTGTCCTGCTTTTCTTTCACCAGCTGCCCAGAGGGAGGGAGCCTGGCTGTGCTCCTCTGCCAGCTCCTGTCTCCTGGCAGGAGGTAGAGGAGACAGGCTGAGCCAAACAGGCCTCTGGGTCACTGCGCCCTGAGAATGGTGAAAAATTGCTCTCTGCAGTAAGTGAATGAATGCAAATTGTCCCAGGGCTTCCCTGCTGATACGGCTCTGCAGGTGTGGGAGGAGAAAATCCTATGGCACCAAGTAGAGCTCAGCAAAAAGGACTTTGGGTCTTTCTTGACAGGAAACGTAGTGTCTGCATTTCTGTCAACAAAAAACCACACCAAACCCACACTCCCCCATCTCTCCTACCTCCCTTAAAAGCAACATGACCATCACAAAAGCTGCTGCCTTAGACCTGGATGTGGTCCTGTTAAAAGAGTTTCTGTCACTGTCTGAGCACAGCTGTACCCTCTGATCCTGGTCTTGCAAGTGTGCAGGATTTGCCCGATACTTCATTGGGCTCAATTCATCCCTCACACAATTTTTTTTTTAGGAGAATGGGATAAACCCTTCAAGTATGGTCCTCTCATGCTCAAGGCTTTTAACAAGGCCCAGTTGCACTATTGCTGACGATCTCCTCCAAGTCTTGTTTCCCTGCTTTCACCAAAGTCCTGTTCATGCAACTTTTCCTGTGTTTTTATGGTTGGTGTATCAGTATGGTGCTGGTATCCAGCCTCCTCACCACAGTGCCCTCCAGAATCAGGCCTGGGATTGGATGGGGAGCTGTTGTTTCCTGTGCCTGCCTCCCACCCCACCAGAGAGGCAGGAATTGGTTTGAACACCTTCCAAAACTGCCAACTCCCCGAGACAGAATGTGTACACCTGGATTAGTAAATTCAATTTTCCCGGGACCACCCTGAACAAAGGCCCCCACCTCTCCTCCCAGCCACTGCCTGGAGCAGAACTGGCAAGGGAAGCATCTCAACAGACACTGTTTGCATGAGACAGAGAACGCCAGCAGGCCGAGGGGAAGGGAGTACGCTGAAACCCGTGGAGCAGGGCAGCTCCAGCTCTCTGCTCTGATCGTATCGTTCATTCCCTCTCATTCCTCCTTTTCTCCCACACGCTGTGTCAACCCCACGCACCTTTCCTCCCCTTCTGCCTGGAGTCAAGGCCATCTCTCTTGGCCTCCTCCCACGTGCCACATCCCAATCCTTCAAGTAGCACTTGGAGGAGATGTCCTATTCCCCTTTCCTTCCTGCAGGGCTGCTCCGCACCACATCCCCAATGGACCAGCTGTGGCTGCTCCTGCCAACACCCACTGTAGCAGCTGCCCACTGCTCTACAGCAGCTTGGACCCACTGCACAGCCTGGCCAGATGAGATTTATCCCATCCAGTTCCCCAGTGGGGAGCTTGCATGGCAGCCTGCACTCTTGGCTCATCCTGGAGCTCCTCAGTCAGTGCTGGGGATGTTGGTGCTTGTCCTCGGGGAGCAGCTGGTGCCGACTGCAGTGAGATAAAGGTGGTAGAGACTTAGAAGCTGCATTTGCTGCTCCCCCCTGGGTTGCTGCAGGATTGATCCTAAGAATCTCCCTTTTGTTTGTTACTGGGCCAGTTACAAACACCATGTTGGTTCCTTACCCCTTGAACTGAAGCCTCTCTCCACCTGCCAACATAATTTTTCTGCCTCCAGCCAAATGCAGACCATTTTTTCATTGCTGCACGGGCCCCAGGTCTGTTATCTCCAGCAGAAACAAGTTCCATTGACCAACCTCCTCCTAGGCCTGGTGCTGTGAAACAAAAATCTTAAGAAAGGTGTAACTGAAGTGGTCCAAAGAGTCCCCAGCTGGGCAGTCCCTATTCCCAAGGCTGCTAACTTATGGCAGCATTCCAAACAACATCAGTGATCTCCCTGAGTAAAAACACTCTCAAACCACTTGGGTTTTTCCAGTAAGCAACATCTTCCTCCTGAGCACTCTGGCCTGGCAAAGGATTTGGTTACAGGAATGAGTTGCAGAAGGGAGGAGGAGGAGGACACGGCTGCTGTTATGCAAGAGGAAACAATCATAGAATTGTTAAGGTTGTAGAGGACCTCTAAAGTCACCAAGTCCAACCATTAACCCAGCACTGCCAGTCCACCACTAAACCATGTCCCCAAGGGTCACAGCTTTTAAATATCTCCAGGAATAATGGGTGACTCCACCACTTCCCTGGGCAGCCTGCTCCAGGCCTTGACAGCTCTTTCCATGAAGAATTTTTTTCCAAATATCCAATGTAAACCTTTCCTAGTGCAGCTTGTGGCCATTTCCTCTTGTCCTCTCGCTTGTTACCTGGGAGAAGAGACCAGCCCCCACCTGGCTGCAGCCTGCTCTTGGGGAGCTGTGGAGGGTGATTACAGGAATCTGGTGGGAGGGGTGGGAATGTCCTTTGCTTCCTCTCAAGCTCCCGTGCTGCTCCCACCACACACCTGAGCTTGACTCGCTCCCTGCAGCCCCTGTATCTCTCAGTCAGCAGCAGGTGTCTGGACCCTGTGACTGCTCAGTGCTTGGAGGTGGGGTAAAGCACAGGGAGGTGACGTCAAGCAGCCAGTGACAATGAACAGTCCTGCTCTAACCCTGGCTTCCACCTGTTTTTAGAAAGTTTGCTTAGGGGAAAAAAATACCAACCAAAAAGCACAAACCCCTCAATCTCTCTGCTTAGCAATCCATTTCATTCTCAGTTCCCTGGGCCTGCCACTGTACACAGGGCCTGTGGCTCCTCTGCTGGGACAGCTGCTTGTGCTCTGTCTGCCAGGCAGCTCTGCCTGGGGAAGAGGATTTGTTTGCCCACAGCCACATTTTCTCACTCTGCAGCAAGCAAGAGAGGGGGCTCTGCAGATGGCCCTGGGCTTGGGCAGACTGCCTCGCTGCAGCTCTCAGGGCAGAGCACCCCAGTCAGAAACATGCTGCTGCAGCCACTCACAAGCTTCCACAAGGGAAGAGGCTGTTCCTTCCATACTTGTCCTGGAGTACTCAGCCTCTGGAGTATGTCAGCAGAGTTAAGTGATGCAGAGAGCAGGGAATCCCTGGAAGAGAAGGCCTTAACTCCACTGACTGCATGGGACACCTACCCAGCTACATGCAGACTCAGGGAACAATAGCATACACCAAGAAAATATCTGTGCCAGAGCATCAGGAATCAGCTGGGTGTGCAGCAAGGGCTGCACTCCTGCACTGACCAAAGGCAGGCGTTTGCTGTGAAGTCCAGCTCTTCCTTACAGCCCTGAGCACTCACCTGTACTTTCACTTGAGATGAGCTGGAGTGTGTTTTGGGGGTCTGGTCTCTGCTCCAAAGCCTCACACTGTACAAGGCTTACATCCAGACAGAGCCTGGCTTTTCTGCTCTGCCCTGTGGGGCACTGACACCTTTCCTACCAGAGCTTGGATTTGGCAGCAGACAGGTCTAACCCTGCAGCCTTTGTGCACAGCAGGTTTAGCAAAGCCAGTCCTTTGCCAGGAATACCACCCTTCAGGACTAGCAAGGGATGACAGACAAGGAAGCGAAGTTCCAGGCTGGCTGGTGAGGTTGTGTACCATCTGCTGGGCTCGCCATCTCCAAGCAACTGGACATGGTGCCTCAGATGAGGTGCTCCTCTCTCCCCTCTGCAGTTTGTGGCTCGCTTCCCTTCTTCTCCTTCTTTGTGGCTCTTGTTCTTCACAGAAAGCCACTTGCACCTTCCCACCAGCAGCCCAAAAGCTGCCACCTTCCAGATAACAAATTATGCCAGTAGCCTGGACATTGACTTATAATTCCAATGCAGATGGCTGGCAGCTTGCTCAGTAAAGACAAAGCCCATCAGTGGAGTAGACTCTTGTATTACGTTCAGCTTGGTGCTGGTTTACACTCAGATTAGCATTTTAAATCATCCCACAGTGCTGGTGACCAACAGCTAAGTGGATTTGCCCCTGGTTTGCAGATAGGTCTCAAAAAGTATTTTCTCACAGGGTCAGAATGATGTTCCCTGGAAGGTTGTGCAAGGACTGGCTCTTGATGCTAAGGTGTTTCACTACATCTTTTAAAAGGGTAACTGGAATATAAAGGTGATATGAACTGTAACAGTCCCACTGGCAATGCTTGAAGGAGTTACAAAGCGAGGGAGTGCTGGATAAACTGGACAGCTGCAGCCTCCATGCAGAAGGGAGAATGCAATCCTCAGGTAAGGAGACAGACAGGCAGCAGCTACAAGATGCTCTCCAGTGCCTTCATTGACACTGGGGAAAGCACAAAGGAACCTCTGTCTTTTGGTACTCCCAGGCTAGGGAGGGTGTTTGAAACCACTGCAGAGGAAATAAAATTGGAAACATAAGAAAGATATGCAGGAGCTGAAGATCCCCTTCCAGTCAGCTTAGCAAGAAGTTCTGAGGTGCTTGAGTCCTGTTGATTTGGCTATGACATTCGTAAGAGAGACCTGAGACTGGAGCTGAGAGTTCCTGTGCAGAGGCAATGCACAAAGATCCCACAACTTGCATTCCAGGTGAGGGAAGTTCAAAAGAGACAGAAGGCTCCAGTGCATATCCATCCAGGGAAGTGCCCAAGGATGACCGACCACCACCCCAAATCACCAAGGATTGTGATGAGCTCCCACTAGAAGCAAGATTTAAAGAGATAACCTCACCCAGAGAAGTGCTGTAGTTTCGGCAGCGATGTGGTTGCAGGTGCCAGTGGCCACCCTGAATGCCAGGGCCAGACTGGCCGCGCAGAGCAGTCCCAGTCTCAGCACAAGCTGGATGCATCAGAATCCTGGAGACCTTGTGGAACAGAGGTGAGTGAAGGGCCAGGCAGCCTTCGCTCACTGCGTTGTTTGTGGGGCAGCCAGGCTGTGGGTGGCTGCCTGGCCCCATGACCCTGGTGCCCCAGAGCAGCCGGGCTGGCACAAACCGAGCCCCAGGACCTGCAGCGAGAGGCACAGCTCCAGCACCCAGGAGGGGCCACAACAGCTCCCAGACACACATCTGGCAATCTGGAGAGGATCAAGGGGATCCTGACTCAACACTCACCCTGTGGGCCCATCAAGGACCCCTTCCCACTCTGCTCCCACTTGTCCTGGAGGGCCTCCAAGAGGGAGCTCCAGCCCAGGACCCAGCAGAGGTTTCACAGGAACAACCGCGGCTCGTGGCACACAAACAAAGCAAGAGGAGTCTCTTTGCAATATAAATTTGTTTTTATTGAAGCAGCAGCCACATGACCTCGCATCTAGCCATTAGGATAGCGACAGAATGGATTCGGCCAGGTCAGCCAGCCCAAAAAAAGGATTTTTATTTTTTTTTCTTTTTTCTTTTTGCGCTAATAGACATGTCATGTTTAATACATACATTATCCAGTACCGGAAACCCAACTCAGAGATAGCTGATTTGCTGATTTGCTGGAGGAACGGTCCACTGGACGTGGTCTCGACAAACTTTACAGATCACCACCAAATAACATTACTAATGGGATCCAATGATTAAAAAAAAAAACAACCCAAACAACCATGAGTGCAGTATTCAAAGCCAGCAGTTTACACAGGTTCTTAAGTCTATAGGTGGACAGTAAAGGATGATTGGTTGGTTTCAATTTGAAATATTTATGTCCCAGGGTTCCTCTCTCCATCAAATCAAATGGTTTTATAGACAAGCTGGCATCTCTTTAAAAATAGCATGGAATAACACAGCTCATTTAAGAAAACATGCCCATTTCTTGAGGGTTTTCTTTTTTATTATTACAAAGATTCATGTCCACCTATTCTCGCAGAGTGGAAAGAGGCATGAGGGTGAGGAATGAGGGTCAGAGAAGGGAGAGAGGAGGAGGGAAGAATAGGGCAATTTTTTGAAATAAAGACCACACACTTGGTATTTTTTAAATTTCATTTCCAGGCTAACCTACTTTTTATTTAATGCAAATTACAGTACCAGTTAACTATTTCCGAACCGAGTCACACAGAACAAAACATATTTACAAGGGGAATGGGGCGGGGGAAATAATAAAACATTAAGCATACTTTCCACAAAAAAGTTTATATNTTATATATATATAAATATATTTTATATATATATATTAAAAATAAATTGAGAAAGACCAACACAAGGAAGCTACTTTTCTCGAGCTAACCCCTTAGGTACTGTTTTCCTTTCCTGTCGTTTTGCCATTATTGCAGTGTTGCAAAACGAAGCCAATTATGACCAGAACCGGCCGAGAGCCCCATGGAAATCAGCTGCCACCCCAGGGGTACCCGCTGGCAGTCTCCAGAAGGCAGAGCCTGGACTGAATACCCTACTGTGCTTTTCCTCATCGGCTTTTCCGTTTTCTTTGTGGTGGCTGAGGTTACTAGTACAGGAGTACGAGTCTGAGAGGCTGCTTGACTTCTGCTTTTCCAAGTACTGAAAACTGGGGGGAATTTTAGGTTGCAAGTTGCAGGCACCTGCCATTATTTTAGGTAAAGCTTGGCTTCGAAATAAGGGGACAGAGTGTTCAGGGGTCTTCTACCAGTCAATTTTCTTTTGCAGGTAATTTTTTTCTTTTTCCCTAGCAAGGTAGATAAGTTTAATAGTAAAGAACACCAGTGTCTTGATTGAGCGTCCATCGGGGGAGACAGACTGCGATCCAGCCTGGCTCGGGGACCCGCTACGGCAGGGCTGACGTAAAGGACACGTCAAGACCACACTGGGTTAAAAACGAAGCCTGAAAGAGTGTAAAAGAAGAGAGGGACAGCTCTGAGCAGACTGTCACCAACAGCTTGGCATCACTGACCTTCGTGTCACCAGAAAGAAAGTGCAGCCTCTGCTTCACTGGAATGAACACGAGATGCTTCGAAATAAAACAGCAACCTTTGGTTTGGTAAAGAGTTACGTGTTTTCCCATTCAAGACAATCTTATGTGGAATACTAACAAGGTAGTAAAACACAAGCAAACTAGTTTTAGAAACAAGGCCTTCGTGCTGGGCACAAGAAATCAATGTTAAACTTATCTCAATAAAACAAAAGTGACTTTGGGGAAGGATGTGTGGGGAAATTAGGGAGAAGAAAGGGAACAGAAAGTTCTCCCGGCAGAAAAAACCGCCACAGTCTCCTACAGCGATGCCCCCGCTCCCGCCACAGCCAGATGGCTCCGAGCACAGCAACCCTGCGGGGATGTGGGGATTTCCCTCCCTGGGGGCCCTTTCCGCTCGCCGCTGCCCCCGGCACAGCCGCAGGGAGGGTGGGGAGGCCGAGCCTCCTGGAAGCTGCTGCTGCCCAGACGCTCCCGGGCACGGGGCTGACGGGAGAGACTAGCAAAATCTAAATGGGCTGCTAGGGCAAGGGTCCGAATGAAATCAGCTGGTGCTAGCGAGAGGAGGAGGGCAGGGCGGGCACCTTGGAGACTCCCAGAACAAAACCACGGCTCCAATGAAGTAAATGACGGTGGAGACGCTTTCTTTTCGTTCTGCTACTGATCAGAGTATCACCGAAACCTTACAGCACTCAAAGAGTTAGAAAGTGGGGCAGGGAGGGGGGAGCAAAGATGCGGGTTTGGGGTGGGAGACATTGTTAATAAAGAAAGAGGAGAAAAAAAAATAAAAGGGAAATAAAATTCAAAAAATCATGGAAGCGAAGGCACTCCAAACTATATAGATACACTATACATCGCTAGAGTTATTGTTACAATAATACAGGCCGGTACCTACTGTACAGAGTTAAAACTATATGGCTTTAAAAAGCTCGTCTACATTTTGTCTGATTATTAAACAGAATCACTGCCCTGAACGGTAACTTTTTGCTCATTAATAACAGTTCCTGGGTCCACATATTTACACACAAAACAATAAAACTCAAAATTCAAAACCAACCAAAAATAATAATGTACAAGCTTGAATTTGGTGAGGAGCTTTGTTTTTTGTTTTTTTTTTTGGTTTTTTTTTTTTTTTTTTCTTATTTACAAAAAAAGGTTGTTCAAAGACCTGGATCTAACTTGTATAAAAGAGTGTGTGATCCTGCTATGATCCTTGAAAATAGAAATAAAACCGGAGGGGCACCCCTGACCCTCCCCCCCCACCCCAACACACACACATGAGACACACACAGACCCCGGCACAGTCACAAAACCAGGAACACTCTGACTCCCCTCTGCCAGTCTTTAATGAAAAAAATGAAAAAGAACAGCCACATATCCTGGCACAAGCAGCAATTTTTCTTCCACANTTTTTGCTCATTAATAACAGTTCCTGGGTCCACATATTTACACACAAAACAATAAAACTCAAAATTCAAAACCAACCAAAAATAATAATGTACAAGCTTGAATTTGGTGAGGAGCTTTGTTTTTTGTTATTTTTTCTGTGTTTTTTTTTTTTTTTTTCTTATTTACAAAAAAAGGTTGTTCAAAGACCTGGATCTAACTTGTATAAAAGAGTGTGTGATCCTGCTATGATCCTTGAAAATAGAAATAAAACCGGAGGGGCACCCCTGACCCTCCCCCCCCACCCCAACACACACACATGAGACACACACAGACCCCGGCACAGTCACAAAACCAGGAACACTCTGACTCCCCTCTGCCAGTCTTTAATGAAAAAAATGAAAAAGAACAGCCACATATCCTGGCACAAGCAGCAATTTTTCTTCCACATTTTTATTACTTTTTTTTTTTTTAAAGACTCAGTAATTTACTACCTTTAAATAACGGCGCCTGTGGCCAATGCTTCAGCAGTCCTGTCTATACAGCAGATCCATACCCTGCCACTGTCCTACTTTTTGAGTCTCCTACATGGATTTGGATCACTGGGTCAACCAAGCCCCTTCACTTACCTTTCAGGACCCTGACTAACCGAGTGCATGTGTTAAGATGCTCTTCAGCCCTTTCTATTGAGTTGCAGGTAAGGATTTGGAAAGCCTTCTGTATCTCAGCATGGGTGTGCTTTCCTTTGCAGCCAGCCAGAATGCAAAAAAGCTTTAAAACCTTTTTTTGTGTGTGTGTGTGCCCAACAGCAAATCGCTGAGGGGTATAACATGAGGGTTTATAGGTTTCATGGTAGGTGGTCGCTCACCTCTTCAATTGGCTCCTGCATCCCCAAACCCACTGCGTGCCAGGCAGGAGGGAGAGGGCAGAGCTTATATCAGTTCCGGGGCTGCTAAGAGACAGTTTCCAAAAAATCCCGCGTCAACAGCATAAAAGGTACAAGAAGAAACACACCGAGCTCGTGACCAAGCCCCTGCCGCCCCTGTGACGGCCGAGCTTCCAAAGCCGCTACCGCCAGTTCCCCCCGGGCCACACGAAGGTTCCACGTGTTCCCGAAAAGCAACTGCTTGCCTTAGAGATCCGCAGGTTGAGGAACGGCTCGGTAAGCACCAAAGGTGACTACAGCTTCTCTGAAGAAGGATAAGGCTGGAGTGGACACCAACCGCAAGCCTACCACAAGATCAGGTCTTCAAAAGTCTCATTTCTGTGCCGGGGCTGCATCCGGCCGCTCACCTGACCCTTTTGCAAGGAATATTGCTTTGACTTCAGGAAGAGGGATGTGGATGCTTGCACCACACGCCGTCGCAGGGAGGAAACCTGGACCCTGAACTGATGGACTAGAACAAGCATTCACCTCATGCTTCAGTCAGACAGATTCGAGATTGGAGACAAAATAAAAAAAGCAGTATTGTATCTATGTATACATGTATATATTTATATAATATATATACACACACACTCATATAGAGCCAGCTTTCCTACAAGTCAGCAGGTACAAATTTACCATCAAGAGCATTCGGATGTGTATTTTAATATTCTACCAATGTAAAAACATAATGGCGATGTGGCAACACGCATCAATAAATACAGATCAAAAAGAAAAAAAAAGAAAAAGCAAGAGGTTAAAAAAGATGGAAATTAAATACAGATTCTAGCTGTGGATTTAAAATCGGAACTATAGGAGAGCGTGGCATCCTGCGAGTTAAAACTGCAGTTAAAAAAAAAAAGTATTACAAAATAAACCAGTAGCCTGTTACAGTTCACATTATAAACCCTGGTGTCCTTTTCCTGTACACACCTTAGGAAAGGGAAGCCTGTTCAAATCAAGAGCCAAGGAGGGGTGGGAAGAGAAAAAACCCAACCAAACACACTTTCACAGTGGCCACTTCTCAAAAAAATGTCCCTTAAAATCCATCCACCAGCTGGGCCCCTGCCCCTGCTGAGGATTTTGTTCGTCCGCTCTTCTCTGCTGAAGCTGGGAGCCAGCCCAAGACATGGAGAGCAGAGCTCTGGCTGGGCAAAGGAGATGCCTGGGCAGAGCCGACCGCTGCTGTCCATGCATGTGTGTGTATTATATTATATATCAACCACTTGGGCAAGACTTTTCCCACATGAAGCTGCAGATTTCCTCATCACTAGCACTGATTTTTAAAATGAAAGGCTTCCACTAGCGGTTCAAGACACAGTGCAAACCCTCCCCCCCACCCCCATGGCAACCTATTTTCCTACCACGTTGCCTGCTCCCTGTGCCGAGCCAGGGCAGCTCTTCAGATAACCTGGGATATGGATTCGCTGACAAGAAATGCTGAGCTCTGTTGAATGACCCCTGCTAAGCTCCCGACCAAATTCAAGCTGTGCACTACATCAAAGTCCGAAACTTCACTTAAAAAGAAAATAAAGAGGGCAAAAAAAAAAAAAAGAACTTCAGCAGAGAATGAGG
The DNA here is from genome assembly GCA_013400315.1 of Bombycilla garrulus. NCBI lineage: Eukaryota > Metazoa > Chordata > Aves > Passeriformes > Bombycillidae > Bombycilla > Bombycilla garrulus. The sequence continues at coordinate 58,601 of VXBU01001146.1, read as the reverse complement.
TTTGGGATTTGTTTGTTTCGTTTTTTTCCTTCTTTCTGTTGTGGGAGGGGATATGAGGCAAGAGTCCGGGTTCTGAAGTACACAACAGCAAACTTCCAACATGAAGAGATTGTCGAGGGGAGACATGGGTGTGTTGTATTGCTCCGCTTTCCCTCCTCCTCCCATCTAGTCCCCTGCCCCAGACACCCTGCAGAGTGAGAATACAATGAAACTAGTTTGTATTTATAGATATTTTACAAGGTTAAATAAGAACAACAATAATAATAATAAAAAATTGAGCACTAAATGAACAGGTTGGTTGATTTGTTTTTTGTTGGATTTTTTTTTTTTCCTCTTTTTAATTTTCTTTCCAAATGTGACCAGCGTTGCTGAGCAAGACTCAAATTACTGGTGATTTTTCCTGTGCAGCTGGCTGCTTGATTCTGGTTCAGGTGGAGTTGGAGGCTGATGCTGTAGCTACACTATTGGTCTGAACTCGTTCTCCTGCGTTAACATCTGCAAACAACAGACGACAAGGGGAGAGAGAAAAAAACAACCAGCATTATCTCCAAAACAGAGACACATTGGAAACAACAGCTATGACATTCTCCACAAGGGGAAACCCACAACTCCCACCAAGAAGGCGTTTGGTTAGGATGCTCTCCTGACTTCAGGGCATGCAGACAGAACAATCCAATCTGGGGGAAGATGAAAGATGGTCTTTAAGCAGGGTAAAAGCAACCTGGAGGGCTGAAGGCTGCCGGCTGGGCTCCAGCAGATTTTGCAGTTTGTAACACTGGCTGTGTAGCCCAAAGTCAACCATGTTACATCCCATAACTGCAGGACAAGGCACACGGTATTGCCAAAGCCAACACGCAGTGTCTGTGGTCACTATGAGGTTTCACACTGGTGCTCAAGTTTCACATTGCTAGTCCTGATAATAAATCTGCCTGTTAGTTGTGTGAATGGGCGCAGACAAGGAACGCGACAAGCCTGCTCCCCTAGCAGAAACAGCTGGTGTGCCAATATACAATTCATGCACTTGTTGCCTGAGAAAGTCTTTCATGTCTGCTGTTGTATTAAGTGTTGCTCAACCAAAGTTGGATCTGCCACCCTCTGAACTGCTGAAGCAGATTAGCATCAGGGCCTGAAGCCAGTAATGAGGTTTATGCAAGCACATGATATGTTAGAGGATTGGATCTCTGCAGTAAATGCCTCCAACATCTTCTCAAGGAGGGACAGTGCTTCACAGAGAGACAAGTCACAGGACCAAGGGCATGTGTCAAAGTGCATTCCAAGAAAAGTGAGGGTTTGCAAAGAAATACGAAAAGGAAATTTACTGTAACCGTGTTTTCATAGGCTGCGTGCATCAGGTATTTCCTCTAAAAAATATATTCTTAGTATTAGAAGAGTTGGTAGGGGGGAAAATGGCACCAATTTCACCTGGAACCATTCTATATAGTATCTAATTAGCCAAGTCAGAAAGACTGTAACATACTTATAGATAACTGGGTGAACACCTAAATGTGTAAAATACAGGATGGGAAAAATGTATTAAATGAGGTTTTCTCCATGAAACTGTCATGCATTTCACCCAGTTAATTTATGTAAGATTAACTGCAAAGCTATTGATATGCCAACAGGAAAAAAATCAGAAAGACTTATTATCTCGGTACAGAAGAGGGCAGACTGGGCAAACTGTATATTCAAAAAGACACATGGAAAGGGTTTTTAAAAAGAAAGAACAGATTTGGTGACCTCGACCTGAAGGGCTGTGTGACTAGCAGGAATACCAGCATGACAAAACACACTGGTGGGTGCTGTGTGTGCAGGAACATTTCTGCATCACAGAGGGGCTGGGCAATGCCCTACGGTCATCTGCTGGCAAAACCCCCTCCTCCTCAGCCACACTTACTTGACCACAGCCATGAACAAAGGTAATGAACCAAATCATGGACCGCTTTGGGTTGGAGGGGACCTTAAAGAACATCCAGTTCCAACCTCCCTGCCACAGCCAGGAACACCTCCCACTAGAGCAGGTTTCCCAAAGCCCCATCCAGCCTGGCCTTGAACACTTTTCTGGGCAATTTGTGCCAATGCCTCACCAGTCTCACAGTATAGAATTTCTTCCTAATATCTAACCTAAACTTATGCTATTTCAGTGTGAACCCATTTCCCTTTGTCCTAACACTTCATGCCCTTGTAGAAAGTCCCTCTCTGGCTCTCTCGTAGGCTCCTTTAGATCCTGGAAGTTTGCTATATGGTTTTCTCAGAGCCTTCTATTCTCTGGGCTGAACAGTTTCAAATCTCTCAAGGGAGAGGTGCTCCAGGCCCTGATAATCTTAATCACCTTCCTCTGGACTTGCTCCAGCAGGTTCACATCCTTGTGCTGGCGGCCCCACAGCTGGGCACAGCACTTCAGGTGGGGTGTCACAGACCAGAGTTGAGGGGCAGAATCACCACTCCTGAGCTGCTGCTCAAGCTGCTTTTGATGCAGCCCAGGATACACTTGGCTTTCTGGGCTAGAAGTGCCTGTTGCCAAGTCATGTCCAACCTCTCATCAATCAACACCCCCAAATCCTCCTCCTCAGGGCTGCTCTCAATCCATTCTCTGCCCAGCCTGTATCTGTGCCTGGGGTGCCCTGACCCAGGGGCAGGACCTTGCTCTTGATCCCATTGAACTCAGTGCGTTTGGCACAGGCCCCCTTCAAGTCTTCCAAGGTCCCTCTAGATGTCATCTCTTCCCTCCAGTCTGTCAACCACACTGCACATGTCAGCTAGAAATGGGCAGTACTTGCTGAGTCACAAATTAAATAACATCAACAACAGCGACAGAAATAGGAAATCAAACAATCAGTAGCATCCAGAAACACAACTGACAAGTGGGAACAGAGGGGTGATGCCTATTTGAAAAGGAAATGCTGCAAGGAATGTGTGGGAAGAAAGACAAATCGTCCTGTGAGCAGAGGATGCCAGATGACTGCCCTGGGAGTTTCTCATTCCCTTTCATCTCACCCCAAATTAATTGCATGCCCTCCTTTACAAAGGAATGACCACCATGACAAAAAAAAAGCTCATGCAATTAAAGCACTAAGGCATCATGACCACAGTACCAATGTTATGTGGGAAGCTGGCCTTGCAGGAGAGAGACGCCCTCCTACATGAAGAATTTCCCCAACGGAGCAATTCCCAAATCCCACATACATGCAGACCAAAAATGGCCACAGAAATCAGAAGAGACCCAGCAAGCCAGATAATAGTTTCTACGCTTTAAACTCCCACTATGCCTGTTCTAGATTAATTTTCAAGTATGGATAAACTCCAGTTAATGCAACATCTGCTGGCAGTGCCTGATGTGAGCAGTCCAGCTGGAGTCTATACTGTTGGCAGAGGATTCCTCTGTATGTGTACAAAAAGTGCTCGTATTTCATTTGCTGAAATGAAACATGTCTTTCGATCTCAATTTCCTGAAGACAGCAGAGGCTGAAATTGTTATCATTACATTGCTACTACACAGATATAAAGAAAAAAATGAGGAGGGGATGGAGCTACTTCATGTAACATGTAACCTTTTCTATCATCACTGTAAGAGGGGAATGCCTGAGAAATATATATGCCACATGTTAAAATAAACCAGGTAATGCTGGCCAAGAACATTTTCTTGGGGCTTTTCACAACAATACACAGAAGTTCCACCAGGCTGAGACAGAGTGCAGAGCAATCTCAAGGCTGCCCTGGCTCCCAGCCTGCAAGAAAATGCAGTATTTTAACATTTCAGCTCATTTGTTGACTCTGCATCAACAGGACATTTGAGGAACAAAGAGGGGCTTATTCCAGCACCACGTTCCTAAAGCACCAGAAAAAGAACACAACTGGAGTATGAGGTTCTGTGGACATTCACTTCTCACCATGAAAAATCAGTATTTGGGCCTAAGAGAAGGAAATCTAGGCCCTCAGCAATGCTGACAGAGGACAGCAAAGTCCAGCTGGGGAGCACAGCTGGGAGCTGGCATGCAGCTTTGTGTCACAGGACAAAGTAGTGCCTAGCTTTAGGTCAGGGCAGCCTCTTTGTCCTGAACCACTGCCTGACACCTCTGCCTGTGCAGGCAAAGAAGTGTCACCAGGATTTAAGTGCCAGCTGCTTCCAAAAGTTCTTTCAAGCAGAGGGCAAAAGCATCTCTCATCATTATAGAGAACTTCCTCCAATTCAGCTGTTCCCTCTAAGGAGTACCTCAGCTTTCCTGGAGGGTACATGACACTCCTTAAAAACCTCCTGGACGGGAAAGACAGGGCCCCAGTTCAGAGAGCGACAGAGACGCCAGCTCAGACTGAGAAAGCCCATTAGCGCTGCTGACAGCATTAGCTGGGTGCATTTGTGATGCTGACAGGCTGTGCTGCTCATCTGCAAAGATACACAAACAAAGCTACCACCAGCCTAGCAATCCTCACAGGACAGCTGAGGAGGCAAGTAAAAGGAGGAGGACAGCCTGGTTTTCCTATTATGCCTGCCTACAGATGTAGAAATCCAGGCTCTGAGCAAACCTGGCAAAAAATGCAAGTTTTACTTCTCTTGTCATGGATTCATCCCTGTTCTGAGCTTGTAGAAGCCTGATAGAATTGCTTGCCCATCTTCTCCTGGTTAAGGAATTCAACTTTGCCAAAATTCCTTCAATGTGAGTACCACAAATGCATTAAATCTTACTTCATGGAGCACTGTGGTGTTTTTCAGCTATGACACACTGGCAGGTAACACCAGCTCTAATCTGTTTTGTTGCTGAAAGTTCAGGCATACCATTGCATTTGGGATCACATGGGATCTACACAGCAGGATGCCTAAGACGATGACCCTAGAATCCCTGCTGACACAGCTTCCCTGCAGATGGCAATTATACTATTCCCATCGTAATGCTGACTAACAGACAGGTAACTACTACTGCTGGCTGATCCAGGAAGAAAAACATGGTCACACAAGTACATATGCATTGCATCCAGCTTGGTCTGCATGCTCCCTTCTCAGATGCTGTGGCTGCACAGTTATGAAACCATCCTCTTCCTCCTCCAGCCATCCCCAGGAATACGACTGCACTGGCATTTTTAATCAATGGCCAGTATAATTCACAGAAAGCTAGCACATCATTTGAAGCAGAGGCCAATAAATCTCATCTTTCTTTTCCTCCACTTTGCTTTAGACATGCCACTATGTCAGAGAGTTTCTCATAAATGTTTAGGAGAATTTACTAATGCTAGAGCAGCAAGGCTACATACTCCCACTGCAAAGCCAGGTTCCATTACTAGAGCAAGCATAGCATTTTGCCTCAAGAGAAGAGGAAACTGACAACAAATTTTTTTTTTTAATATTGCTTGCTGGAGAGAGGCACAAGTTACACACTAATAAGGTGAATTACAGTTACATATTTGCTCTTCCCCTTTTTGCTTTGAGAGCTACATTTTGCTGCATCATGGCCACTTAGAAAAGCAGTTTCTGAACCTGGACTGCTTAGTCACACATGCAAACATTTTGCAGAGAAGTCTCCTGCCTTTCAGGATGGCCTGGGTTAGGTGGGAGACTTATTCCCACACTGCTTTAGCAGTTACTGAGGAACTTAACATTTACTGTTCTGGGAAGTGAAGGGGGCATAGAGAAAGAAGGGATCCCTTGTATGAAAATCTCTTGCTAAGTGTAGCATCAGCATGCAAAGCACAACAGATTAAAATAACCTGAACAGGACCTAATCCTAAACATCATAACTCTGATGACATTCCCACCACCGGCTGTGAGAAACCCACATGAGTAAGAAACAACCAACTGCAGAAATCCAAAGCTGTCCAATACTGAACTCAAGTTCACCATTTCTTTCTAGTCAGGAAGGATATAATTTTTGGTTTTGAACCACAACAACTCAGTGCAGCACTTGCAAAAAGAAGCTTTAAAAATGTTGACATCAATAATATGGGATGGGTTGGGGTTTTTTTGCTTTGTTTTGGTTTTTTTTTTTTTTTTTAATACTTCACATTTAGGACTTGTCCTAATGCATTTTCTCCCTATATGAGCCCTTGAAGAGCACTGAATGAAAACAGATTTCTAAACCCCATTAATTCCTCAAGACTTGTGTCTTGGTGGAGAAAACTGCTTAAAAGGCATGAAAGGGACATTAGGTGAAACAGTATTTTTCAGAAAGGCTTAAAATAATTTTCCATGTTTGTATTTTGTAGTTTTTCAATCACTTTTACTACTTTATCTGTTTTATCACTTGTTGAGCAACAGATGTATGTAAGAGGGAAACAGTGAACATGACCATTAGCAAAATACCGCCAAGTGTATGAAACAAATATTAAATTTGAAAATAGCAGTTTTGCTTTCTCCTAAATTCAAAGTACATAAAAGTACAAGTTGTGTCTTTAGTCTACTGCTACTACAATTTCAGAGAGAAATCTCCTCTTTCAAACCTGGGTGCATCTGTCCCAGAATATGAAAATGCTCTCTCTACAGCCAAGTGCATCAAATACCAGGTAACTGTCCAGCACATCAACCAGCAAATGCTTTCCTGCATGTTTCAAGAGCAACTTTGGAATCAGGTCTTCTCCTCATCAGCTATCCTATCAGCTATCCTTCTCCTCATCAGCTAAGGACGTGTCCTGCACTGCAAAAGGCCTGAGAGCCCTTGTGCGCTGGGTCTATAGTGCATGCAGGACATGTGGAAGCACACCTGTTTTGCAGCCTGCCTTTGGCTGCCCAAGCCCCGACAAAGCCTCTGGTGTGCTGACTCAGGGATGACTCAGAGGAAGAATGCCATGTACTGAATCACTTCTGCCACATCCTGCAGCACCTGGGAGTTTCTTTGGGAGTCTCCCAACTGGTATTACCAGGCTTTAAAACTTTCACTGGTAACAGAATACAATATGGAGTAGCTAAAGGCCAACAGTGAGCCTTTAAAAGGTTTCTGACAGAAACCTGAGAGAGCAGAAGGCAAACAAAAATTTCACTCAGCGCTGCCCAAAACCCAAAAGCATCTGCCTTGTGCCTGAAGATGACACAAGCAAACTCAGTAGGAACCAACTGCAGCTACTACGATGAGGCAGTGAGCATGCTGACTGAACTCCCCAAATAGATTTTCAGATGCCAATGCCATTAGGGAAAAATCCTCTCCATCCACAATACACAGAGGCCACAGGCTCTGAGCTAGTTGTTTCTTTTCTTTCTGGATATCACAAACTCATGCACCAACTCAGTGTTAATTTCAGGATGGCTGAGAGCACAGAAATTAGGTGCAAACCAATCCACAAGGATTGCTAAAAAACACGTGAGATAATGACTTTTATTTAATAGTGAAAGTCCGAGTGAGAAGGACCAACAAATTAAGGAATCAAATGCAAGTTCGAGTGCCCTGGGTTGGGATTTGGGTTGGTGACCACAGCTAGCACCCAAATGACCACCTACCAAGACCAAGGTTCAGGTGATACTGAAACAATCCCTTCCTCCCTGTTCACTTTGTGGGCTGAGGTGGTGGCACATGGGCCTGAGCAGAGGGAAGGTGCCTGGGCAGCAGGAGCGAGGGTGCAGAGGGAGGGATGGAGGCGGGCAGTTGCACGTTCTCACCTGAGGCCGCTGTAGCATTTGTAGGGGTTGAAGCAGCTGCTTGGTTCCGGGCATGAGCAGGGATGAGGATCGAAGCCAGAGTTGGGTTACTTGACAGTTCTGGAGGGGAGGTGGAACAAACAGAGTTAGCTCATCATCCACAAAGTGCTCCACATGCAGGATCAGCTCCTAGGGTTTCCCCCTGTATGGCACCTCAGGTAAAACACATGCCCTTACAGCCCATGGTCCTGTTACATTTTCTTCTTTGCCAACCAGCAAGAGGAAACCACAGTGATATTTAGCAGGGCAATCTCCAGAACAAGACTGACAAAACTACAGATAGTGGTGCAAAGGAGTAGTTTCCTAGAGAAACACTGGCTTGGGAGCAAGCAAAGAACCAGCCAAGCCTGTACCTTGTCAATGGCCTGATAATGCTGCTTTCTTTTGAGCATTGGAGAAGGATTCCCTTCTTCACAAGCCCACCTGCAATCAGTCTCAGGGAGAAGGCTGATAACAGTGGTGCTGCTTTGGGCACTGGCTCAGCAAGCAAACAGCTGCAACAATTGCTCCAAGAGCTTCAGGGATTAGTTCTTTTGCTCACTCAAGCACCATTTTTTCTCAAGGACCAGGAACCCAAGACTAATCTCTCACAGCAGTCTCCTTGAGCGAGGCCAAGAAGAGGTAACATATCCTTTAAAAGGACAGGGAAATGCAAAGGGAATTGGTCAGCTGGGCAATTTCAATGGACAACAAAATGATGCAATCATTCTGTCTGAAGACATTAACCAGGGAAAAAATAGTCTTGTCTTTTAGGCTCCAAGTCTAATATAGCTTCAGTGTGTATGACAAAGAGAAATAGGCATCTTACAGCCACAACTGTGGGAGGATTAAGGGCAACACATTGCCAACAAATGACAATCTTCTGGCACCCTTTCAAGAGAATCTAGTGCCTCACAGAAGGTGGGACTGAGCAGAGACAAGACAGGTCCTGTTTGTTTCAGAAACAGGAGTGACTGGCTGTCTCCTGAGAAAGCAACATCCGGTAAAAAGGATGTGAACAGTCACCTCACGGAAGGAGACTGATGACTTTTGGAGCTCCAGGAGGTCATCTGGAGAAGAAATGAGAACAGGAGAATAGACAGCTTTTTACGCAAGACCTCCAGATAGCACAGGCTGTACAGAAACCCATCCAAATCGTAGCACGGGTTCAGGAAGGGGGTTTTGGACACAGACTCAAATTATTTGGGCTCATTTTTAAGAGGCTATTGCTTTTATTTAATGCTACCTTTAAACTCGGGGCCTAAAGGAAGCAGCAGTCCACTTGCTGATTTTTTTTTTTTTTTCTCAGCTGTTACATTAAGTTTCATTACTGCTGTGAGGGCAAGAGGCAGATGACTCCCTTGATTACAAGACTCTTATTACTACACATCTTGAGACTCTGTTTCAGCACTTATGAATGCAAGCAGGTTGCTACACTACCTGCAACCCATCAAATCTCTCGTAATACTCCATTCTGGTCTAAGCAGACCTAGCCAAGTCTTCTAGAAAGCCTCAGTACTCACAGCACTTGTACAAATAAAAAATCCTCAATTCATGTTGGAGAATTAATATATTCATAATGTTATGCAGAACTTGTGAATCTCCATTTTAAATGGAAAAATAAACTGAAGAAACAAGAATCCTTAAGTGCCAAAGTAGAAAACTAGTTTTAAACCTATACTTCAATACTATCCTGGATATTAGCTCCTTTGTTCAAGAAAATGTTGCTCCTTTAGTATTTTTTCCAAATCTGTTTCTCAAATCTGTTGTTACTGGGAACCTACTCTTTATGTTGCTCTTTTGAAAGTTTCTATCACCCCTGCGTTATTTTCTGTTCATCACTCAAAATAATACAGGGCAGTGATCCAAAAAAAAGCAGAATTAAAACAAGGAAAGCCCATGGCACTTGCTACCTTCTGGTGCTGCACAGTGCCTCGAAGTGTAGCTCCATACTGTAGGTGTTGCTGTAGCCCAAGAACCAGTTGATCAGACAGAACAAAACCCTTGCAAGGGCACTTCGACCCCCTTCTCATTCCTCCCACAACTAATGTTGTCAGAACACCAGCTTTTGTACTGTGGCAATAATAATGGCTTTTTGTTGTGTGCAATGCAAGCGCAAACATTTCTCTGAAGCTACCTTAAAACAAACTTTCATAGAGACTAGAAGACTGACCTTGTTCCCTTCTCAAACCTCACATTATCTTTCTTGGTATGAAGTTTCTTAAATTAAGCGTACTCTGCATGTCTTGAACTTTAGAGGAGATGGCCAATTCAGAGGAGATATAAACAAAGTAAAGTGGATTCTCTTGGTTGAAGTTTAACAGCAGCTTTGCTTGAGAACTTCTTTGAATTTTTGCTATAATGTATTTTTGCACCTATCCCATCTGTAAGGATGAGATATGGCAATACTGTGGAGAAAGCTTGACCTGTGATTATCTGCAGTCTACAAAATACTGAAAATCTCTGTCCTTAGTGATTTCCCCCACAGCATTTGGACAGGGTGTTCAACTGTAGCCTGGTTATCGTAAACCAAATGTGCAACTCAAGGCTGGGTTATTTACAACTAGTACAGCTGCAAGAAGCTATTGTGGCCAAGGCAATCCAGACCAAGTTTTCAACCATGATGTGAACAGAGCAGCTATCACAATTCATTTATGAGACCCAACTCCCATCCACATCAGCTGCGACAACACCTTTAGCTATCTGCTGATCAAATCATACCATCTGCGGCCACTTAACATCTCCAAGAAGGAGTAGGAATGAAAATGTCCAGTTTTACTAAAAGACCAGATCACCTTCATTTCCCAAACACAAGAAAATGCCAGGTGTTGGGTAACAGCACAGTAGGTTTTTTTTCAGTATTATTATAAGTGATATATCTACATTTCAAGAATTCCCTGGAAAAATTATTCTTGTACTGTTGGGTTTTTTTGGTCACAATAACAAAATTTCCATTACATATATACATATAAACGTACATAAATATCTCTCTAAATTAAAAAAAAAAAAAAGTCACAGGCTAGGGTCATTTAAAATATAAACAAACAAAAATCACAATGCACCCCCGCTTCAGTAAAAAAGTAATTTATCTTCAAGAATCGTGATAACCATTTCTAAGTGCTGAATCACTGAAAGAATTTTATAGTCTTCAATGGCCAACATGGAGCGACATTAATTTTTGTGACACAGCACAAGTGCTGACGTTACAACAAGTAGATTAGGAAATGGCGGTCATTTCACAGACTATTTGAAAATTTGACTTCTAAGAGAAAAAATGTTTCTTGCCTTGCAAATATAAAAGCCACTAAGAGACTACTAGCTCTATGGCTAGTAGAGATATCTCCTTAGCCCAAATAACTTTTTCAAAACCCAATTAGCATATAATGTTTGTTTAAATTAAGAGAAACTTACAGGCAAGACATTACAAATGACCAGATTATGCTCTCTTCAACAGGTTTAATCCCTAAGGTAAACACCCACATGGCCCACAACTACAGCTGGCTGCCAAAAACCATGATCTCGGATCTTCCATATACCCTCACTGCTCTTTTTCTAGACTCCATCTAAGCAGCATCAGTGCCCACGTCAGCAGATTTGGTATGATGTTTAATTTTTCTTTGAAAATCAATCCAATGCCTTAATGGTCAGATTTATCTTGTCATTTCTAACAGCTTGCCTTCAAGCACTCGGCAGTCACCTCCTACTTCATGAGTTTCAGGCAACTGCATACAGCCAATTCAAACACTTCTAGAACTTAATATTGCCTGTTGAAAACAAATGCTATTTAAAACAAAATTGCCTTTCATTACTTTTTAAATTACCACAGATGACTTAACACAACTCATTATACATCTAATGATGTGATGTTTCCCAGTTGGGATTTCTGCTCTGGAGCAGCCAATTTGATGGAACCTTGCACAGTAATGACCAGAGAACAAGGACTGAACAGTAGTCACAGGAGGAGCAAAAGCTTCTTGTATATCTTGATCACTGCACTAAGCAATGTATTTAGGTATTTAAAAATAACTCCGGTTTTGGGTTTTTTTTGAGTTTGACTGGTCACCTGCAACACAGCCTGTTTGGAAATGCATTAATGATCAGCCTGTGTCCTGCCTTCCCCTTATAAGTGATAAAACTGGCACCTGTAGATGACAGACATAAATTTGCTTTTTTATCTGAAGGAAATTGCTCCACAAGAACTGTTTTCTCTTACCATTCCCAGGACTTGCTGTGTGAGGGAGGGCACATCAGCTCCTTAGGACAGCAAAAGAGGAGCTTTAAATTTGCTTGAGCGTTAGGATTGCTTATCCAGCAGCTCCCACACTATCTGAGGGGAACCAGGGACACACTCCCAATACATGTATTTGTTTTTCCCCTAAGAAAAACATTTTTGAATTGACTCACTATAGAGCTATCCAACTCTTTTTAAAAACCACTTTTTCATGCAGTAGATAAGTTCAATCTTAATGTCATCATGAAACAATTTCAAAAAGAACAGAGGTGAAGCTGTATTAAGATACTGGGATCAAAACCATTTTAGCTACTGAAGATGGCCTTAGAGAGGCAAAACAAAAGGCAATCCAGGAGTAAAAGGAAGCACTTGTAACATAACTACTAAATTTCTAACAGCAGATTCAGAAATCAGGACAGAGGACAGTGATCTGGAAGCACAAGCTATTTACTTGACCACTTTAATGTGTTTATGCTTGATAAATGGCATTTTTAAATAAAAAGGCTCCACAAGTTGAAGGAGAGAGCTGTTTCACATTTTGGCAGAGGGACATGGCATGCACTAAAGAGTTTGAAAAATGACATTGATGCTGACTGGGCCAAAAGGTATTTTAGATTTTCAACAGAAAATGCATACAGAACTATTCTTGCTCTAAGAGTGAGAGGTGGCAGCTAATCACTTACAGAAAAACAACAGAAAAAGTGCTCCAAAATTAATTACTAGCATATTTGTATGCCATACTTCTCACATGTTCTGTCTTGGCAGGCAAAACTATTCTGGGGGGAATATCAGTTTTACATTTCTGAATTCTGTAGAAAAAAAACCAGATGAATGGTTTTAAAATCTGACACCAGCCTGGCTTCAAAAAAAAAAAAAAAAAAGTTGTACACTTATTTCTACACTTTCTAAATGACTGACTCAGTGTAATGCCAGATGAACTGTACAGCATATAAAATCTGGACAGTAAAGCATCTGTATTTATCTTGCATCCAGAACCAAAATGTACAGCAAGACTACACACCTCCCTGCCAAGCCTAACATTCATTACTACTTGGCTGTGGTGTTTCAGGTATTAAGAAGCAGGACCGTCTCCAAATGATATTCTAACCTGCATGGTCCACTGACTGATATTTCACACAAAGCCATCAGCCCTGTTGCATACTTTGAGCTATTCATACTCATACTCTGCAGACACACGCTATAAAAGCATGTTATCCTTCCTGATGCAATCCACTAACAACCACTCCCAGTACCTCAGCAAAACCGAATTGGAGGAACCAAGGTTCTGAAAATTCTGTAACTTCAAGACCCTCTCCTCTCTTTTTGGAATGACAGTTGGTTATGCAACTACTTAATAAACTTAGTACCACTCAGAGGTTTTTACTTGCAAGGGAGTAACATCTGCATTACAACCAACATTTATCCCACTGCTTCCTCCTAAGGAACGGTTCCTTCAAGGTTCTCAGGCTACCTTGAGTGGTGAAATTGAAGAGTGCAGGTTTATCTCGCCCGTTTGGTAGCTTCACATTTGGGTCCCGTAGTTCATCGAAGAAAGAGTGCGCGCAGGCCTCCAAGGGAGTCAGGCGGGCGGTGGGGGTGTACTCCAGCAGGCGGCTACATAGCGCAATTGCTTCGGGGGGAGTGCGGGGCCGGAAGACCTGCGGGGACAAGAAAACAAGCAAGGAGAAACGGGTTGTCCAGCTAGATCTCGTCTCTTTGTTGACCAGAAGCAAGTCAGAGCAATTAAACCTCTCATTGCCCAGCAAGCCGGAACAAACCTGTGGTTTGTACTAATCAAAGTCCTGCAGTAAGTGTGGGAAAATCCATTCCTGGGGTTGAGAAAGGGTTAATTGCAACGCCTTGCACTGGAGTGAAGGTGCAATGCCAGCAAGAGACTTCATGAGAGCGCACTCAGAAAAACAACTTTGAGAATGAAAGGGAAACTCATTCAAAAATCATGACAAACACACACAGGTGCTACCAGCCATGCATATGGGGTGGAGTGAAGGTGGGGAAGAAGGTTCAAATGAGCAGAATTCACTGAATGTAAAAATATAATACAGCCCTGCTACGGTTTTGGGTTGGGGTTTTTCTGGCTACTGAAGGAAGTCTTACTAACATGGACTTTTGCAGGCAGGCAGGTCAGACTGTTGCTATGGAGGCTGCTGTTCAGCTTTGGAGAACAACAAGGAAAGCACGGGTGGGGTGCAGGAAATGTCTAGCTCCAATTTGCAAGTTGCTCCTTCTGTGACCTTATTCTGGCAAGCTATTCCCTTAAGTTTATAAGGATAATTCTTGTGCATTTGGCATTTGTAAGGACAGCTGAAAATTGCGCCAAGAAAACCAACTATTTTACTCTAACAGATTTTTAGTTTGATTACAAAAAAGCAGCTCTTCACTGCAGCTTTGTTTTAAACCTCTAAGAACGGTTCTACCCACTGCTAACCACACTCTCCATACTCCTTTCTCCTTCCACTAAAAGCAAAATAGGAGTTAATCATGTACATGACCTGGATGGCCTCCTCAAGCACTTGTCTCTTGCTATGTTACAGGTAAAATGCAGTCTGGGATAAAGGGAGTAGGGTGGGTGTAAGCATTAAGTTATGATGCCAGCATTTTTGGTAAAAATTGGGGTAATCCAAAAATGCCTTTGTACCAGTGCAGGTGAACTCAAGCCACACAGCACCAAGGAGAGAGAAAAAAAACCAACAAAACAACAACACTGTATGACATGCTAGTTAATCACAGATGAGAAACTTGCACAGGAACTCCTTTAGGAGGTTTTAAACCAGGCGTATATGTTCTCTTCAATGAGAATCAAATGCAAAAGCCAAGTGCTGCAGGGACTAAAATTTCCCATCCTTGGTACCCAGCTGGGCCACAAGCATTGGGTTTTCTGCAGTGTGCGCTGTGCTAACTTGTGTGGCAAGGAATCCCGACTAGGGGAGTCAGGGAGCTGTGTACAGGAAGACTTGACAATTCCCACTACCAGGTTATTGCAAAACAAACTGCAGAAGCTTTCACACAAGGCCTATAATGACAAAAAGAAAGGCTTTAGCTTAACACTGCTGGCAGAGAACCTGTATTGACCACTGTGGTACCAGTGTAGGGCCACCTGAAGAGGCAGCAGAAGCTGCATTGTGCCTGCTCCCTGCAGAGCTTGGACTGCTGACCACAGCACACAGTGGATGCAATTATTACTCCCAAGTCACAGCCTGACCAGAAGAAAATCCAAGACTGTCTCCAGTTAGAAAAAAAAAAAAAAAGCCTGCTGGCTTCCCCCCACCTCCCCACAGTATGTCTTGAGGTAAACCCACAGAAGTGAAGTTGTTCTGTATTTAATGTGAGGTAAAATTACTGAGGTCTCCCTCATGCACCTTCACAGTGACACTTTAACAAGTTTGATTTATCACAGCTTGAAACTCTAGTACTTCACTCTTAGCTGTGTTTTTCTCCTCAGTACAGTTGACATATAAGCCACTATACAGATTTTAAAAAGAAAACCATTTTATTTCCTTAAGGTAAAGATGACAAGCCCTTATATTAAGAAAATTAGTAGGCACGCATATGTCAAAAATCTGACATATGTAAAAGGAGTACTTGCTTGTCCAAACTCCTCATTTTCAAGTCCTTGAAACCCTAACATGTTTCCTAAACCCTGTCATGAACTGCTCAGCCTGCCTTTGGATCTGGAATTAGTCATCTAGGGTAGGCAGTTCCCAAAGTCTGCTCTAAGTCCTTCAAACCAGGAAGGGGAAAAAAATATATATAGTAGGAGGCCTCACAGGGTTGCCCCTGCAACAAGTGGTGACTAACACACGAAGCAAGTTACAGGTCTGTGCCCATCTCATCTCTATTATCTTGTGTTACATTCACCTGGCTGCTGCCTCAAGGATGCAGTCTGAACTCAATTATTCCACTTCTAGCATTTCTCTCCTTTTCTTTCAAGGCTAGACCTAGTAATTTGAAAAAATGTTTAAGTACATACCCGTACTCCTGAGGTGAAATGTCCTGTTCCTGACGAGTCCTAAAGATGATAATGCAGTGAAATAATCCAAACAGGGGAAGTCAATCCAAAAGAGAATAGTCCAGCAAGGAAAAATATAGCCAATATTATAAGAAATCCATGGTGTGGGGGACATAGTAAATGTTTATACAATTAGAAACTTTAAACATCAGTCTCCATAGCAGCAAGTCCAACTTCACCACAGTGTATGCCAAAAAATCGATTGTGCAATGGTGAGGCATAGTATAGAAACATTTCTATATGAAATTTATGTTCCAATGCCAGTGCATTTACTAAAAAAATAAAAAAAATTGAAATCAAAACTCTAACTTGAACTAAAAGGGTAATTGAAATTCCCATAATAAATAATTTTCAGTCCTCGGTCCTGGATATAAATGTCCACAGAACCAAGTTGCCAGATTAGTTTGTCTCCAAAGGTGCATCCCACTTGTAAACCTGTCCCAGACACACAACGTAGATTTTTGGATGGTTTTGGGTTTTTTCTCAAAAAACCCCAAATCCCTAGCCATTTGTAATTTGTGCTGAAGACGAAGTAAAAATCCGAGATCTATACTTTAAATTTGGATACTTTTAAATTTGCGTGCACTATGAGTACCTCAGGCCGCCGCGGATTATTCTCCATTATGGATTGACTTCCCCCTCCACTGGATTTTATTTGCTGGCATTATCACTTTAGGATTCTTCAGGAACTGGACGTACCACCTCAGGAGTGCGGGTATGGACTGAATTTCTCTCTATCGTGGGTTTATTCCCCCTCATACCCGTCGCACCTGTTACTTAATTTTTTTTTCTCCTCAATTTGTCCCCTCCCTCCTCCCTTTTGAATAATGCCCTAAACAATAAAAGCAAAGCCCTCTACAGTCTTTTAGCTCTTCCCATTCAGCAAAGTTCCCCCGGGAAAGCTGCCCAATTCACCCACCGAGAACTACACGAGCAGCTGCCGCCCACAGCAATGGCTACGCCAGCCCTTCCATGCCACGGGGCACCGATGCCAAGGCAATGCTGGGCTGATGCTCCATGGTGGGAAGGGGCGGGAGGATGGACAGACAGTGGGACTTGTGAGCTGTGAAGCCCCTCGCACATACGTCTCAGCAGGAGTTTAAAGTCTCTGTAGTTCTCAGTGAGGGAATCAATTTAGTAAATAATCCGCGGATTATTTTTAGTCTGCGGACTAAAATTTAGTGCACGGACTAAAATCCGGCCCATCGGAGCAAAGTCTGTCTCGGTCTAAAATACATTTGGGTGAAAGCAAAAGAAAAAAAAAAAGAAAAAAAAAGAAAGAAAAAAGGAAATAAAAAAGAGAAAGAAAGAAAAAAAAAAGGAAAAAAAGGTAAGTGCACAAAGTGTTCGGGTAGACTAACATTTAGTATGCAGACTAAATACGGCCGGGCAAAAGGCACAGCAAGTCCACAAACAAAATAAAAAACAAAAATAAAACACTGACAGGAACTTTTAAAGCAATCAAATACTACCCCACCGGCGCAGCAATTCATTTTTCTAAAATGAAACAAGACCTTGTGTAAGGCTATTTGTCCACAGGAGGGACCAAAGGCTCAAGTTTTCATTTTAAAAAATGAACCTGTTTTGGAGATAAACAAATGCAAAAAATAGACTTTACATACAATACTCTTCAAGAAAAATTTGCACTTGAATAACTCAAAACCTCTTTTTTCTGCAAAGCAAATGAATTTCAGGCTGAGACCCAGGTTGCTGGTTTTTTCTTTGGGATTTATTTTGGATGAGTTACAAAAATCTCTGGATGATCATGTCAAATGGAAATGCTGAATCATCCAAAGCCACAGCGTTTGGTGCTTTTGTTGCTTTTCCCTCCCCCTTTCAGATCCCAATAAATCTATATCTCACCAAAAAGCTGAGGGACCAGTGCAAGTTGTTTCTTTGTTCAGGCATGCTAGTGATGCTCAAATACCGACAGACCATAAGAGCAAGGCAGCAAGGCCTGACACACTCTTCTCTCCTCCTTAAGTTGAACTGCTATCAGTGCAAATTTTATGTTACTTCCCTTTCATTTTTCTGGAACTACCACCTTCTTCAACATTTCAACTACCACCTTCTTCAACCACTAGTGCTCCTAGTGCACTACGTAGCTCTCATCCCCAAGAGACTTCAGATGAAGGCTTTGTGCACTAGCAAAGCAGTCACATATTATCTTACTAATTTAAAATCGTTCCTACCAGTGTAGTGGAGTTTATGCCCCCTCTGAATTTTATTTTCCTGCACATATGGAAAGATGAAAGAAAAAGGATGGAAAGCACAGAATTCTCCTATTTCACTTCACTTCACTCACATCAGCATTCAGCTCTCAAATGAAACCACATGGGGCAAGAGCTAAGTATTGTTTTAACAGAATGGTTGCTCTGACTTTCAACTCATTGACATTCCTCAAACTTTCCATGCACAACACAAGCTCCTTCATCTTAGCATAATTAAGCCCCAAAGCTTCACAATGTGACACCAAGGTGCTTTTCCAGCCAGTGTGTATTAAAAGACATGATTTCATGCCATCAACCACTGTGCGTTTTGCATGCAGATTGTGAATATTGCCCGCATGCTGTGCTACCTAAGAGAGCAGACCCTTAGGAAAATTAATTCTACTGCTAACACATCAAGTTTGTGACACCATGGTTAAAAATTTCCTCACCAGCTTCAGACTCACACACTTTGCCAAGAACCACCCACACCACCGATTCAAGGCTGACAGTCTGTGCACATCCTTTCGGTTTGTAAGCACATTTTTTATTGCACACGAACATTAGGAAAGAGAGAAAGCTCCTCCCTTCAACCAAAAGCTTATACTGTTTACAAGCCAAGGCATCAATGTAGAACACAACCCTCAAATCAACTTTTAAAAAAATGCTATCATACAATACAATTATGGTGAAGCAGCATTATGATCACCCAAGTTTAACACAATAAGGCTCATGAGAAAAACAACACATTCACAAACAAAAGGAGAGGGAAGAGACACACAAGACAGAAATGTATGCACTGAGCTCTACCTGACACAAAAAAACCCTAGGCTGCATCTGAAGCTCTTGGGACTGGTCCTGTTCCAAACAACTGAGAATTTCAGCATGGGATTTCTGAAATATGCCATTTGGTTATTTTGAAGTGTGTAAAACTCACGTGATAAAAAAAGGAAGTTAAAAGATATCCACAAAAGAGGCACTGGTGTTGGAAGATATTTTAAAATATATATAAGCCCCCCCAACTTCTTTCTCTGACTAAATCCCTCTATGTTTTTTCTAAAAGCACCTCAAAACTTGTAAATGCCTGATTAATCAAGAATTCCTGTATGATGGCACTTAGACAGAAGAAAATGAAGTAAAGACAGAAGGGTTAAGTGGCTTACAAATGAGCCAACACAGAACTGGGAACAGGACCAGAAACCTGTCTTCAAAGCTACTTCTTGTTGAGACCACACACTTTTTACTGGGCTCCTTCCATTGAGGACCCTGTGGAGACAAAATGAGCTTGCATTTATTACCCAGTGCATGTGCTCTGCTTCTATTGAGCTCCAAAGGGAAGCAACAAAGCTAAGAGGAACAACACAGCTCCCCTTCTTCTGAGAGAGAACCCCCAAAAATGTATCTCAGTGCTCTCACAATCTCGCTGGGACAGCTGCTATGAACAGCCTAGACAGATGTGTTGCAGTGGCATGGCTAAAAAGATGGTACACTGCTGAAGACATGTTAAACTTAGCATTTGATTTCTGTAGTTGCACTGATGGAAATCCTTTCTTAATGTTGCATTAGTGCTCACTCACTTACTGTTAGGCAGTACTTTCTTTACTGCATACAAATCGGGCAGAGGCAGGGCAATTTACCACACAGCAAACCTGGCTTCTTTTCTCAGCCATGTAAGATAAGAGATTTACACTGTCAAAAATCACTGCTGCTACAAAAGGAGCTGGCAAATAAAAACTTGCCAGAAAAACTTTTTTATTTTTATTTTTTAAGTTAGTCTCCAGCAGAGCTGTTTTCACTCTTTGCTTGTAAAACATCAAGCAAAAAACAGCTGCACTCTTTAGAAAGAGGTCAGGGCACAGTTTCACCACAGGCATAAATTAAGTCCAGTTCATGCTGGAAATGAGAGTTCTACCCTTTTGGACATGCAGGTCTGCCCTTGTCCCAACATCTGCAGTCTGGGCAGAATGGTCAGTCAGGTAAAAGAAATTGATCCAAATCCTGAACATGTGTTGTTCAAGAGGTTTTTACTACCATGCAAAGCATAATGCATTTCAGGAATATGCAGGTGGGAGGTGAAGAATTGACCCAGCTCCATGATGAACTTAATGTCAATTACGGAACTGCAACCAAACCAACATTCCATCCTCACTGTATCTTTGCTCCTCTACAAAAGAGCAGACTTTAATCTCAGAAAGAAGTGTTTGTATTTTCACCTTGAATCCAAATCCAAGTCCACTTACAAGATTTCTGACAAAAGAGTTTTTGCTTTCTTTTGTCATCAGTTATAATTAGAAGTGACAAAATGAGCTGTCTGTTTATCCATTTTACTGTTTGGTATTCTTCCTTGAATCTACAGTATGAGCAGTCACTTTGGAATCATTACAAGCAAAACAATCTGTTTAAAAACCAGGCAAGAACAAGGAGAGCAGGAGTAGGACAGGATGAAGACATAAAACCAATTCTGGAGGGTGGAAAAACATGTTCATGAAAGAGACCAGGCTGTACATCTCAGTCCCAGAGTGTGGGGAAGACAACAGCACTGTCTGCTACAAGCACAGAAATATTCAACATTCAAGATAAAGGGATTAGGGTAGAAAAACATACATACAGAACAGATATGCACGCAAGAGGATACCAACACTAAAATATTAGGCAAGAATGTTATAGTATTAGCAGAAATTACTTCATAATATAGGCAGAAATATGAATTCTAAAATCAATATCCAAAGCTACTCTTTAGCACAACCAACTGCGGCTCTGCACAACTTCAGCTGCAGCCAGAATTGGCTAATAGTTTTGGAAAAGTGCTAGAAGGGATGAGCTGGAGTCTGAAGTCTCATCTTAGGCACTGTTTTCCTACGCTATAACCGTTTGGTTTCAAGACACAGACAAAAAAAACACCTTAACAGTACAAATAGTGAAAAAGCCCCTAAAACAAAAAGAAAGTGCTTACAAAGTTGGGAGGGATCCTGCCCAAATTTTCCACATGTTTATTGTGAAGGCAAAGTGACGCAGAGAAAAGTTCTTGTGTATTCATCCAAAAGAGTGCACAACAAAGGGGCAGAGATACTCAAAACTAATCAAAACATGACAGTTTTTCTCCCTGTCTCTTCCACTGTCAGGCAAATGACTCCTGTCTTTATCCAACCCAACACTGACTTGGAATTTATTATTCAGGCGCCAGCTAAGTATAGATTTGGGGCTGGTGAATAAAGCCATTCTCTTGACTACACTCAAATTTATCTCACCAAAAGTATATCTAAAAAAATGCCTTCATGTTTGAAAAATCTTGCAAGCACTTTCAGAACAGGAGAAATAAAGGCAACGAAACTGCAGCACACTGAAGAGACTCACTGTCCATTTTTAAGAGCTGTCTGCAGTATAAACTGTTTCCATGTCTACACAATGGAGATAACGCAGAGGTTATGATTAAGTAAAGAAAACTGCCTTTGCTTTACAATTTGTATTGTTCTGCCTTCACGAAACATGGGCATATATACATGCACATATATTTCATTACCCTGACATTATACTGGCAAACATGTGGCAGTATCCTTGGGTGGGGAAAAGAAAATCCAAGAGAGTCCTTTTCCCCACACAGAAAGGGCTTAAACTACATAATTCTATTACATTTATTACAATCTTAATAGATCCTTTACTAGCTAGATGCAAGAGGAAAGGCAGGCTACTGTGGTATTTACCTCCCACCAGGGGTTCCCTTTAGGAATCCCCTGTGAAAAAGTCTGTGCCAGGGTCAGGAGCCAGGAATGAGGCAAGAAGGACTCACTGGCTTCGGTCTGCAGTCGTTTATTATTTCTTTATCACAATTCAGAGCCTTAGATGAAAAAAGGCCCAGCACTCTTCAGTGACATGTGCCAACAAGACACAAAATAGACGATTTCAACGACTTTTATACAGATACCTTACCTAATGAAGTTTTACAATGTTCCTAACATGTAGTATATTTTTATTTTTCTACCAATTACTAATTATTCTTCAGTCACGTAACATCTGCATTGTGACTTTGTCTAACCAATCACTGTGCCACCAAAACTGCAGAAAATGGAGTAGATGAAAAAGAAAGAAGGTTAACACCCAAAATCCTCCATCTTGTCTTTAATTCACCTTCCACACTAAAACCCAAAACCTACTTTTTCACCCTGTGATAAACCACAATATCATCTACTATATACATTAACAAAAACTCAACTTCTCACAAAGTCCTGGAAGCTTTTTCCATGGCCAAAGACTAAAAGCTGTGCTGTCCTGAGGAACAAAACCCCTCAGGACACGTGCAGGAGATATTCTTGTGTCTTGGATTCCCACAGGCTGTCACAGTTGGACATGTTATATATTTCTGGAAGTTATCACAGCACAGCCTTTGTTTTTCATTACCCCAGTGATCTGAGACCTCAAGCTAGCATCTGAGTAGTGCCAGGATAAAGGGCAGCTGTAATAGGGCCACAGAAAGCAACACCAATCTAGCACAAGCTTATGAAGAATGTCTTTAGAATGTCTTTTGTTGACTGTCCCACTGTCCCTGCCCCCTTCCAAAAGATTCACAGAAAACTAATCACCAAAGCTGAACTTCAGCAGCCCTGTGATTTACAGGCTTGCATTTGATTCTGGATTTCCCCCTTGGCTTTCCAGTCACAGAGCTATATGGTATAGATGAAACTTAGAAGAACAGAAACAAGTATAAAGATTAGTGGCACAGATCAGAATGCACTTCTGAGAAGAAAGAAGACTCAAGGAGTTAAGGTGGCTGAAAGACACAGAAGCAAAAATATGACCCAGTAAAAACAATAGCAGCAAATCTCCAGAAAGGGTAGTAACTTTTATTTTATGAGCTGCCACCATTGGAAAAAATGGACCAGTTTTCCAATCCCAGATAGACCTGAAGACATGACTGTGTGTTTAAAAGCCTACCTATTATTTTCTGATTGTTGTAAGTCAGCCATATTCACACCCCTGCAAAACACTGCTAACTCTTCTAACAGGATGCCACTGACTTCACAGACCAAGGCAGACAAGCTGTAGGATGCACCTCCATGAACATAAAATACTCTATATGAAGTGAAAATAAAAGGAGGTTTGGATGAAAAGAACATTTAAGTTAATAAACACACTGGTATTCTGAAAAGGAACCCCGTGCCAAAGCAACAAAATGTCCTGGATTCCTTCTGTTGAGGCTGGGGTTGTAGGGAAAGGTGACAGAGGAAAAGAAGAGGGAAGCCCTGTTACTGATGAATGGTTTGAGAGATTCCTGGAAAGTTCAGGTTCTCTTTTCTTTTGCTAGCCAGGGACATGTTGGACTTCCATCATCAGGTGCCTCATGTATGTAAACTGGTATAAAAACACACATGCTTGGCCAATACGAATCTATACTGAGAGAGAGGCCTCTGTAAGTTTTATCATGGGAGACTCCAGCTCCTAAGTTACAAATTTACTTCAATCTCAAATTGTCAACAAAATGAAAAAAAATCAGTCTGAGAACAGTTTGCACTGCAAACACAGTGCAAAGTGCGCAAGCAAACAGTTTGCACTCATACTACTGCTGTAGCGTAGAAAAATACTTTTTAGAGTGTTAGTTAGACTTCTCTCATAATTTAAGAAGGAAGGTATCAATACTCTATAAGGATAATACCAATCCATTTCTACTGAAAAGCCTAAGATACATCTATGAAGTTAGGCTTCAAATATCCTTGTGCTCAAAAATTCCAATTTTAGCACAAAATCTATTGAATCTGAAAAACAATATTCCTTCATATATTTGTCTGTCTTCAGAGTTAAATAATTTTTCTGTCTCTTTAAAAAACCCAGAATATATTACATTGCACTATAGCACCAGCCACCATTCTTCTTCACAAGTAGGTAACAGCAAGTGTAGCACATTACACATCATCACAGCAACACTGAGTAGGAAAGGAACATATCCCTGCCTTCCTGAAACGCCTAAGAGAGCAGACCAGAACCAGATACATCCAATGCAAGTCAGCATCACAGAACTTCACATGCAACCTATAGATACTACAGCTTCCAAAGAAAATTCTTAATTACCATCTATGCGCAATTTTCCAGATCAGGGAAGTTCCCTGAAAACAAGGCCTTATTTTTGTATAGATTACTGGCCTGGAAACAACCAGTTCCAGACTGCATAGAAACATGCACTGGGCACCTCACCTGCACGAAACAAACTCCAGGTAGGGCCTATAAATCCAACTTTGACAAATACCCACGTTCTATTAAACAGCACAAAGCACGGAGAATGCTCTTGTGTCTAAGAGCTTACAGCAGGGAGTGGCTATATTCTCAGTAGTTCTCTTTCAAATGTGCTGAAAGTAGCTGCCTAGAAGTTATTTCACACATACAAAAAAAATCCTTCTGTCTACGGAGTCCTCTGGTCATAACTACTCAACAAAAATAACCACCTTCTACCTATTGTCATCTTCAGTAATTATTCAGCTTAGATGGCAAACATTTGTGCTTCTGAAGCTGCAAGCTCAAATCCTGTTGGCAACTACCCGTAGCTGTTGTGGTCTTGTGCCCAGTCTGGGATGCCACAACTGCTGGGATCTCCTTAACCCCAGGAGACCCCGCAATATGTAGAAAAGTTCAGGTTTCCGGCCCGTGCTGTTGAAGGAGTAGTCTGGAATCGTTTGTTGGTGTTCTCAAGGCAGTTTATTAAGTCCTTATCAAAGAGAGATTTCTCTGCTCTGCCAGGGTTGACACAGAACGCGTCCAGAGACACACTGTGCCCGCCCCGGGTGAGCTGTAATCTTTTATACTAAAAACTACGTATTAAATGTTTATAGTTAAGTACCAATCTATGCCCCTCACATTACCATGTCCAGATCTGTGTCAAACCAATCCAAAAGTGCCAGCATCACCAAGAAGATGGAGGTGATGAAGAAGAACACAAGATAACATGCCACGTGTAAAAATCCTCCATCTTGTATCTCAGACCCCCCTGTACAGATCTCCAACCCCCCTGTACAGGGCCCTAAACCCCCCTGTACATACATTCAAATTACCTTCTTTTTACTTATAACTACTACTACTTTACTATCTAAGTTTTTGTGACCTGAAATTCCTCATACAAAGCTGACAACCTGTTCCATGCGTTAGAATCAGAGTTACAGGTATTTTTAGTATCATTCCAGGGTCTCTGACACCTCTGGCAAGGCTGAAAAGCCTCCTGACCAGGTTTTGGGTCGGCCAAAGGCATCATAGGAACCTCCTGGGTTCCAACAGTAGCAAGTCTAGTTACATACACAGTTGAAACAAAAAGCCACAAACAACTGACATTATTACTTTCACTTCTTCAGTTACTCCTGTTTTTTCAAAGCCAAAACTCTGAAGAGGTTTTTGTCACTATTCAGTTATAAGACAGAGAAGCTTTGAGAGGATGGCCTAAGCCCACTGACACGTCATCAGATGTTATATCAATACAACTGGGTAATAACCAATTCTATGTAATACTACTACTTAAATCTATCATGGCTTTACACACTCAAAACATTGAAAGGAAAGGATCTTGAGAAGTAATACACCAAGAAGATAAGCATCATTACCAGCATCATGCTGTGTAATCCATTTTTTAAATTTAGCATTTGCATAATAAGTACAGATCTCATAAATGAAGTCTCATTGTAACCCAAATGTAATAAACTGGTTTAAATGCTATTCTACACCCAGCTGACATCCAGAAGGGCTATGTGCAGAATGACTTGAGAATGAGAAGCTAATCTGCAAGCACAACTCTCCAAAACTAATTGTGATCTAATGAAGAATGCAAATCTGATCTTCTGGCAAGCTCATCTCACTTCTTAATTTCATGTGTGATCCTCTACAACAACCAAAAAAACATTCTTTATAAACAGAAGGAAGTTTCAGTCATTTCATTAAGCTTCTATTTGCTAAGAGTTGTGTTCCAAGAGACCAAGGGTATAGAGATGATTCACAAGACTGTTCAAGCTAAGACAAGCTTTTAAGTTAACTATGTAACACAACTCCATGTCCTACAGTATACAGCTCTGCACTTCTACTCCACTGTAAATGAATTCCCAGGGAATTCCCAGATCACTCCCAGGGACTTAATCTGCTCTTATTTTTTTTTCCCTCAGTAACATAAGGTATTAAAAAGCCTTGCTGGATTTACTAACCTCCCATACTATTATACATCACTTAACCAACACACAGAAAGTAATTCTGATATGGAAATGCAAACCATGGATTAACGGGGAAAAGGTACAATATTCACTGGAGAATCTATCACAAAAACAGTGATGTGTAGTACTGCCCTGGAGCGTACCTGTAAGGTATGTGGCCTGCTATCAATTAGCTCTAATTAGTTTATTCACTGTTTCTACTGCCACAGAGTATTTGGTCCAAAAAAATCTGCCCTGGACAAGTGCTCAGCTAGGCATGCAACCCTTCCACACTTAGCAGAAGGAGATCTGAGCACTGAGTTAGGATGGAAGTAACACTGTGACCCTAAGTGACATTTCTCAAGCAGCAAGAGGATATATTAACTACCCATGCTTAAATTGTTTGAGACTCAATATTTAACTTATTCCACAGCCAAGAGG
This sequence comes from Bombycilla garrulus, assembly GCA_013400315.1. Lineage (NCBI taxonomy): Eukaryota > Metazoa > Chordata > Aves > Passeriformes > Bombycillidae > Bombycilla > Bombycilla garrulus. The sequence goes on along the minus strand of VXBU01001146.1, from coordinate 31,951 downwards.
CTGACTAATGATTGTTACCAAGTCAAATATTCATCATCGCTTGATATGTGGAAAACCAACTAATTGCGCAGCAATGCATTTGTTTAATTGCTAGCAGTTTCTTCTTTGGTCATGGAGGTCATTATATTGCCTGCATTGCTGTCTCTCTATGAAAGCTAGATACAAAGAAATCTTAAGAAGTAACTCCAGGAAAAAACATCTCCACTCAACAGCACACCTACAGAACTACAAACAGAATATTATCTATGAGAGAAGTATTTAAGAAAGTGACTGTCAGCCCTCATCACACTATTTACAGCACTACAAAAGTGTCACATACATACTGGAACACTTTCCTCATTTCTATGTGACCTTTGTGTATCAGGTGATAGCATGACAGTATGTAGAATATTGCAATCTGCTACTAACACACACACACCATTATCAAAAAAACAAAACAAACCAAAAAACAATCCATCTAATATGCAACCCTCAGACCAACAGATATTACAGTGTACTGCTTCAACATCTTCTCCTCAGCTACATCAAAAGTTTGCAGGTCCCCAGCTTAGTTAAAGGCACCCAGTTTAGACTGAAAGCCACCAAATCACTGAACAAACTGAACAACTTGAATTTCTACTTTCAGCCCACATCTTTTTTATTCAGATCATATAGACTCACCTTAGTCCATGGATGTGCCTTAATCTGGGGAAATTTGAATTCAGTATAGTTTGGATTCATTTCTCTAATTTGCTCCCTTGTAGGCGTTCCCAGAACCTATACAGGAGAGAAAGAAAAAGGCAAATTGTTTAGATATGCTTCATATGGAATTAAGACTGAAATAGAACATATCAGACATTGAGACAACTGAAGGCAATCTATACAACTTTTAAGTTAATACAGTGTTGAGAGCAAAGCGACAAAACATTTGCACCCAGGAGAGGGAAGTCCTCTCTTTGGGGACCCTTCGCCTGTTTCTGACCACTGTCCGGAGTAAAAAATGTGTTGTACTCAGTGCTGCTGCCACTTGCCCAGTCAGTGAGCAACACTGAAAAGCCTGGTTGTTTCTTCATTCCCTCACACCACAAGGCTTTTATACACACAAATGAGATCCCCCCACTCCTGGCCAAGCTTTCTCTGCTTCAGGATGAACACTTCCAGCTCTTGCAATGTCTCCTCATGACAGATGCTCCAGTGCCTTAATTGCCTTCGTGGCCCTTGCTCCAACATCACTGGTCTCTTGCTGGCAATTCAGTTCATGCTGCAAGCCCAGAGTCAAAAATGTAATTACCTTACAGAGTTTTTCACAAAATGAAAACATCTCTCTCAAACTCAGCGATCTTTTGGTGAGGTAGAGTTCACTTTAGTTAGGTTTATATAAAACAGTACTACCAAATACATTCAGGGATTGCAGTTCACTGCATATGGTTAAGGATCAGACAAGTAGCACAGACTGTATTTTACAAGTCATAAACAGCAGTCCTTTGACAAGCTTAAAAGATCAGCCAGCTACTGCTGAGCACCTCTTGCTCTCCCCTCAAACAAAATCGTGTGGATTTGGGGGGTGCTTCTTCATCTCAGCATTTCCACATGGAAGACAGACTTAGTTTAAATCTAACTTGGAAGTATCTAAAAGGCATACCATCTCTGGATTACCTTCGCCAAGCTGTATTTTTCATCCCCAGAATCTGCACAGTGTTATTTATGGATTAAAATTAGTTGTAAGAGAAATAACAAACAATTGCACATCTCTTTGTAGGGGTGGGTACATTTTGAAAGGACTTCAGAAATCCCTTGAGGGAGTAAGCCTGACAATATGGCATTACTGTTTTCTTTTCAGTTAGCACCAAGTATGAGAGAGCCCTTGTCCTCTAGCTATAAATAAAAATCACAAAGTATCTTCAAGAAATCCCACTGTTTTCTGCTTGCACCCAGTTCTGGGCACCTTTTTTTGCTCTGCCGAGAGAAGGGGAGATGGCAAAAGGCAGGAGTCGCTCCTCTATGCTGGGCTCAGGCTCATCTTTAGGAAACCTGTAGTGGCACTACTTTGGCCCCATGACAAATCCCTCCACACAGCTTAGCATGACATTATCACCTCATCTCATCAGACTGCACTGTCACCACCAGGCAACAAATGATCACACAATGCTGGCACTCTACCTTGCTGCTTGTTAAAGAAGTATCTCGTTACATATTCTGGTATCTGTGTACATTTTCATTCTGTTAGAAGAATGGAAATTACAAAAATTCAATCCAGAAAATCAGGTAAGGAGGTAAAAGAGCAAGGTAACTACTGTTTGAGTAATTTGTGGAACAGAAAAACTATCATCAGGTATTATGAACAAAACCCCTATTTAAAATAAGAGTTGCACAACACAAAAAAATCCTACCCACAAAGCAACCTTTTAAATAAAGAACAGCAGCAGAGGAAATAAATTTGATAACTTGTTCAGACAGTTGCTTCTTGGATAACGAATTTGACCGACAAATTGTATAAAATGAGCAATAATGTTTTGTAGACCACATGAGGATTTAAAATCCAACTAATTCTAAAAGACAAGGGTTACTTTCAGAGATGCCAGCAAATTTTTTTTGTGCGTGCCTGAAAACACTGTTTTTGCTTGGGGGTAAAAAAAGAGAATGTTTGCAGATTCCATATATTTTGCTCAACTTTCAAAGGAAAAAAGAACTGAAAGGAAAATGTGCCCTTTCCCTGCTGGTTTTCTGTCTGGCACCCAACAGAGCATCAACCACCTAGCTGCCAGCCCTGCCAGGATGGTGCTGCTCTCAAAGCTTTGATGACCATCACTCTCAAACCTTTCAGTTCTAAAAGATGAGGGGATTTCACACCCCTAAATACTATTTTTATCCCAATTCAAGATAAAAGTAATTTTTAAAACCTTGGAAGTTTTTTTGATTACTTAAATTAACTTTCTGAAAAATGACGGGCACCTTGTATTGTTCTCTCATCTTTTCTACAAGCTAAGTTCTCAGGCCTCCCTACTATAAACAACACTCACTAAAAAGCATGTTTACCTCCTTCACCCTTTTTCTCCTTAAAAAATTCCTTCAATAGCTTTTCCAAGAAGCAGAGAGTAGATTTATTTTTAATATAGCCCAAATATATCAAACCGGCTCGGTTACCAAGGCTGCTCAGAACAGGAGCCTACACAGTGCAAGTATATTTAAAGACCACCTATAGCATCAGAGAACTCAGATTAGATTAGCAAGGGCAATTTCATGGAAAATCCACAGAAAAAGTCTATTTGTACATTTCACTAAAAGCACAGCTGTAACTCCAGATGATGGGAGAGGGCAACTCCTAAGCTCAAGCACAAGCATCTAAGCAACAGCACTTAAGGTTTCATGAATGCTTAGAAAAGAAGGTATCAAAGGGGGATCATGGTAGCTAAAAGAAGGGATTGTCTGACCTTTCAGCTGCATAGTAGCCTTTGACACATGAAATAACTAATAACTAATACAAAAGGAAAAGTTATTACTAGTAGCTACACAGTGTATTTATATTTACGCTGTTCTCTTGAGACTGTAAAACCAGACTGAGCTTCCAATTTGTACTGAAAGCGGATCAAATGAAAAACAAAACAAAACAAACAAAACCCAAGCACAAAACAGCATACCCCAAAATCCAACTAAACACTGAAAAGAGAAGTAGTTTGGAAAGGAAGAAGTTTTAAAGACTGTGTCAATTTTAAGTTACAAATCAGAACAGTGGGATAAATAAAGTGATAAAAGGGAAAACTGTACCAGTACTTGACATATCTTCAAGATGTCCTGTAGTGGATCTCTCCTCACCCCCCAACATACCAATTCTGTTTGCTACATGATTTGAAATTGTACCTCACTGATTTTCATAAAATTTTCAATATATTAGGAATACTTTCAAGTAACCTTGTTAATAGTAATCACTTAAGCTCCTGCAAAAATTGGTCAAAATTCTTCTTTTGAGAAAGAAGCATGAATTACTGAACTCATTTTTGGCAGAATTACTCCATGACAGCTACTCTTATATCAACTCTGAAAATACTATGGAGCAGATGTTCTTTGGAGAGCTTTCACAGATTGGCTGAGACTAGGAGGGATCTCTGGAGGTCAACTGGTCCAAAACCCCTGCACAAGCAGCACTGTCAAAAGCTAGTTGCCCAAGACCATGTCCAGACAGGTTTGCAGCATCCCCAAGGACACAGACTCTATGACCCTCTTTGGGCAAACTGTCCCCGTGTTTGACCACCCTCACAGCAAAAACTGGTTTGTGTTCAGATTGAATTTCATGTGGTTTAATTTGTGCCCATTCTTCTTGTCCTGTCATGGGATGCCAAAGACAAGAGGCTGGCTCCCTCTTTGAACCTTCCCCTTCATGTACTTGGTACACTGGTAAGATCCTCACTGATCTTGCAGAAGTCAGAGAGCTTTTAAGAAACACAGGGTCCAATACTGAATTATTTTGGTCAATGCAGATTGGCACATACTATTCCACTTCCTGGGGAGTCTTATGGAAAGTGATTTTATAAAGGAAAAATTTGAATTATTTTTTTTCTATTTAACACTTGAAAAACAAAAAGAGAACCAAAGTAATAAAACACAATAATAAAAATGCAGTTGTCTGATGCAATCAACTGTAACTAGAATGAAGACTCAACTTCCAAATGAATGAAGGGGACATCTGTGCGAGACTACAAAGCATCTTCCTGCAAGTGAAGATGCCAGGTCAACTAGTTTTGCTCTTCATTACCAATTGTCATCACCATCTCTTAAATAAAAATAAAGAAGCATTATCTACGAAGATTAACTAAAGAATACACATGCTGAGAAGCAGACACTGCTCTGATTCTCCTCGGACAGAAACTGAACACTACATGTTTCACAGTATATTCTGTCAAGTGTTTCCCTTGACATTAATCTGTAATGGATGAAGCTCCCCAAAACATTTTTATTCCATTAGCAGGGTTCATGAAGGTAGGGTAATCGTAAGTATCTCCTGCAGTTAAAGAAAAGCTACAAAAAAGAATGGCTCACAATAATGTCATCCTTACCAATCCAGAAGGGTGGATTTATGAACCTGGAATAAGCCCCGATTTTGAAAAAAGATTTTCAGTTTATGTTCTTACAAACAACTTTTATAGGAGGAAAAGATGGATTATTCAGCTCCAGAAGACACTTCAGTTACACCTCAGTACCAAGACAGCTGCTGCCCACACCTGCTTCACTACGCAAAACTCCGCTGAGTCATTTATGACCAAACCCACACTGTTGCAACAGCAGAGGAAAAGGAAACTGCAAGAGTTTCAACAAATCCCAGTGGAATAAAGACCCTTTATGATAACCATTGTTACTGCTGAACATTTGCCAAAATGTAATCAGTTAGAAGCATAGGGACCTTGGCTAGAACCAAGGGATCAGAAGCTCCAGCTGGTAGTAACTGAACTAGAGAGGAGAGAATGTGATAATTTACATCTATTCTTTCTGTAGGGAAACCTCTAGAAAGCCATGCTCACAGTGGTATAGAGATCTTCCCTGGGAAAACTGAGTAAGTTTTTTGAGGAAACATATTCCTAAAAGTCTGATGTTTATGGCTTATTAGATGGCATAATTAATACTTCTGCAAACATGACTGCACCTCTTCAGAAAGCTGTGAGAAGTGCCAATAGTTATTTAAAAAATTCAGTGTAGCATCTCAAGCAGTTAACATGGCTTGAGACAATACTTCAAGAGGTCTGTAGCAGAAAGTAAAATAAACTTACCCACTTTATATATACTTCCTTTCAAAAACACTCTCTTTTCAAACAATGAAAGCCTACTAAATATAGATATTTCTTCTATTCATAACACAAAAGCAGCTATACATCAGGAATAGGAAGAAACCCATTCTCACCACTGACATGAATATAATTGCCCATCAACTTTTATACTGCCTGCCTGCAGGCACTGGAAGTGATGAATTAAGTGAGGCACAGGAACAGCCAAGTTGTGACGTGGGGGGACATCAGGGAAAAAATGCTGGGAGATTTCCCTTAGGGCTGAGGACAGAACCCATGTGAAAGCCCATGTGAGACGCAGGCAGGTCATCAGCACAGGACCACAGCCAGTAAAACGAAACACTCTCCTATGGCTTACTCTCCTGGATGAGAAGGCTCCTCTCTGCCCATTAACTACTCTGACTAGATTATTTTTTTTTCAAAAACTGAGCCCAAAATAGTACCTTGACATTTGAGCATGAGCCATATATTATAATTGCAGTCTATACTTAGCATTAGGTGCAGTAAAACTGTCAAGAGCCAAAGAAGTTACACATGAATAGGATCGCTGATACTACTGAACTTGCTTTTTCATACTTTTTTTCCCCCTTGCTCCCCCTTACCCAGGGAACTATGAGAAGAAGATAGTTTTATTATTCCTCTTAAATTACCATGAAATGCTAGTTTTGGTGCAAGGAAAAATCACAGTGCAGTACCAATCAAAAAGCTCAAAGCAAACACCACCCCCGCCCCATAACCCCCCACTTCTTTCCTGCAGTTTTCACAAGTTGGTTGATTCATCTCATACTCTAAATAGCAGCACACGGAAAAAATATTTCTGGTAAAGAAAACACCAGGCAGACTGGCTGATGCTGTCCTCCCCATGTCCCAGAGCTGCTCAGACAATTATTGGTGCTTCATTCTTTTGACAGTTCATTTTTCTTTTTCTGATTTTGAGAGGAGTGGGGGGAAAAGTACTAAACAGAAACTTTGAGAAGACAATTATTTTAGAAAAAAGCTCATTACCCTTCTGAGAGTCACTTCCTGCAAGAGGGATCAAGAGTAACCACTGTCTGCAAGAACTGTACTTGAAGACATTTTGGTTTGGACAGCATATGCCACCCAGTTTTACCTTGATGGTTCTGAGATGCTGTAGGGCTTGTGGGGCCAGGAATGTCAACCAACTCCCAAGCTTTCACAGGGAGCACGGCAGCCCTGCAGCCACCACTGCTGCACTGCAAACTGCCCACAGAAGACTGGAGATTTACGAGGGAATCTGTCCTGACTGCATCTCAAAGAAAAATCATTCTTGTGATCTAAGTGCTCCTTGTTTCAAACTTCTTTCAGCAGGGTCCCACTTGCACAGTGGATTTTAAATAGTGAAGTGGCAACTGCAACCATCCTGGGCTGCTGGAAGAATCCATCAGGTACAAGGCTGCATGACTGCTCTGAGGTGTAGTATTTACTTGTACATAATTTCTTTATGGGATCACTGATGAAATCCACACTACCACCACTGTGACTGTTTCAAAGATTGAGCACATTTCTGAAGATGTCACTTGAAAGCCAGTAGGGGCATGAATTTTAACAAGTATATTGGGTTACCCACTTGAGATATTCCCAGTGATGGGACAACCTAACATTTGGAATAGTAAGCAAGAGCTAAAAATAAGAAGTAAGACTCACCATTCAAGATCAAAATTTAGAAAAAGCACAGCACATGATTTCTCTCCTGTAATAGCATAAGTATCCAAGAGGAATATACTTGGGTTAAACTCTTTCTTCTGATGGAGCTCCAAGATAGTATTCCCCCATATCAAATATCATTTTGTCAGGGGTAAGTGGTCAAAGTTCTCTCTTTCCCAGCCACACTGAGAACATATTTAAAGAAATAGGAACAAGAGGAAAAAAGTTTAAAAGAGGACTGTCTTTTGATGCAACTGAATGTGATACTCTGGTGTTAGAGGGGCATAGGTTTTCAGAGCAGTTTGCAAATATGCAGTAGGTCTGGAAGAACTCCAGGTGCAACTATATGGAGGTGATCTTACGAGACTGCTCGAAATGAAACCACATGAAGACTGCTGAAAGTGTATCAAAATCTGTCAAAAGCCAAAAACGCTTGTGATGCAGCAAAGACTGAGGATATTGAGCATACTACCTGCAGGAGGGGCAAGCATGCCAACTGATATACCACATGAACACAGCTAAAGAGGGAAGGTCATCAAAAACTGCGTGAGAAAGGAGAACTAATTTAATGTGATGGCATTTTGAAGTCATTATCCAGTCTAATGCAAAAAACTTCACAGGCAAGTGTAGCATTCACTTGCTGTGTTGTGAAATAAACTCCTGAATAATCACAGCTGAGTAAGCAACTGAAGAGAAAACTGAAATGTTTGTCTTGGCTCAAAAAAATGCCTCAAGTGTGACTGTAACTCAATCATCTTTAATTGATAAGAACCAGCAGTAAAGTTTCTAAGATGACCTCTTCCTGCAGGGGAACCAATTAAATATAAACAATGAAAGTCTGACATATTTCCAAATGTGTGGGTAAGCATTTTCTTACTATAGAGCCTTTTTGGGAGTTTAAAATACACCATTCTCCCTGTCCTTAAGTTTCAGCCACAAGTTCCAATGAAGCTATCTGAAAAGCAGGACCCCAGACAGTCAAACAGCAGTTCCTAGGTACCAACCTGCAAGCTTCTACCAAGCTCACTGCTATTCTACAACTGTCAGATCCCACAGCTCTGCTTCTCCCACAGCCAGCTAGCATTAAAATAAGTCTGTGTTACAATGAAAGCTTTAAATACTAGTTTTCTGTGGCAGCAAATGGAAGAGGTGGACACCATCTGTCAAAATTTTTTTAATGACTCCTACCCTAAAGGAAACTTTATACAATATCACATTTTAAACACTGTGCCAAGATTTAACATTTCTGGTAATTTTATGATGCATGTCCTCAACCGTACTGAGGCTATGAAACCTAAACTCACTCACGTGGTTGCTGCTTTTATACCATCCTTTCAGATCTAAGTTGAATTTAAGCGTCATTCTGGAAGTGCATAAGAGCAGAATGTTTCACGTCTTATGCTAAGAAGATGTGAAACATTCTTTCTTAAAAAAAAAATCTGCCTAATTCAATTATTGGTCATTTTTAAAGGATACACAGTAAATGGGACAGATCCCTCCCAGCAGCTGGCAAAATGGAAAAAAATTGATCTAATTTTCTACTTTTTCTCCATTTTCAAAAGGTGAGGAAAAATTTGAGGTAAACACACTTTCTCCCTCTACTCCCACCATGAGAAATACTTGTAAGTGAATATAGCTTTACAAGTGAAGCACATTTTTATCCTGTTCCTAGACAATTTCTCATGGCTGTTGATCTTGAACATAATATTCTCAATTATAACTCTTCTCTGTATTCCCACCATCACCTTCTGCTAGGGCTTTTCTGAATAGTTTTTACAAAACTTCATAACAGAAGATTATGGAGACGAGGGCACTGAAAAGCAACCTATTTCTCCAGTTTGCATTCAGCTTCTCTTCCAGTCTTGCCTCCAGAATATATGCTGCACTGGTAATAAATACTGTCAGAAGTGGGTACCCACCCACTCAGGCTCACATTTTATATTACACTTTCTTTAAGTTTCAGTGAACATAATTTTTTATGATAACTGCTATAAGATTTACAGTATTTTTCCCCCAGACTTTCCTAAAAGATACTGCCTCATTACATTATGTTTCACTTCACTTCTATGTGTAGTGGACTACATAGGTAACAAAAGATGAGAAAACCCCAACACAACACAAGTGTGAATGATCATTAAATATCCCCCTTTCTATATTTAAATAAACTAGTCAGAAGTTTTTTTTCCGTGAGGGTGAATATAATAACTTCAGTTGCTTTGAGAAATAACATCAGTTTGCCAGGACTATATAACATCACTACTATGAGTTAGTCAAGACAAGTTACCACCACAGAGGATACAAAGGCTATCAGGAAATTTACTGAAGTACTCCTCTGCTTCAATACAACTGAAGTGTAAACAAGTAAGTGCCACAATTGGAGCACGTGCTATGAAATTTCTGGTTCACAGACGTTTTCTTCAGTAGTGCAGAAGTGATATTAACAGCTTCTTAGTAAACTTTCAACCAAACCAAGAAAAGCAATAAGAAAACATCAACAAAGTCATAGGAGAAGTGTGTGCAAGACATGGAGTCTCCAGAGGAAAGCTGCTGACTGGAGGATGTTCAGCAGGACAGACAGAAACTCACTGTAACAGAACCAGGTTTGCGTGGCCCAAACTTGGAAGAGATGGGGTGACATTCTAGAAATGTCACAGCACACCCCTAAGCCTCACCAGCCCATGTCCTTCAGGCAGGAGAAAGACCAGTCAGTGTTGGTTCATATCCCACACTCTCTTAGGAGAGGGACAAAGACACCAGCAGCTCTTCTAGTCAGTGACACAGACAAGTAGGAAGTTCTCCTTTTTCACCCATAAATCTGGGTTTTGAGGGGCTTTTCACATGCATGCCACACTAATATTTATGCATCAAGGTAGTGGCATATCAAGGAGGAAATTCTCTTAATACAGTCCCCTCATGGTGATGAAATTAATAAAGCTGAACAGTACGTGTAAACATCTTATCCTCTGTTATAATGCCATCTCATTATGTGCATAGTATAGATTCAGACGAAAATTATACCGCTCTCTCTGGAAATCTTGCTTCCTTCACTGCAGAAGCTGAAAAAGGTAGAGTAGACAAGGGTGCCGGGAAGTCAGACATCAATCTAGAAACTATTCTTCCATGCCTCTAATTTGACAACCACAGAATATTCACAGCTTTCCAAATGAAATCAATCAAGATGTGCTTGGACATAAGTGATAAAGAAGTGTAACATATTCTGACACAATAGTTATTTTACCTAGAAAAACAAGACTTTTCAGGTGGAAGGTACCTTTGCCCTACATGTCCTGATTCTCTATCTGCAAAATCAAGTGCCACTTCCCACCTTCCATTTTAAAAGAGCTAGGAAGAAGAAAGAAGAGAAGGCAACTACATATGTGAAGAATCTGGCATAAGGAATTTAACAACATTGTTTTCAAAGCCAAGTACTAATTGTGTGCAACAATGGAAAAAGAGACACACTCTTAAAGAATGAACATCATACATTAATAAATATTGGTTCAGTCTGTAAGCACTTCTTCCAAGCACACTGGAAGTGCAATCCTTTATGAGGGAAAAAGCCCCAATATATCATTATGCATGACTGCAAGAAGAGAAAGCAAAAATCATCAGGTTCTCAAAATAGCATAAGAGTTTTCAAATATTGTGTACATGTAAAACCCTGTACAATCATGACAGAATATATGTATTTCACCAGTTTATAACAGTGCATGTTTTCATACTGATTCCCAAGGAATAATAGAGTCAAAACAACATTTAACATTTCATACCTTGATTATTTCCACCAACTGATCCACACCACTGTCACCTGGAAAGATCGGTTGTCCTAGTAACAGTTCGGCCAATACACAGCCTGCTGACCACACATCTAAAAAGGGAAAGGTGGAGGATATGGAAAGGTATCAGTAAAATATACATATTAAGCCATTCATAAAAAACCCAGCCATTTTAAGCTACTTACTTTATCCTTTGCCATGTTTGATAATGTATGCAACACAGCTAAAAATAAAAAAAACATTCCTATCCTGATGTTATCAGATACCTGGTATAAAACAACATTGTGCAGACAGTCTTGGAAGTCAAACTGTGAGATAATGAGAACTGGAAAATCATATTAAAATGTAATATATTGACATTAAAACTCACACACGCAGGGAAAAGACCAAGAATGCTTGCCATTTGTAAATTGAGAATTTCCCCAAACCCTGTGTTGTTTTAAATTAATTGATCATGAACTACGCGAAGGTATCATCCAACACAATGGCTGATGTTTTTACTGTTTCTGAGTGTTGAACAGACTCAGTTTTTCACACATATGTTGAAAGCATACATGCACTGACAGATGAACCAGTAGTGCAAGTATTGCTGGTATCCCGAAATACACGATGATTCAGGGATCGGGGAAGCAGCCTCTCTAACCAGTCACTTCAAGATCTAATCTTTATCCCAGTTCCATTTGCCAGCTTGGATGAGCAACAGAACTGCAAGTCATAGGTCACATGTCAACAGCATCTGTAGAAGAAGCCTTTAACTAATTTTTGTATATCAAAAGCCCCAAGTAGTCCTTAGGAGCTATTCCTCCTACATGAAGAAATTTTTCACAATCTATTACAGGTATATCTGCTTAAATAATCAGGTAATTGAATAGTACAGAAGCAACTTAGGAATGTACCTAAGTGTACTACAGAATACAGCATTTTAGTTTTGGAATGAAATTAACTACAATGAAAAATCTAACAAAGCAAATGCAGTAAATGCACTGTTATCAAGCGTTTGTGAGAATCTAATGTAATTGCACAGCCAATAAATGGGATTTTAGGCTGCTCAAACACAGTAGAAGTACTGTACTTGGATGCAGAAAATGGCTTCTCCCCAAAAATAGATCCGCTATAAGGTTTTCTACAAAGTCATCAATTGATGAATGAACATGTGAAACCTTACACTAAAATCTAATCTCAAACAAGCAATCAGCAAAAGAAGATCTGTAAAGCCTATAATATAAACACTCCAGAAAAGGAAAACCAGTCCCCTTCCACCCATATTTCTTTAAACTCTCACCTACTTTTATGGGCTAGCCTTGTCCCCTAGGAGAATTTATCTCCTGAGGCCTGTTCCACCTGAAATAATCTATGGTATGACAGAAACCCTTATTTAAACTACAGCCCATCCCTGGAAGTGTTCGAGGCCGGTCTGCATGGAGCTCTGAGCAACCTGGTCTACTGGAAGGTGTCCCTGCTCATGGCATGGGGTTGGAATGAGGTGATCTTTAAGGTCTGTTCCAACCTAAGCCAATCTATGACTCCATGGTTCTGTGAACAGGATATAGACAACCCTGCCAGTTATGGCTACAGGTCTGAGTAACGAAAACAACTCTGACAATTCTCCAAGCCATCTATTATCACTTTGTCACAACCACTACAGAGTGGGGCAAAATAAAATTAAAAAAACCTTTTATTTAAGGAATTTAAGATTTATAACAAAATAATCTTTAAGTTAAAGCACAGTTTTCTTCCCCCCATTTCTAAAGGGGAAAGGTTATGGAAAAATACTTCCCCTCCTCTTCTCCAGAATATGGTTCAATTGGAACATAGAGTAGACAAACAACATTGTCATTACTTCAGCTTTTGAAATTATTCACTTCCAAATCAAATGGATGCACTTTTACCTAATGTCTTGGTACAAACACTCCATCAGGGTTTATCCTAAAAAGTAACTACTTACAGTGTAAACAGTAACCAGAAATAATTTGAAATTTGAGTCTTGAATTTCAACAAGCAAAGATACAAGATGATGCTTTTTAATCTTTCAGTCACATTTAATAAAAGTCAATATGGCCACCGAGGTGCTAAGATCTCTTTTGGACAACAAACTAAGAAGGAATTATTGAAAGAATGTTTAATTGCACCTAACTGCTAATCTATGATGGGTCCTGCTGTTGGACCAACACACAGAGCAAAACCATGATGGCAAAGCATCCCTTTTTGTGAATCCCATGCATATTGAGTTTAGAGGAATTATACAACAGTTCAACAGATAGCATAGATTTCTTTAGAAGTACTAAAGAGATAGATTAAATGTCAGAGCACTGTAACTTGAAAGTCTATTTAAAGATACCTTTAAAGAGTTTTAAATAAGCTGAATCCTTTACAAAACAAGTAGTTACACCACACCTATAATCATTATTTACAACTCAAAGCCTTTGCACTGAAAAGGTTATATATAGCAAGGAAAAATACTTGATAGAATATATACAAACACAAATGACAGGACGATAAGTCATCAATCACAATTCACTTCCTTTTAAGATTTCAAAAGTATACTAGCATTACTTTTTTCAGATTAGGCTGTGCCTTTTTAAAACTGTTTTAAATAACCTTCTGGTCTGGCTGCTCCATGAAGTTGGCTTTGTGCTCTTTGTGCTTTTTGTAGTTTCCCTAAATGCTTTTGCACTCCACCAGCCTATTTCAGACCAAGTCTGTAGGTCAGAGGTCTCAAATCCAATCCAAAAACTTTATAAAAACAGCGGGGAGCATCAGTGTTGCTGCCAAGGTGAGAAGGGCTCAGTGCCTGGGGGAAGCTCTGTACTTGCCCCAGCCCTGCCAAACTGCAACTGCAAACAAGACAAACAATGTGCAGGTCCTTGCTCAAGAAGGCCAAGCACAAACAGCAGAGGGCACATGAGAAAGCTGAGGGCATCACAAGGGAACAGAGGAAAAAAAGCAAGGATGTATGTCTTGAGGAAATAGGTGCAAATGGCTGAGGAATACTTGCTGCATTCATGCTGGGTTTAATCCCTCAAACATACAACAAATCCATCAGAAACTTATGTATTAGTTCCTTATGCACTGAAATCTTCCAAACTAGGCAATTTAATGTCTTGTTAAAAGTCTATTTACTTTTCCTTTATTTTACCTGCTAACACTTTAAATACACAGTGAAGTAAAACACAGGCATTTCAAAATCTCCATCTTTTCTCCAGGCATGTAATTTCACCAACTTCCAAATTAGGACGTGGGCAATGTTCCCTGGGCAAGGAAGTGAACAAATCCTTGAAGCATCCTCAACAAAACCCAGAGAGTAGAGGTTAACTTGAGCAGCTCCAAGGAGGGACAGAAACAAAACACAATATACATAGGTATTTATACAACTTGTAATAAGCGACGTACAATATGGAACAAACTAGGAAATTTTATCTCTGCTGAAACTTAATGCAATTTATGCCATTGACTAAAATTTGGTTCCAGGATAGTCTGCTCTGTTTTTCCCCACAACCTTTATAAATCTTGCGTGTTGTAATTTACCTGCCACATCAGGATGGTAACTTTTCTTTCCCAAGCCTGAAGTAAACAAGTACTAATTTCTGTATTTAAAGACATGTTACCTAAAGGAAGTGATCATTTTTGATAGTTCCTTCCCAGACACTTTTCTGTCTTAGTACAGTCAGAGCTAACTGCTACAGATTAATATGTGGTGTAACTACCTGCTCCCAAGGGAGAAACAGCATTTTCTGAACTATTTATTTTCAGTATGTGCTAGTTAATTAAAGCAAACTAGGACTCTCATTCACATGCTTTAAATTAGCTAATAAACAAGATAAGAGGGAATCTTAAAAGAAAATATGTCAACAAATTGTCCTTACACCAAATTAGTTGGGACAATGTGAAATTTTAGGACAAAGTACTGAAAGCTACTCATTTTAGGAAAGCAGGCAAGGGTACTTTCTTCATACCTTAAGTGAAATGTAGTCTAAACAATACAGAGAATAAATACAACTGCTGGGCAACAGCAACCTTCAAATAAGCTTATTTCAGATAGTTTTCATGCACTACAATGGTAGCTAATGCGATACCTTTCCTAGACTAAAGAATGCTTAGACAAATACCATTATCACCTAACCTATTTCCATTAATTTAAACACACAAAAATTCATATAGCCTCTTGTACTACAAAACTTTTCTTAAATTAAGTTTTTACTGCTTTATTGATCTTCAGAGCTGTTAGATGGACATTGTCTAATAATATAATCTCCATAATGCCCTTGCTTTTGAATGCATTCTAGCATTACAGAAGATAAGAAAAAAAGTCTTTCTCTTTAAATCAAGAAGAGGCATCTGGGAGGACCACCTGCAAAATACATTCCTTAGCTTTAATTCTCTAAGCATGCAATGGCCATTTTGCGTTGGAAATTAATACCTTGTCCACAAATTTCACTTTTTCTGATCTCAAACACTGTCTTTCCAACCTGAAAAGCTGGCCCTCTTCATTGCACAAGCACCATTAATTATATTACACTCTAGCTCCTCTAACTCATTATTTGGAGGACACAGAGGAGAAAGGGGGAAAAAAAAGAAGGTTTCTCTCATCCACTTAGTACAAATTAAGAACTTCCATTTATCTGATGCTTGATGGGGCGTATTTATATTTCTATTCTTTTTATTACCCTCATCTATTCATCTCCGCCTTACTATCCCTTCATCAGGACGGATTTCCTCCATCCTGGAGGTGACTCAAAGATGCTGCTCTGGAAACTGTGGAAACAAACAAAGAGTCAGAAAAGCAGCCCTGGGAAGTCATAAAATCAACGGCTTCTAGTTGGCAAATGCCAGACCCCAAGGTGCTTCTCACTGCTGCTTGTTTGAAATAATATTTGGGATGTCAGAACAAGAGCAGAAGTCAGGATCACAGGCAGGTGTGCTATGTTGCTGGAAGTTTCACACATCAAGCCACCACAGAACCATAGATTGAGGAGAAAAAATAAAGCTGAAACATGAAAATGCTTAAAAATACATGTTTGTTCCAGTATTTGGAACAAAAGCTAAACACAGCTACCTCTATTCTTCTGCAATGAAGAGATGAAACTACAATGCCAGGTGGTAGAGCAGTTCAGTAAATTAACACACCTGCTTATTTTCAGCACTGGAAGTTGCCATCTGAGAAAGAAGCAAATCCTTCTGACTATTTGGCAACAGTTCTGGGACACACCTTGTGGTGGTTCTTCCCCAAGAAACCCTGAGACAGGGCAGTTACACATACCTGCAGAAGAGCTTCTGCTCCAGACTGCTGAACTGAAACACTCGCACTTGCTAGCCAAGTGAACTAACAGCTTCGCGATACTTATTTTCGAATACCCCAAGAGAAGCCAGCAATGGTCATGCAGATCAATCTTTCCCTGCCAGTGGCTATAAATGTTCCCTCTGGAATGTTCCCAACTCCTGCCAGTGAGCAGTGGAGCAAAAGCATTGAGAGCAGCAGCCCCTCATGGTGCAGAAGCACCACCAGGACCTGGTGAGCCCTCCCCTGCCCCCCCACCTCACCCAGGGGAAAAACAGAAAAGACTAAGGCAAAGCTCAGCTGCACAGCTTCTCTCCATACAAAAGGAGCACGTGCCAACAGAAACATCTGCACCCACTCCTACACTCCAGTGCCTTTTCCAGGACAGTGTAGGGGAATGTGGGAAGCCATCCCAGGGTTTTTCAGCATCAGCATCACCCATATGACCAGCACAGCCAGAACCACACCATCAGCATATTCTGGGATGCTGTAACATAGACAGACTTGCAAGGAAGAAGCCTCAGCCAAAACACTGTCAAGGCTGAAAGGCTTGGTTTGGGAAAAAAACCCAATAAAACCAGCCCTCCACTTCCCTCTCTCCCCCTCAAAAAACCCCAACCAACCAACAACAATAACAAACTCCTGCAAATCAGCTGCAGGAAATAAACTATGTTCATTCCCAGAAAGCTTTAGGGACACACATAAAACACATACTTGCAGAATTCATAGCCATAGGTGCACAAAGGCCCAAACTGAAGAAGCTATGAAGGCACCCAATTGACATGAATATTTGTGCCTGACCACTCAATAATCCTGTAAAGTTGTAAGGCAGGCACACAACAGAGCTACTATGGGTACAGGTTTGTAGCTATTTGGCAAGAGTGACTATTTAAAAACTGGAATAGGTTATTCCCCAGGTCATTATTTTAAAAATAGAGCCCCAGGTCTGCTGGAGACACTAACTGCAGTAAATGTGATCTGATGCCATTCTTTCTATGGTACATAGTTAAATGCAGCACAAATGTGCACAGAAGCGTAACAAACATCACAGCCCTGGTAAGTTATTTTTTAAAAGGACCTTCTGGGTTAGAATTGAAGTCATGCACTTCAATGAAACAATAAAAATCCTAGAAGTTAAATGCCAGTTTACAATTTGTTATGACATCCAGGATTAAAAGACACATCCTGGAACCAAGTGCTACACTGAAAAGCAAGTAATGTCAAGGGGACAAATTCATGTGTTTAAAGACAACCTGGATGAAGCCAGGCAGCCTAGTGCAACTCCTGGTAAAAATGCTAAACAAGATGACTAACAATGGACATTGTCACAATGCAGCTGGCTGTGCTGTCAAGTCTTGGGCCACCAGTATCACTGCCTAGTCTTGAAAAGCACCTCTTTCTCAGAAATACTTCCAATAATTATCCTACTGCATCGCATCATAATAATAATAATAAGCCCTGCACTAACATTAATAAACAACGAAAGCTTTCACAAAAAAGCTGGAACTTTTGCAGATAATGTAGAAAAATTTCTACTTAGGATACTTTTTGGCTTTGTATTCTTCTCTGATTTTGCTTTACCATAGTTTTACTAGAAGATATTTAACTATTTAACTGGGAGAGTAAAGATCCCTGCCTTACATGTAAAGCTCACTTTTTGTTACCACACACACACACAAGTGATTAATACAGATCAATAAAGACTACAGTGTTTGGAAAAGGTTGTTTTCTAACAACTCACAAGAAAAACAAGAACTAAAAAACCCAAGCACGCCAACATATAAGTTTAAAAGGCAGTATTACAATACTGAAGCGTTTCACAGTTCCCTATACTCTGAGCTACGGAAAAAGCACTAATAACTACATGCACCTTCCCTCTTTTAATCAATCTCTCTTTGCTTGTCGACTGGGTTTCCAAACTGGATGAATTTGGATGAACAATCCCACATGAAGTAAGGAAGAGTTCTCTCATGCACCATTGCTGCCTACCCAGCAAGAACTAAGGAATATGTACAAACATCAGCACAAGCAAATGCTTGTAAAAGCATTTTATTCCTGCTCATCTCCCAAATCCAAAGACTGCTGAGAAAGAAGTGGAAGGTGGATAGGACAGGAAGGTACAAAGGAGTATTAACCTAATCCTAAAGGAATTCAGTACAAATTTCAAAGAAAGGACTTGGAGAGACATGTAGGGTTTTTTGCCACAAGAAAGAACAATGACTGAAGTTCAATGTATTTTTGGAGGCAAGTGAAAAACTGCATTTCAGAATGGAATTTTTCTTAGAACCATTTTAGCGAGCAGCAAGTAAAACAACAAAAATGGAAAGCGTAACTTGAAAAAGGGTCTGCAGTTGGAGCCAGAGACTTCAAAGGCTTATCTATAAAGAGTCTCTCCTGCTGACGCATAAAATACTTGTTTTATGCAGTTATCCTCTGAAACAAGAGGTCTCAGTGCACTCTGATAATGCTGCTGAGCCAATCTATTAGCTCTCAGCTGGCAAAAAGATGTCAAATGGGATCAGCCACCTTTCTCTCACTCATGAGCTCACAACACTTTGCTTTTACCTGGGCTCTGCTGCTTACTGGACTGCACAATAATGCTGACTGCACTCACTCACAGCAGGAAGTTAAGCTGCCAAAATCTCACGTCAGTTGATGCTGAATCAGCAAATTAAACAGCAAACTGTGAGAGCCAGGGTATCCAGGGGCAAGAGCAGGGGTGAGGCTGCCACTTTTGGCAACAGCCAACAAAGTTCTGCTCTTTTATCTTTACTGTGCCATTACTCTCCCCAGACTACTCATGGTTCTGCCTCTTTTTCCTACCAGGAAGATATGCAAGAGTTGCTACAATACATACTGAATAGTAACTAATGGGAAAAAAATTAGTGAGAGCAGCGAAGTTTTCAGGAACACGTTGAAGTGGGGTTTTTTTGGTCCTTTTTAAGAACTACAAAGTTAAAACAAGCCAGCCACTGAGTTTCACACTAGTTCAAATATAGTAAGTTTAAATATACTGGTTATAAACATAGTCCGCTAAGAGTTGATCATGATGTCCAAACCCTTTTGAAAACATTGAATCTTGCCCAAGTGGCTCCACTCCATAAGCAAGGTAAAAGTCTCCCCAATATTGTGCTGAGAGCCAAATCTACTCTCTTTTGCACTACAACTCGGAAGGAGCCCAGGTAGTGTCTTGACTGAAAAACTGAAGTAGTTATCAACAGCCAGCCAACACACTGTGTTCATTTCCAAGATTTTTCATTTTGCTGTTCATCTTTTAGTTCTCTATGGCAAGAAAACTTGGATCTTCCCTGACCTCCATCAAACCTCCAGCTTCCCTAGCATTACCATGACACACCTAAGTGTCACGTATATAGAAAGAGTTCTTTGTGTTCAAAATTAATGACTAAAGGACAACAAAATCTAGTAGAATTAGTTGAATTAGAAGGACTGCTGTACACAATATATTAAAGTTGTAAAGAGAATTTAGAGTCAATCATTAGGCCACACTTACCTCCCCCTATAAACGCTTTACTAAAGGCCAAGTAAATAAATAACAGATTTATGTCTAAACCAAAGCACATCAGAAGTAGTAGCTGATATTCTACAGACATTTTTTTACAATTATTTCAAGTTAATAAAATGCTTTTCTGGCTTGAGATCTCATACCTACTTTTAAACTAAATGGCAACATTACATGGTGGGGTTTTTCTTTTTACTTTTAATTACATTTCCCCTCTCTACACTGAAAAAGTCCCTTTCCTAGTGTAATCGATGCTGAAATCTCAAAAGGTGTAGAAAGCACAGCAACCATCTACAAAACATTTGTATTTCTTTAAAAAGTGGTACCTAATAATTTACAACCAAATTCAGTCTCTGGGGGTTGTATTTGAGATCTCTGGAAACCTTTACACTTCAGCACAGAATAAAAACTGAGGCAGTTGGTACAGATTTTGACCAAACGCACACACATACCTATACTGGAGGTATAATCGGTGGCTCCAAAGATCAACTCTGGTGCCCTGTAGTACCGAGAGCAGATGTATGACACGTTGGGTTCTCCACGAACCAGCTGTTTTGCACTGGAAAGGAAACAAAAGTATTTCAATAATGAACACTTTTACAATACTGCTGTGCAGAGCAACATTAAACTTTGGCACCCTTCACCCACTCCCAATTCCCTAATGTTGAAATACAGTGTTCTTCTAAGCTGATGCAAACTGACTCCTTGATTCATTGTGAAATCAGTCCAATCCGTCAAGCATTTACCTTGTACTGGGGACAGCAATGAAAATTCTGACTAAAATCTAGGTGAAAAATAGGGTCAAATTTTTGGCTGCCAGTTGTCTTAAGGGAGTGTGGTATGAGGTGACGAAGAAAAAAAAAAAAGGCCTTTGCCATTGTATTCACATGTCAATGGTCCACGATTAACATGAAGGTCTATTTTACGCTGTAATTGATCAGCCATAAAGGATCTAACCTACAGTATTGCCTCAATACTTCCCTTGGAAAGAATGGACCCCAAGAACACATTACTTTGGGAACATGAATCTATGGGCATATTACACTTCTTTCTTAATTAACAAGTGCTAGACAAAAAGGAGATGTAAGACAAAACTTCCCTTTTGGAAATATGACATTCACCTAAATGGTACCAAACACTGCAGAGTGGCAAGCCAGCCAAATCCAATGTTCAACTCCCCAGAGACTCCTCTCAGCCTTGAAGCAAAGCAGAACTTCCACCACCCATTTTAAAAAGTCTCAATTTTCTATATAGAAACTACAGTTCCCAGTGATATAAAAACAGTAAGTACTCCCTTTTTATGCATTGCCAGTTTTGCGCTTCAGCATCATTCCTACTTCGTTCCAACATTGCTGAGGTAGAGCTGAGGAGTAGATCCTGAGGAACCAGCCATGATGATGCACTGCTTGAATAACCCCCATCTGACATTCCCACTCACTATGGGCAAGCAAATTTAGCAGCAGCAGCAGCTTCTGTGACCTCTCACACGTATACCCCAACTATTTTAGTCAGCAAAGTTACAGTACAATCTAAAGACTGAACCTTCCCAGAGATAAATCTATGTCCTGTCTCACTGCAGATTGCCAGAATTTCTGTATCAGTTCCAAGATGGGGGCTGGACTCTACAGGTGATTCTGAATGGATATTGGAAATAAATGTGCCTTTGAAAATTAGAAAGAACATAGATGTCCACTATCCAAGAGCTTCAATTGGAAGTGCTGCTTCTGATTTTGAGTCTCTATGCATCTGCAACATTAAGTGAATTGTTGTACACACAAGCAGACTGACTAGTGTAACATCAGCCTAAGTTACAATGCCACCACACCTGTCCTCTCTTGCCCAAACCCATTTCACTGCAATAATTGGTTCTATTTTTCCATGGTGTAGTATTTTCCCTATGTCATAGTGTATTTATTTTATTTTTCTAACACCTGCAAAAACAAGAGGCATGAAGTTTAATTCCCTCCCTCTTAATATCATTTTCCAGCTCTTCCCTGCCACTCCTCTGAACTCACTTTGTGGGAAAATAGAGTATCAGTAATTCCTCTTTTAAGCTACAAATAAAGACCTTCTAAGGGACACCGAGAATTTCTTGGCAAAGTTGCATCAAGGTTCACTTTGAAGGAAGATCTTCTTACCAGGTTTCAGGCCACAAATATGCTTACCTTCCAAAGTCGCAGAGTTTTAGAACAGCTGTATCAGGGTCCAGCAAGAGGTTCTGTGGTTTTATATCCCGGTGGCAGATCCCAAAGGAATGGATATAGGCTAAACTCCGGAACAGCTGATACATGTACAACTGGAACACAGAAATACCAGTCAAATCAGGGAAAACAATTAGTTCAGCACAAACCCTTATTAGAAGAAAAACAAAATCACTGAGAAAAAGACCATACTGAATGCCTATTAGGGTTATGAAGGTTGGCAAGGTGTTTGCATACCTTTCCCACACGCCCTTTGCTACACACACACACACACACGGTTCAAATCTTTTCACATGTCCTTTGACTTAGCATAATTCCAAAGAAATAATTGTGCCCATTTTCCAACATTTGTAAATAATGGCAATCATAAAAAGCATACACAAAATAAAGGTGTTTCAGTCTGCTCTACAAATCAGCCTCTTCATAGCAGCGAAGTATTCCAGGCTATTAAAAAAAACCTCAAAAGAAACAAACAACTAAAAAATTGCTCCACAAAATCCAAAAGAAAATCCTCTAGTTGATGAATCTATATTAAACATTGCCCAAAGACAAGGGTAGTGTCTCAGCCTGTCACTGAAGTGAATCTCCCAGTGTCTCTTGCTGAAGGGACAGAGTAATTTTAATTTCAAATCTCTGGACAAAAACAGAAGGCAAATAAAACCAATTGTTCAGAATAGTTTTATGCAAGGCACAACAAATGAGTACGCTGAGGGAGCTTTCTCTGCCCACTTTCCAGGGCTGGCTAGAAGAACACAGAGCTGGCAAGGAAGAACACAGCAATGGGAGATATTACAAAGACAAGAACCTCAGAGACCAAGCTTACAGGACAAGGGGAGGATGTCCATCCTCTGGAGTTACACACTTTTGGTTACGGATAATAAAAAGCTGCTGGATACAATTAAGGACGTACAGCACATACAGTCATAGAGGCATGGAAATCCCAGTTTTAAGACTGACAAAAGGCTGCCAGGTTATTTTTTATTTTTGTTGTGTCCCCGTGTCCCCACAAGTTTCCACTTAAAATCAAGCTACAGGCAGGACACTACACCAGAGATGCACCTCCACACTTTTGTTTTATAAGCACATTTTCCACAGTTCAATCTTTAACTGTCTATATAACCAAGTGCAATGACTTGACATGGATATCAGGTCATGTTTGCCTCTTTCACCACGATCTTCGTCATCACACTTTCTCTCCCCCTTGTTTTTTGTTTTGGCAGGAAAGTAGGAGAGGGAAGAGAATTGCTTGAATTTTGGCTCCAGGTCTTGGATTTTCATACTTGTTTCTGAAAACCACAACTCTGCACAAAGAAAAGCAAATTAACATTTTTTCTGGATTGCCTGTTCTAGTCCCTTAAGTATGTATTGTGCAAGTGTATTGCAAAATAATGCAAAAGACTGCTCTAACTTGAGGGGTCAAGTCAACACATGGGATTTAGAAAGCATGCCTTTCATCTCCACACAGCAAACCCAGAATTTCCAAGGACTCACTTACAGCAGGTTGGAAATGACAAATAAAAATTAACCAGAAGATTACTAGAACAGCTTCTGTGCAGCTTTAAGCTTCTTTGTTACCCAGGGAAAAGCATCTCTCTGCCTGCCTAGTTATCCACCAGAAGTGATTAAACAGGTATGATCTGACCCTTGTGTAGCCAAGATGCCTGGAAAATTGCAAAATCCTTAATGACATTAAGGTAACATGATCTTTTAAAATACAGGATTATATAAAAGCCTTGCCAGAGAAGTACACATAGCTTTCCAGGCTACCTGGAACAGGAAGTCCCAGGCATCCTCCAAGATGAAAGAGTTAAAGCAGATTTTTCTCTAAAAGTATAAGGAAGAACAATTTTCTTAAGTTCCCATAACAGAGAACAATTAGGGCAAGAATACTGACAGAAAATATATAAACAATCTGTCAAAAGCCAAGCCTACAGATTTTGGGGAGCATATAACCTGAAGACATGCTGTTCCATCAACAGACCAAATGGAGTAACCTTGAAGTCTGCTGGATGATAAAATCCTGTGCTTTCTTAAAAATCAGGCATAAGTGATGCCTATTGCAGAGACATGCCATTTACAATTTATTCATATAGTTATGGCACAAAACCTCGTTATTTAAATAATTACTATTTGTATCTTTCACCTTTGAAACATTCATCTTCTTTCAACCAAACTGAGTTTTTTCTTAAGCCAACTCTTACATTAAGCATTATACTTTTAAAGTATAAAAAGAGGAGGAGTCTGAAGAAATCAATATGCATCAGGAAAATTTCTCCAATAGTAATTTCCATTAACTATTACCTGTATGCCATGTTAACAAGTTAATGCCATGTGAAAACATCATCATTCACTAGTGTGTGGATTTTGGTCACCACAATATATGAAATGGAACTATGAGGGCCCAGATGTGTCCCATGTTTGCCATCAAATGAGAAATTTTATTTATTTTAACCCCTGTGTAAAAGACCTAGACAACTTGAGTAAGGTTTTGAAACTACAGTGTGCATACAAGCACCTTACCCCATGTAGCTTTTGGAGGTACAAGCCAATGAGCTTCAAGTGGAGACAAAAATGTGCCTTTCATGACAACAAAAGCACACGAACTCTTACTCATATGCCAGGAAAAGGGGAAGATAACAGATTAGAGAACATCCTCTTGACATCCTCTTCCAGTTCCTGACCTTTGTTCTATTATGTCTTCACCATCTCAGGAAACTGAAAACTGCTAATCTGGCTGTCAGTCTCTGTCTAAACTGCTTCAAAAACAAAGCACTCCCTGCCCCACACTATTCCAAGATTTCTGTAAGGTCAGAAATTGTGAGTGTCTGTTTAAGTCTGAACCTCTATTCTTCTTTCACCATAACAAGTAATTCTTATTTTTTTTCCTTGCCTCAAGATCTATTTGCTTCTAAAAATTTCTATAAAATTTACTATTATGTCAGAAAAGAGTATCCACAGTGTATTTCTGTAATATCATTCCTCACCTAACCACATCTGTCAGTTACCTACCTTGACATAAATCATAGGGAGTGTCTGTTTGGCCCGACTATAATGTCTGGCAACTCTGTATACTGTTTCAGGAACATAGTCCAGCACCAAGTTGAGGTACACCTCATCTTTCTGAAAGAGAATAGAGAAGAAAAACAAATCAGCACTAGAAGAGGCATGAAATACAGTTAAAGTGTTCAAAGTGTTCAGAGAAACCTAAAAGATGAGAAAGCTGTGGACATTTTAAGTCCCATTTTCAGTGTGAACTGCCATGGAACTATTAGGGCTTTGTACTCGTGCATTAATACTTTTGTCAAACTTATGTTTAAGGTCATGTTAATTGTTTTGGTCTCCAATGTAAGATATTTTCCGATTGTAGATGGAGACAAGGATATAATTGTTCTGCCCAGTCAATATTTTCATTAAAGGAGTATTTCAAGGTAACATCTACATAATTAGTTGAAACAGCCTATTAACTCATTAGTCCCTTACCTGCCAAAACCCAAGAAGTGCAAATTGAAAAGTTCAAAACTCAGCCCCCAACAACAACACATCAAAAAAAGTTCAAACAACCTTCATATTTTAGAAATGTTACTTTGATCTTACTGAATTCCCAGCTATTAATACATATTAACCATTTGTACACAGTAAGCCAGTGTTAACAGTTGTAACCATTCTGTTCATAGGTATTTCGAAGTCCCAGGTAGCTCCAACTTAAACAAATGAACTTATTCATGACAGAAGAGAACATGCCAAAACCAAAGTCTCGAGTATAATTTTTAATATCCAGGACTAAGTTAAAGGTTCATGTGAACATAACACAGAGAAACAACAAAAGAAGCTTTATAACAAGGTACTCTGTTATATAATAAAGCACCTTATTATACATTAGCAAAGGCAAGAAGGAACAAAGAGGACTTAAATGACAAAGTACTGTAATCATATAGTGCCTAACTGCAAAACTGAGAGTTTTCAGCAGTAAAACAGGTCTTAAAGAAACTTCTGATATTTTAATGCAGTCTTCAGTGCAAATCCTATCAAGATTGTGAATGCATTTAATGTTGGGGGGGTGGGTATAATTAACTGTATCAGCCTGAAAAATTATTTTGAAAGGTGGTGAATTAACTAGAAGTAACCTCTCCTGCGCCTGCTATTTTGTCCCCTAGAACTTTCTACAGAGAAAGACAATACACTGAGAATTTACATGGATGGAAACAGCACAGAGCTCCCCAGTCTTTGACTGGAGGCTCTTGTCAGAAGATCTACTGGCTATCTATATCTCAACACCTAAACCCGACCCTCATTTAACTAGAGCAATTTAATACTACTACTCTACCGTGACTTGACCCATCACCTCAAGCACAGAGTGAGGTGTGTTTCTCTCACAGTGCTCTGCTGTCCTGACACAGCAAAGAGCAGCAGTCTGGTACATGGTAACACACAGAGAAATACACACCTTGAATACATATGCAGAGAACTGCTGTCTTTGTGTGTTTTTAAAGGCTCAGAATTCAAGATCCCTATTCACCATTATTTGACAATAAAGGCTTGTATTTTCAGGACATTTTAATAGCTCTTACCAATACCTCTTAATGAACACATCACCTTGCATGGCCCTGCCTACATCATTCCTCCCTACAAGAGTATCTTTTCTTTTCTTAATATCATGGCTTAAATGACAGTGGCAATAGCACAGCACCAAGCAAGTGACAATGGCCCATCAAATTGGATATATCTGGTCTTATCATACTTCTCAAACATGGACAAGGAGCATCCTCCAAAAGCCTGCCTATACTGGTGCTTCTCCCAGTGCCATCCCAGGAACTGGGAACAATGTGAAGGCTTCTGAGGACCAAGCTGGGGAGAAGAGAATTTTTGAAGTGGATGAGAAGAGACAACTACCATCAGTGCAGAGGAAATACCAGACTGCTCTGTAAGTCCACAGACATGCAAATGTATGCAAGAAAAAACAAAACAAAACAAAACAAAACAAAACAAAACAAAAACAAAACACCCACAAAAACCCACAAAAAACAAGTCACCTGCATCTGCATCTTAGCACTTTCACTGCAACAAGAGAAGTTCTTCTTTCCCTGACTCTCACTTCAAGCCAATAAAATTCATTCACCACCTCTTCTTCGGTCAGAGCTTTCAAGGTTTAGTTATAAAATACCAAAAATAAATGCCCTAAAAAATTCAAAGTTAGCTTATGCCTGGTAAGGCAATCTGTAAACCATGAGAGAAAACAGTTTCATGAATATGAATGCTGTTTGCTTCAGTGTAGATACAACCTGATGAATATGCTAAATGACTGCCTCTCAGAGGATGGGAAAGTCTGGTGACAAATCACTTCACTGAGTACTGTTACTGAGGTTGGTGACTTTGATCCCAGGATTCATGTTTCATGTATCAAAAAGATTTACATGTGAGATTAGAGGAAAAAATTAGTAAAATTAAATTATAGTGATTTTATAATCCCTTCATAATACAAACAAAAGGACACATGTAAAACAGTAAAACATATGCTCAGTAAACCCTGCTACACTGCTTCACAGCAATGAATTTTGAGAATTACAGAACTACTCTCTAGTTCATGTAATCTTTGCTTTTATTGCCTCCATTTTTATTTCTAATTTTACATTCTATTAAAAATTGGACCAATTCAATAGCATGACATCACACAAGCACAACAAACCTTGAGGCATTTGCATCTTTAGAGATGGAGGCTTCCCTTCTGAGTTTTGATGCGATCCACAGTACCTGAACAAACAGCATGGGTTTTGCGTGATAGTGCTCCTGTGTAAATGTACACGACACAGAACACAAATGCACAAAAAGACCTTTCCCCCCCCTCATCAACCATCATGTTTTGATGTACCACTTGAGGGACCCAGAACTCCAATATGCAGCTATAAAGGCCAGGCTTATGCCATTGGCCATGTAAATAGTGGCATATTCCACTCCTACCACACACAACTGACTCCAGAAGTTCTCTTAATGACTGCTGTAATGAATTAAAGATCATTCAAGTGTTTTGAGTGACATCCTCCTGATGTCAACTGGCACTGGTCTGATAAACATACAGGAAAGAGTTTTTATGAACCCTGATCCTTCTCAGTGAGCATGAACTGGATGAAAATAATATGCAAGTTACCTAGATTCCCCTGAACAAGATTCAGGACAAGCTAGGAAGCAGTCATGGCCTGACAAGCTCTGAGCATGATGTAACCTGGTTTGCCTACCTCATGCATTCCTCCTAAACACATATTTTTCCAGTGACCCAGATGTATTGCAATAGGAAACAGGGTTAGCTCAAAGAGTTTGTGAAATGAGGACAACTGCTCGAGGATCAACTGGGACGATCAAGGCTTATCTTTCCACTACAGGAAACCTCACCACATATTCCACAAGTGACTTGTTTCCATACTGCTGTTTCAAAATGGCTGATCTGGGAAAAAACCAAGGCAACCTGACTGTCACAAACATGTCTGAAACAACCTAAAGAGAACAGAAAAGGCTCCAGAAGAAGCTGCAGCATACAAAATACAGAAAGCAAACACAAGATGTCATTAAATAATTCACTTCTCCTTAAAGATCTTGGACTTACTAGCTTTCTGCTGCAGGTCAAATGTTTACGTGTATTTATATTCTCCTGTGCTTGCTGCTAAGGTTATGAGCATGCACAGTTCAGAATAAAAAAGAGGAAGGGCAGAAAGCCAGATCCTGAAACCCAGGATCAAAATATTTCATTAGAATTTTGACTTCAGCAATGCAGCTCATGTACCAGCAACTGCATCAAGTGATAGTAGCTGCTTTTTGTCACTTGGCACATAAATCCTCAATAGACAAACACTGCTCCAAAGAGAGCCAGAGCAAAAATAACCACTACTTTGCCATCAAATTGCTCTGCACCTCTCAAGAGACACTAACTCAGGCACTGCTTCACTTTGGTGGGAAATACTTAATGCAAGTAAATACTCACACAACCTGTACAATAATAAGAGACATGACAAAGACTAGGACACAAGAGCCAAAACATTTTAGCAACTTCATTTTTTTTCTTGTGCCAGAAATTAGAGACAAAATAGGATGAAAGTACATGAGCATGATGTGGCTGAGGACTGAGTGAAACTGAAAACATTGCCTTACTGACAAAGGAAAGCCTGCACGGAGCTCTCAAAGTCCACGTAAGTAATCTGTTTAAAGCACCCTCTAGTTGTGCTTACTTGAGGCCAATATAAAGACAGCTATTGAATTAAAATAAAGCAATGGCTACTGAATACAAAGATTCACTTTTCTAGATGGTTCCTTGCAGTCATAGTTAAAATACTGCTTCTCTGTGATCATCCCCTTCCTACACAAATCTCAAACTGATCTTGAGTGGTTCCCACAAGCTTCTGCTAGCTTTTGTTTTTGTGTATCAGACGCATTACATTTACAATGTGCACATATAAAGCAGCAACCAATATTAAGTCAGTCACAGTACAACTTCTTCCCTTGTTTACCACCATGATTGATAGAAGCCATGGAGGTCATACATACACCAGACTGACTGCAAAAAAAAAAAAAAATTGTAAAAAAAAAATAAAAAATTCTTACTTTGAAAATATATCAGCATCTAATAAAACATCAGAAGTATTCCTGAACTGTCAAGGCCTACAAGGAATCTAAGAAAAACTTCTCTGAACATCAAGTAATAGGATAAAAAGTTAAGAAACCATTCTGGGTGCTCTTTCTTCTAGGGTGACCATATTTACTGCTCAGCATTTGAAGAGAGTGATGGAACATGCTCATTTCAGTTCCTGGCAGATCAGTAACAGTGTGACAGTGTCTCTGGTGTGGTTTGGGATGGGTTTTCACGTGTTTTCAATGGACTCCACCTGATCAGCTGTATAAGCACAACTGAGAGGAGATGAACAACACAGGAGTTTCTTAAACTAACTTTGCATTAGAAGAAATAAAGGTGTAATTGCACTCTGAAGAAACTCGCCTTACATGCCTATTCAAGCTAAATGCACACAGACAGGCAATACACCTAAAATTAAGTAATATGCCTCCAAAACGTACTTCTCATTATTAAAATGATCCCAAGCCTTCAGTATTAGGGCTGTTTGAGGTAAATAACCCAATCAGTTTATTCAAGAGGATGTTTTCTTTACTGTATGACAGTACCCCACTGATGATGTTTCAGAGGTAGGCGCTACATGGAGCAGTTACTGACAGGATGCGGCTATGCAAGCGTTCTGCCAAAAAGCACCCAAGGGATTTACCTTTGAGTTGGAAAGCAAGAAAATGCCTTTTAGCATTTCATGCGCACTACACCTCTTTTGAGAGTGCATTATGAGAACACTAGAGTGCCAGCATGAGGTAAAATATGCCCTTCACCCTGACTTAAGGCATCGAGATTTAGACAACACACAAGGTTCAAAGTCACAGTTTCTGCCCTAGATTAAAAAAAAAGTTATTTTACTTTTCTTAAAGCTACAACCAGCACACACTTCACACCCCTTTATCAAGCACCATGTGAGACCCACCTACTTTTTCCTATCTTGAAGGCTGACACTGTACATTAAAGATACAAAGACTCTGGACCATTTTCAAAGACAAAGCAAAAACTGGTAGCCTTCCTACTCTAACTAATGAGTAGACATAATACACAAGAAAATTTTGAAAATGCAAATTATGCCCTAGCTGACCTTGTTTGTATGAAGGAATGGTGACATCCAGTGGCCACGTGTGTCTGTCTTTACTTGCAGTATACAACCACATCTACTTCAAAACAGAGCCTTGGCTCTATTTCTTGCCACCAAAATAAAGGGAGTGTAAGCCTAGAGATACAGTTGCAGATTCACACAGATAAATCCAGGGGTGCAAGAACAGCTGAAGACTCAACTTCAGTGTTCAGAAAGATAGCAATATTTTCTAATAGTACTGCAAATGTTGGGCAAAGTATCTCCTTTCCTAATCCCTCACTCTTTATGACTGAATTTGAGAACTGACATCTGTCCCAAAACTTCTGTTCCTATGCCTACTTGTCAAAATTTACCAAATTGCTCTGTAATGCTCATTATTCATCAGCAAAACACAGTCATGTTATGAAGGTGGAAACTGCCAAGTGGGCCAGCTGTGATGGCAGCATAAGGCCAGAAGTCAGCTCTCCCAATAAAATTACTATTTAAGAAGTTTCTTGGGTCTTGTTTGAAGCCAGCTGGTTTACATTATCTACCTTTGATCACTGAAAGAGTAGAGGTTCTTAGGTGATGCCCTACGACTTTGTCAGAAAGAAAAAGAAATAAAGAAAAGAAAGAAAGACATTTTCTGACCTAGTTTTCCCCTCTAAAGAGCAGCTACTGTAAAGGAAATGGTCAGACATTAAAATAATTTGGAATCCCTGATAATTCTTGTTTATTTTATGCCCTGTGAAGTCCTTAAGTTTATAGATGCACTTCCAAGGAGAATTTCTATGAAGTTGGAAACATCTGCCAAACATCTAAAATGCGGGACTGAGCGATTATCTTTGACATAAGTGATCTGTGGATATTTGAATACTAGGTCCCAAGCAGGGACTGTGCCATAAACTGGCCATAAGTCTCTAGGAAGAAAAAAAATTAACAGATGATGTTTGGATCACTGGATTGTCCTGCTTTTTCATCACCTTATGACGAAACAAAAACCAGAGTCTTTGGAGATCCACTGTTTTCTTGCCTGTTCACTACCTTCCAGAGTGAGCAGGAATTTCTGAATTAGGATATATCCATGTGTCTTGGTTTTGA
>VXBU01001145.1:1087351-1106094 GCA_013400315.1 Bombycilla garrulus | reverse complement strand
CGGCCCGAGCCCCCGGGAGCGGCAGCGGAGCCACGCCGGGGGCCGCGGGGACCTGTGGCAAGCGGGCAGGGCAGTGGCCCCCGCCTCTCTCGCAGCGTGGTCGGAGAGGAGGGTCAAACCTTCCTCTGGAGAAGGGACCTTATCCCTGACCATCTTCCTCCTCTAATAAGTTTCCTACATCTCCCAAGCGCTGCCCGCTGCTCCAAACGCGCTCCAGCCGTACACGTACACAGCCATGCGGGCTAAAGGCGAGCATCATCGTCCCGCGGGCTGGCAGGGTGCCTATCGTGGCGAGGATAGCGTTTGATGTGCTGTATCTCATGCCACTGCAAGCTAAGAGACAAGCGAACACAGAGTGCCCAGTTACATGGGATTTAATTACAGCGGAATGCATTCTCCATGCTGATTAGGAGCAAAATCAATCGGAGGCTTATTTGCCACAATGAACCAATAAAAACCCAATTTATTAAAGCAATAATCTCAGCCCCAAATGGTCCAAATATTATTGTTTCAGTGGCATTGAGGGAATTAGGAGTGAAAGTGTTACACAGAGAAGATCAGGGAGTCCTACTCTGTGAATTCAGTAAGAGTTTCTAACCCAGTTCCAGGAGCTCGCTTTCTGGCTCAGAGATCTCAGAAGAAGGGGGCCAAGTTCCCCAGTTTCAGGTCCAGGTGACTGGGTCGCTGTAGCATCTATGAGGCAAGGATGCTCTGTGGTCTGCAGCTGTCTGTGCTGAGGCAAACTGGGTAAACAGTTTCCTAACAGGCCTTACGGATTTCCTGCTTTCCAGTGATTTATATGTGAAATTCCTGGAGGAGGGTAGGCCACACAAAGATCCCCCAGCTACAGGCCGACATAAGAGCCTTGTGATATTGAAAAACTCCACACGATGTGCCAAAAAATTCTCTGGTAGGGATGAGGGAGAAAGGGATTCCCTCAGGAGAGTGCTGGGGCACATGGGGCGATGGGGGGACCGTGGTGCCCTCTGTTCCCCTGTGCCACATGAGATCAGTCCCGTGCCACCCCACAGGGCGCAGGGCGCTCCGCTCGCTGGGGGTGGGGGAGGCAGCGCTGGTGGGCCAGGCCACCCTGGGAACTGCGGGGTCCCCCAGAGCTTCACGTCTGTGACTCAGGAGATGCTGATTTTGCTTTACAGCTTTCTGTAACTCCAGTCATCTCTGTCCCAAACCGGAGAGGACCTCATTTCCTGCTCAGTGCTGTGCCAACCACAAGGTCTTTTCATAAGGCTGCCAGGGGTGCCTGGCTGCGGGAAGGACAGTCAGTGTTTGTCACCAGGGAATGAGCTGGCATCATAGCTCTGATCTGAGTCAACAACCTGGCTAGCCCTGAGCATGACTTCATAAATCATGGTATCTAATTGAAAGGCACATGCTTATATACACAGTTGTTCAAAAAGAAAGAAAAAGAAATAGAATTTAACAAACACTTTTTTCTTCCCACTAGCCTATTGATCAGTCACCTGATTGTTTCAATTTACATTTTTTCACGCAGAGAAAAAAAGAGAAAGTATAAAAACATCTTGTATAGCCATAACAAAAACACAAATGAAAAAATTCATCTCCCAGTGAGAGGCTTAGCCTTTTTCTAGCACATCCTTAATAACAGGGAAACAATCTTTTAAGTGTTTTTAATTTAAATTGTTTTCATGTTTTTTCACTGTTGCTAAATAATATTATTAAGTGTCTATGTATCTATTTAGCATTGAGGCATGTGATATTTCAAAGCAATTGAACCAATTTTGAAAGGAGAAAGAGTCCTGTATGGTGCCTGCATTCACTTTTTTTTTTAATGTTCATTAACACATATACTCTGGACTACCTTTTCCTTATCTTTCCAGCAGAAATGAAAAATAAGTCTGGAACAAAAGATCAGTTATGTGCATTTTGCTTCCCACACCCAAACCTCCTGCTTTATTTTTGTATCCATAGGGTCTGTGTGATCTCCTCCTGTGAGAGGGAACTCAGCAGCTCGGTCCCCTCTGCCATCTCAGCACTGCCAATGGAGAAGCCCAGGAGGAGCAGAGCAGTGGCTGAGCAGCAATTTGAATATCCATATTTAACTCTTCAAACAACAGAAGATACTTCAGAACCATGTGTGAGACAAAATGCCATTAAAGTTTCAATCATTAAACCTCTGTTTAGCTGTACTCCAGAAATGAGCAGTTCATAACAAGCGGGGAATACTGATTGACAGTTTGCCATCAGGAGCCCTTAAGTAGGATTTTTCCAGCTATAATGCAGTGTTCTCTTCAGTGCTCCCTTTTGCAAGATGCTATTTCAAGTAGAGGAGCATGAGGAAAATTTACATAAAAGCTTTGTATGTAATATGTGATTGCTCTGAAATCAAGAAGCACCAGTTTTCCCCTTATTGTTTCAGAAATGGAGAGTGCACTTTGTTTTCTTGTTTACTTAGCGCGCTCTGTGATCCCTTGATGTGTTTCAAGTGTTTTCTGTCAGCATCACGAGACCTTGCTTACCTGCTAAATTTTATGTGTGAAGTGATTAGTGTTCAAAGTGCCTGAAAAAACCAGCACTAACGATGTCTGACAACTTTTGGGGTTTTTTTTTTTGCTTTTTCCTCTTAAATAATATTTCATGGTACATTAAGTAGGTTATGCAGTCTCTTCTGAGAGACCGAAGCAATGTATTGTTGCATACTTAATGTTTCACCAAGCAGATAGTTTTTAAAAGGAGAAAAACCAAAGGCAGCACAGAATCCTTTCCCTGAGCCTTGTCTCAGCTTCTTCTCAATTCAGTAAGAAATGGTAGTAATTTGGAGAAAGATACAGAAAGAAAAATAAATATTATTTCACAATAAACCTCTTAGTGTGTCACTTGTGATCACCAGCAGATATTAGAAATGCTTCTTGTTAAATCCTCTGAGCATTATTTCTTCACAAGTTGAAATGTTTTTAGCCAAACTCTTTTCTCGGTGTTCACATCGGATGTACCAGTTAGAGGCAGAGCAGCCCAAGAGAGAAGCAAACAATTAAAACTTTTACATATTTGATTCTTGATAGACATCCCTACGAGGTAGGTTTTAACGTTTTTTTTTTTCCTTAATTTTTCGTCTTTTTTCCTTTTTTTTTTTTTTTCAGTAAGAAGGATAAGCTTGGAGTGCCCAGTCACCGTGGTAACTGCCAGAAAAATTCTCCTGAAGTTTGAAGAGGTCAGCTAACGGGGTCAACAACTCTGGCCTCTCTCTGAGCCGGGCCTGGCAGGCTCCATCCTGCGGTTGGGGTGTTAACGCAGGCTGAGCCCTGGGAGGTGGACCATTCCAGCTCTGATATAAATTTTTTGAGTCAGTTCACGGCCTGGACTCTCCAGGTGGCCTCCAAAATCGATTGTGACCTTGTGACCCTGTCTAACGGAGGCATAGCATCCAACCTAAGTAAGGATTTAGCCAGGAACGACAGCTTTCCACTGAGTGTTATTGGGGACAGTACAAACAGTTTGGGAAGCAAGGAGGTAGGTATGAGGAGTAGAGGTCATTAAAAGCATATTAAAAAACAATTTTAAAAATCCTTTTTAGTTGAAAGTTTTTATTTGCAGTAACCATTCCTTAAATAAACCCTTCTGGCAACTATTTTTCCTTCCATAATAAAATTGTTTCAAGCACTTCAGTGTATTAATATACAAAAAATCGGCGCTTTGCATATTCCAAACCAAATTAATATTTTATCTGCCTCTGGATTTTGAACTTGTAAATGAAGCTGACTGACGTGTGTTAAACTAGATGTCTGTGTTTTTCTCCTTAATACCCTACAAACTAGGAGACTGCCTATTAAAGTGGGCTATTTATTTTAGGTAGTAATTTCCCTAATATGTGCATTCTTTTTAGATTCAAAAGTCTCTTAATCCCTGTAATCTATTTTTAAACTGGGAAATTAGGTAACACTCAGAATAGTGTGAAATGAAAATGTGAGAGTTTCACAGAGTTTTCCTTTACTGGTTTGCAGTACAAATAGAAAAGCTACAAAACTGATTATATATTTTTATAGGAAAAAAAAGGATCGTGCTAGGAGCGTATTCATAGAGAACATCATGGTTTTTTTCCTTGAAGATTTTAAGCAACAAACTATGTGGGGGAGGGAGGGGCTGTTGCAGACTTCTGATTTTGTTATTGAATCTTGAAACTTGCCCTTCTGAGCAAGTGGATTTACTCTCGTGTTTTATTCCCATTGCTGCAAACCCTGGTGCATTGCTCGCACGAGTAATTGGCAGTTGTCAGAGGAGTAAGTGGAACTGCACTGAGGAGCAAAGTCCAGTTTCCGAGCTGGAAAGTGCTATCAGACTTTAAGTGATTTTAAAACTGCCCTGAGGGAAGAAAATTGCTTTAATATTTGTTCCCAGTCTTAGAAAAATTGTGCAGTGAGAACCTTGCCCAAACACTTCTCGTGCTTGGCAGGGCCTGGCTCTGACATTTTTCCTCCCAGCCCCTGCCCAGCTGAGCAGCTCCCCCGAGGATGGAGGAGCTGCACAGAGACAGGGCCACAAAATACAGTTCAGGAAGAGCATCCGAGCTGTGCTAAACATCACCATTGAGAATTCCCACAAGTTGCAACAGCAACAATATCTAACTTTTACTTGCAATATCACCCTACTGTGCAGAAAGCCCCCAAAATCCATGGATATCTACAGGCCAAGGCCCTGCCTCTTATAGGGTCATCATAATCTGCTTGAGTAGGGGCAGGTTTGAAGAACAGGAGTAAGAAATGGGGCTGAATTTTGCCATAAAATAATTTAAGGCCCACACCTGCACATTCAGATATCCATGGTGACACTATTTAATTCTACCCTGAATACTAATAATTGTTTGGTTTTGGCGGTCATTTTTAACAGAGCTCTGCTGAAAAGAATTTATTCCCATTAGGAAGCATGTTGATACAGGGGAGTGGCTTCTGTGGTTGAGTTTGGGAGGATGAAACTTACAGCCCTTGGTGAGAATCAGAATATTGACTTGTTTTTCAGAAAAAAATTAAAAACAGGACTGTAAATAGCTGGATGGTGAATCTACAATATTTTCAAAAGCATCTGTGTAATTTTTAACATTTAAAAATATATATATACTTATATCTGCTTTGTATTGTCGTCACTGAGGGACCAAGTTCTACCTGACAAACAGGATCACTTCTGAAAACAGATAGAACTATTCCACCAGAACTTTTGGGTCAGAATTGCCCCACATTTGCCCTAAAGCCTCCAGTTTGGAATGAGGAATTGTTGGCAAGGAGATCTCAAGAGCTTTAACTTGCTGCAAGTTCTTTAGTGTTGACTTTTGTAGATCCTATTGAATTTATAATCGGCTGCAAATCTAGAAATGTCACTCGGAACAGGTCCTGCTCTTGCATGTTTTGTGCCTCTTCACGTTGTTCGGTTCATCCACATCCAAGTGTTTGGAGTGCCTAGAGGTGTCTATGTTAGCAGTAGCTGCAGTGGACAATTCTTCTTCTTCCCCATTAGTGCAGTGAAGCGCTCACACGACTTCATTTGACTTCTTGGAAAACTCTCTGAGGTGCAGGCTCTTTGAGTTGCACCAGAGGGATGTTTGTGAACGGGCTTAGTGCTGTGCTAGAGATAAACCAGCAGAATCACCGCAGTCTGTGGCGGCTCCCAGCCCCCGTGCTAGGGACCACTGATAACCCATGAGGCCTTTGAAAGTTCACTGTGGCTGGTCTGGGGAATTGTATTAAATAGCAATGTTCATAGCCTTCAATTAAATTTTTTATTAGAGGAGTATGTGGCAGTCTGCAAGAAAATCTGAGTTCTGAGGGTAATCTGCTACCTGAAAGCTCAGAGGATGTTTGCTGTACAGGAATATGTCTCAGGTCATGGGCCATGAGGTGCTGGGAAGTATTTTGTTAATGTTTTTAATATTCTAATGTTAATGTTAATGTAAATCAAACACATTCCCAGTTAAGTGAATGTATTTTATTACTCATGCAAACAAACAAAACAAAACAACACAAAAATCCACTTCAAAATAAAAAAAGAAGAAAATAAAAGTGAGGAACGGACACTGAAGCTCCAGCCTAGTTCGTGTGTGCTTGTGTCCGAAGCCTGCACTCCCTGCAGAGACACAGAAGCTCAGCTCTAGAGAGCAGCACGTTGCCACAGCCTGGATCCGGGCTGGCAAAGGTCTCTGGGCTCTGGAGGAAGCAGGGAGGGCAGATGAACATTGGGACTTACAGGTGTGCTGGCAAAAGGTCCTAAACAAGAGCTGTGCTTCCGTCTGCTTTTACTTCTTCCTCTCTGCCTCGAGAGCGTGTGGCTGGTGTCCAGAGGAAAAGTCAAACTAATTCTGATGCTTTTTCCTATTCTGGGTGGACTAATTCAGAGAGAGCACTTACGGCAGCCTTTGTGGAAGGGTTACAATATAGCTTGATACTTTAGGAACTATAGGAAGTTCTTAATCCTTCCCTGCCTCCGGGGCTGTCATTTATAGACCCGCTATTGTCTCATCTTTTATAAGGATGTTTCCTTACATTAAGGTTCCAAGAGCAACCAGACTTTGCCATTGTTCACAGCTATTTCTGCTTGTGGCTTAATGCACATCCAGTATTCTGTTTATGCTTTCACTGCTCTCCTACGCAGCAGACTGTACCTACACACCAGCTTCGGTGACATCACTCTCAAAGCACTCATTTCTGTGTTTCTTATTTTTTCTCCTGATTTGTCTGTGCATCTTGATTTTGCATTAGCCTAGTTTATTATAGGTAACATGATAAAGTACATGGAACTTTGTGCATTTAGTTGTCATTTCATCTTCATTTCTTGCTTGATAAACTTTCTTATAAAAAACAGCTGTTAGGTGTTGTTTTTTTTTTTATAACAACAAAACCCCTTTACTATGTAAGAAGAATGAATTCAGCCATGACCCAAAAAAATTGAAGCATAGATCATTTTGAATGTATAAAATTTAGCTTGATGTTAATGATGGTTTAATTACTGTTTCTTTTTTTTTCTTTTTTTACTATGGCTACTCATAAATACTTCCATTATTTTCTGCATTGATTTATGTCCAGATTAGCCCCCTTCAGAACCTCATTTCTGGCAATCTCAGCAACACGTGAGCGCCTGGCAGCTTGTGCAGACATTGCCATCTTCCCTCACTGATCCTTCTCCTGAGCTGTTCCAGCAGCTCCACAGCCTGTCATTCCTCAGGAGCCCTCAGTGGTGCCTTTCCTCCATCATCTGCTCCACGGCCCTTCCAGAACCATGGATTCTTCTGGTGCTTTTGTCAAAGTTTTCAAACCAATTTAGAAATAGATGCTGGAAGAAAGGCAGGTGATGTGGTGGTGGGGTGACACTGTGTCACTGCCTTTCTGTCCTGCATGGGAAGATTACAGATCTTCTCCAGAGCTCAGCTCTGTGGCCACACAATGAGAATGATAAAAACAACTTCTTTGCAAAGTGCTTATATGTC
This sequence comes from Bombycilla garrulus, assembly GCA_013400315.1. Classification (NCBI taxonomy): domain Eukaryota; kingdom Metazoa; phylum Chordata; class Aves; order Passeriformes; family Bombycillidae; genus Bombycilla; species Bombycilla garrulus. The sequence continues at coordinate 1,098,647 of VXBU01001145.1, read as the reverse complement.
TGAAAAATTTGATGCAAATTAAAACCTACTTAGGTTTTGTCAAACCTAACTCTACCCAGCCTTTCACCTTCTCTGCTGCCCTCTCAGCTGCTCAAGATTTGCCAATAAGCCTTTTAGATTCACTGCTTTTGCATTATGCCTTGCAAAATGCGACATTTGGGCTTTTAAACTACACTTGTGTCATAGTATACATAGCAGCACTAATATATCCTTTTTCCACATGCATCCTCACTTTGCTGAAAAAAAGAAATAAAAAAATCCCAAAGCCGAACAAACTGCAAACAGCCTGCTGATGCAGGGTGAGGAGTGCTCGGCAGCCTTTGTGTGCTCAGGGCACAGCTTTATCCGGCCATCAGTGGGACAGGGCACATGGAAATGTGTGATCTCTTCCTTCCCCAGCCCCAGCGATGCCTTGCTTTGCAGTTCCTCTCGCTGGTGAGTCGCTCTTGTAATTTCCAGTTATGTAACTCATCTCATTTTGTGAATATGTGAATTTAACAGCTGTCAGTGTCAGCAGCGCCTGGGAGGGGTGTGTGTGTCTTTTTTTTTTTTTTTTTTTGGCAAGCTGGCATTACTCATCAGTCTCATGGTAGTTTTGTTTGAAAAATGCTTGTGTTAGAAAAAGTGGATTTATCAGCTCAGCACTGTATGGTGCTAGCATGCAGCTCAACAAAAGACAAGTGCTCATTTCAGTAACGCTTGCAGCATTTCATGGGGCCCCCAAATAGGCTGAACAAGGCTTCTCTGGCAACTAACCCCAAGTACAGTGGGAAACTATTAAAGTGGCAGTGTCACTGCTTGGAAAAGGGATTTGGTTTTCTTCCATCATTTATTGCTGCAGGTTGTTTTGGGGAGTTTTTTGGTGTGTTTTTTTTTTTTATTATTTTTTTAATTAAAGACTCTCAACTGCATTAGGAATTTCCTGAAAATTGGAGAAAAAAAAAGAGGCCTTACTGAAAATTGTAATTTGTGCTCCTATAAGTGATTTTTTTCTCTCATGGTTTCTTGGAAGGTAGATCAAACTGCCAGCCTGCCCTTCCCAAAGTGGATCTGCTTTATGGGGAAAAATAAGATACTTGCAGCTTTTTCAAGTAATATTACAAAGTCAGTAGTGCTGCAGCTTTTCAGGGAGAACTCATTCTCTGTTCAAATCAGTTTATTTTCAGAATGATTTGCTGCACTTACACTTTTCTTTGTAGCTGCTCTTCCAGAATGCAAATACGACCTGGAGAGTTTTCTGTATTTAATTGAATGTGTCAGGTGGTTGAAATCATGTTTTAAAACCAGCATTACATACTGCAAATGTGTCAAATCCTTTGTTCAGATTTATTTAAAACAAATGTATTTTCCAGTATTTATTTATTTATTCTCTCTGTTTACGCTTCACACAGATGGTAAAGATAAACCAGTGGGTTTAATTTTTGCTGAAAAATTGCCTTTTACATTTTTAGGTTCTCATATCCTGGCAAGATGCTACAAACCCCATGTGACAAAGATCAGAGGGAAATACTTATTTGAAGAAACTTCTGTCATTAGCTGTGCTGTAAATTTTATAAAAAGTTCAATTTCATAAAATGCAAATTCTGGACTAATTGTTCCTCTGCAAGCCTTAATGGTCTCTGAGCTGCATATTTAATGCACTACCTGCCTCTTCTTACGTATCCAACAGATCTTAGTGCTGGGTAAAACACGCCTTCACACATCAGTTACATCTATTTTAACTTTTCTTTTGACAAGTTCTACTGATTGTTTACCATATCTTGCATCCAGGCAAATGGATTTGGACTTGCACACTCTAAAAGCTGCACGGCAGACAAGCACATCCCCTGTAGGGACACCCATCCACAAAAACGTTTCTGTGGGTTCACCTCCTGTGGGCAGAGCTCCCATGGAGTGTGTGGGCCTGCTGCAGAGCTGCCGTGGCTGAGGGGGAGGAACGGGTGGGTGCAATTCCTGAGCCATCCTCTGTTTCCCCTTGGAGAGAGGTGGTTACGGGGAACTGTCTGCTCTCTGCAGGGATGTGGTTATCAGCTCCTCAGAGCTGTACAGGCCAGAAACATGAATGCACTGCAGCATTGTTGTGTCTGCACGCACCGTGCACCCACAGTGTCCTGCAGCCGCCTCTGGGTACCAGGAGCTCTGTGATCAACCCGGGTGAAGACAACACTGAGCTAGCAGGTCAGATACTCATATTCAGCGTGGTACTCAGAAAACCGTGTGCTTGCTGCAGTGTTTCTGTAGTGTGGTCAAATGAGAGGCCCTGGGTCTTTATTCAGACCAGGCACAGGTCAGGGACTGAAATATTTGTCCCGCACCGACCGCAGCAAAGTTGTGGTTGTTGACTTGGGTGACAGGGGAGTAGAGGACTGGGATGTCTCAACCCAAAGTCCCTTAAACCTTGGCTTGACGGGTGAGATCCTGAGCACAGCCAGAGCCTACGACATTAAAGGCTTTATAAAAGCAACAGTGCCAGTTTAAAATCAACCTCCCGCATTACCAGGAGCCCCAGCAGGTGTAACGTGATCCAGGTAGCCCAAGCCAGTGAGTAAACAAACTACTGCTTTCTGAATGAGCTGCACCAGAGAAACGCTTCTAACCGGGAATTACAGTGGCTATTTGCACTGAGCTGTGTGCAAATGAACAGGCTCCTATGATTATAATTCTGTGCAAATGAATGGGTCCTATGATTCTAATTCTTATTCCACACAGGTTTTTCCCTCTACACCCAAAATGAAGTGGGAAAAAGTTGTAGGAAAAATTTCCCTGATAAGCCCGGAATGTTTAGTGGGATTGGGCCTGATCTAGCTGCTTCAGCTTCAGTGGGGTCTGTTGCTGGGTTTCCCTAAGCTAGAGAAAACAATCCTGCTGCTTCCAAACTGCCAAGTCAGTCGGAGGAATTTAATATTGTCCCTAAAGAAGCTGCTTTGCTGCTCTTCTGTTGGGTTCTCAGTTCCAATTCCAGTAAGCAGTATTAACTTAGAGGCTTTTTTACTTGGCTACGACATTGCCCATTTTTTTTCTCCTTCAGCTCCATTTCTTAAACCTTCATAGAGCCTTGCTGTGAAGAGCACTGAACAGAGGCTGAATGCACCATTTTAGATCCTCTCACTGTCACTGCCTGGCTCCCTGACTGGAGAAGTGCATAAAAGCAAAGGTGGATCTGTCCGAGACCCTGGACCTGACAAGTGCCATGGGCTTGGCAGACTCTGTGGAGTCCATGGGATGTGCATGGAATGTGGGGGTACACCACACTGAGGACCCAGCAGCCCAGCTCTGCTCCAGCGTTTCTGCCTCCCAGTCTGGGTCCCATCCTGCCCCAGAGAGCCTCTCCCCCTCCCCTGCCCACGCTCCACTTATCCATGAGTTATGATAACATATAAGCAGCTTAGAGAATTCTTATCGGAATAAGTTGAACACAATGCAACATTTAACTCTTAATGACAGCCACCTCTGACTGTGAGTGACATGTTATAAATTATGTTTGAACTGGAATTTTTTTTTTCTTCAGAAGCAGATATTCCCTCTGCCACCCAGTCAGCCCTGTAACGTTGCACTTGTGGCCTTAATCCCACTTGGATGTGTGCCCTGCTGCCTCCACTTTCCGTCACTTGGGTACTTTAGTATTCTTGAACAAGTGAACAATCTTTGTTTCTGTACCTTATTAGGCCAAAGACCATAGCAGCGAGTGATGGCATCAGCAGGCCCTGCAGGCAGGATTCTCTGCAGACACAGCCAACCTCCAACAAACCCCTTTTTATCCTCCTGTTTCTAGGAAGAATTATGATGGTGGTGCCCTGCTGTTGATCAGTCAAATCTGTGGTAGGCCTAGAGATAAGTCCTGTAAGTGTGGTGTACTGTAAAACAGCGGCTCCCATTCATTAGTAGCTTGTGTGTAATAAACCACCCAGAGGAGGGGGGTGGGGAGGGAGAGGGACGAGCAGCTGCAGTGTGCAGGAACAAACAACACAACTCATTCTTGGGAGCCAAAACTTTCTAATTTGCTGCTGGGCTGCTGGGAGCACTCAAATTCTTTCTGATAATACGCTCGTGCCCTCAGTGTCTCTCCTGGCGTTTCCCAAGTCCTGCTCTCTCGAGGTCCCTGAGTCTGGGATGGTTTCACTTTGAACCCAAAACACAGAGGGGAGCTGAGTGGGGAGGAGGGGAGCACATCAGTGCCCAGTGTTTGCAGACTGTGGCAAAAGAAAGCTGTGGACTCCCAATCATTCTGCTGGGAATGGCTGGTGCAGGGATCTGCTTGTGCAGAGAGTAAACAAAGCATCACATGGGCTGCAGAGCAAGCGGGAGACAGGGAGCAAACCCAGGCCTATCTGGGCATGGAGGGGACAGGGAGCAAACCCAGGCCTATCTGGCCATGCAGGAGGGCAGAGTGTCTCAGACGTGTTACTGACTTAGAACCCGCTGGAATACTTAGGAACCGCTATCTCCCAAGAGGTAAAAACCTCAAACAAACCTCAAATGAGTAATAGCTGAAAAATTATTTGGCTTAATCTGTTCTAGTTTTTTCACAAGTTCTGGTAAATCTTTATAGCTTGTAGGCAGGTGAATTTAAATGGAGTCTGCTAAATATAATGTAAGATGTTGCATGTGTTGAGACATCAGTAGTTCCTAATATTTGCATAGCTGTGAATACGTTGGTGCTTTTGGATCTCAGCCTTGGACCTTCCAACTGCCTGTGGAACATTTCAGACCAGGATGTGAAATTATTGAGTGTTGCACAACTGCTCTCATAGACCAGGCCTTTGTGCTGATGTTTGCATTATCAGAGGAAAATGAAATTATTTTCAGATAGCTGCTGCTGTGGAGGAGTGCTGTACCCTCACAGGAGATGACAGTGACTGCTTTTTGCAGGGATGTACCAGGCTGTGATGGTGCTTGGGCCGTCTCCTAACATTTGTATAGACAAGGGCTACTTTAATGGCAAATTCAAGCGTGGGCTAAAATGCAAGCACTCTTTATGTAGACAAGGCAAAATCGCAGATTTGAGGTTTTCCACTCTCCTGGAGGAGATCCATCTCCCTCCTCTCTGGGAGGAGCTGTGCTGTGAGTTTTAAGCTCTGAAATGAGAGGGGCTTCTGCCAGGCTGCTGCTGGGTAAAGTTACCTGGTAGGCTGAGCTGAAAACACCCTGAAGAGCATCCACAAAACAGTGTTAAGTAAACCTGGGCACAAAATGTTTTTTTATCTTCTGAAAGTTCAGGTAATACATCTTAGGTAGTTCCGATTGTGGCATTTTGGCATTTTGAACAAAGTCAAAATAACTTGACATTTTGGTTTTTCTTCCCCAGGCTGAGGTACGTGGGTAGGAAAGTTGAGAGCTTTATAACCAAAATTGGCTGCTCACTGCCCATTCCCAGCACAGAGCCTGACTTCTCTATGCTGTTCCCAGGATTTTCAACTACAAATGCAACAAGGAGCATTTTATGGGAATCTCTCCATGACTTTTCAAAGAAAATTGCAAAGGTAACACCTCTGGTAATTGCTGCACTGTGTAGACGGGTGAAAGAACCATCAATTGGAAAACTCCAGCACTGGTCAGACTGCCCTGCTCCCTGACAGCTGGCAGCACACAACAGCACCCACCTGTGGGCCTGTTGTCAGCAGGTTTGAAGTTTTAGATGAGACCAGCAAATGGAGTGAATGTTCTGGGTAGCTATGAAATGGGGGATGGAGGGTTTTTTTGGGTTTTTTTTTTTTGGTTTTTTTTTTGAGGGTTTGAGCCCCATCTCCAGCACGAGCAAAGCCATGTAATCCTTTCTTTTGCAATTAGAGCTGAAAAATAGCCCCAGGCCAGAGCACTTGCACAAGGAGCAGCTAGACAGGCTAGACACTGGGAAAAGCTAAAAATAGTAAATAATCTGCCTCCACAAAAATACCTTGAATCATTAGAAAAGGACATTTTATGAATTTCCTGGGAATTATTTAGTACTTTAATATGTTCAGTGCTCTGCCTGAAGGGGCTGTATTCCAGCTGCTGTTTGGCAGAGGTAAACATGAGTAACATGACTCTCTTCTTACACTTGAGACATTGAAAAAAAACCTGAGTAAATCATGAGATTTTCATAACTAGCCAATTGAAATTGGGGTAATGGCTGGATTCATATTGAACTGAGAAAAAAATATGCCCTACTGCTCTTTTAAGAGAAAAAGTCTGATAGTCTGGGGGTAAAAATTACTTATTTTTGGTTATTTAATGACTCAGCCCAGCCTTCTTTGAAAAAAAAATGTATGAATCAATGATATTCATCCATTAGCTGAATCCAAACCATTATAAAAACTCTCATTTTAGAAAGTATATTATTTGAAAAAAAGGATGACAACTGCTGACTTATTTTGCAGCACTCCTGAGCTGGAAGAAATGTATAAACAAAAATCCTAACCACAGCTGAATATTTTTAGTCCTTTGCAGGGGCTACATATGACACTATTTAATTAAGAATGCTTCAAAAAGGGTAATTTGACTGTTTCTGGTTAAGCTTCTGATGCAGGCTTTAAAAACGTAACAAAACTCAGACCTGAGGCTTGCAGGCACCAAAGCAGAATTTGCTAATACATGTGAGAAAGGGGTTGCAGGTAGCTACAACATTTTGGGGTTTTTTTTTTGCTGGTAACTTGTGTAATACTGTTTGAAAAATGCTGTGAACATTAAATCACATTCTGTTCTGCCTTCTTTATTTACAGGAGGTAATGCAAGAGGAAAAAAAGCTATAAAATGAAACAGCAAATTGTGAGCATCTGTGTGCACACCCCTGTGTGTCCTTGCACCGCTGCTGGCTCTCAGGAGGAGTTCCAGTGACCGCACAACTTTCAGTTCCTGCCCCTCTGTTTCTGTGTGGGGCCTCCTGTTCATTCCCAGAGCCGCTCGTCCCCATCCCAGCGCAACGCGGCAGCGCCAGCACCCAGCAGCCTCGTGACAGGGATGTGCAGTCAGAAATCCAGAGCCCCTTCCCCACTGCTGGCTTGGAGCAGCAGCGGTTTTGGTGGCCAAGGGGCTGCGAGGCAGCCAGGCGGGGTCTCGGGGTGCGGAACTGCTGGTCCTGGAGCTCCTGCTGGAGCTGAGCACGCCGAGGGTCCCTGCAGGGGTTGATTGATGTCTGTGCCCCATCCAAACTTGGGGCTGTTTGCTCACCCAGCTGCCGGCGTGGTGTGACTGGGGCTGGGGAGGGCAGCTCCGGGTGCTGGAACTGCCCAGATCCCTTCAGCATTCCCCGGCCTGCGTGGAACTGCACAAAGCTCCTCCTAAACGTGAATTTAAAAGGCTTTCAAATTGACAACCTCCTTTTAAATAAAAACATTGATGTTAAGCAAAAGGCATGTTTGCCTCTACAAATAAATGGAATTATGGTTCTAAGATCTGACTTAATCCTGAAGTTCTTAGACTGCACAGTAAGTAGAGAAGAAAGAGGATTGCTTGGAGGAGCAGGGGTTAGCAGGATCAGGCTCCATCTTACATCTTCTTGCTCAATTTCCTTCTGGCATTTAATACACCTTTCTCAGAACTACCACTGGCTGTTTATAACAAAGACAAAGCAACTTCACATCTATTACCTAACCGAAAAAAACGAGGGACGGTACAGAGCGTGCCCATCCAGCTTTCCTGCTGGAAAAATTTGAGGGTTGCTAAACAAACAAAAAATGCTTTTCCTCCAAATGTATTCTTATGCTAGTCATGTTCTTTTGAAATTAATTTCAGGACTTTTCTCAAATGCATTGTAATTCCTTGCTCTTTTTCTACACTGTTTTCTTTGAGAAAATATATTTTAAAAACTGCATTGAGGTTTCAAAGGGTCTGAGGGAAGATGTTTACAGAGTAATAATGCCATTTGTATTTGTTGTATTTTTGAAAATGTAATTTCTAATCAGACAACATTAAAATACTTTTGTATTATTTTTTGTGTAGTTTCATGACATTTGTATATTTCCAGCTGATTCTGGTACCCATGTAGCCAGGCGAATTAGGAAAGCAGGATCGTAAATTTTATTGTTACTCCATCCAAGTCAATCTGTTCTATAACCCCTCCTCTGGTCTCAGCACTCCGAATTCAGTGGTTTGGTTTTATTTTTTTCTGCTGAAGCCCTGAAGTACCTGTATTCCTGCTGGGAGATTTCATATTCAGGACAGTTAAAGCTGAAAGAAGCCTGGGCAAGAAGAGAGATTTGCTTAGTAGATGTGTTCAAATGAGTCTGCCAAAGACTGAAATTAAGACTGAATGAAATTTATTGTGGCAAACTTTCCTGTGCGGACTGCGGAAAAACACGTACACAGAATTGGACCTGCAGCTCCCCTCGTCCCTCCCAGCACCTTCCTGTCATTCCCTGTGTCCCACAGAACAAGGGAGTGGCTTTCTGCCAGCTCAGCGGGGACCTGGCTGGGGCTGCCACCTGCTGCAAGCCCCTGGGGAGCCCAGGACACCCCCAGCGCTGCCGGGGCTGACCCAGCTGGTGAGACCCCTCATCGCCATGGAGATGGGGTGGGCAGCGCTGCTCTGCAGCAGCCCACATCCTGCCTGATCCTTCCTGCCCACACGCCTGGGGTGGGCTTGGGTACACACCGCTTGTTTGAAACAAATTTATTGGCTGTGGTGCCTGGTTTTTGTGCACAGGGACAAATTGAGCCAGAAATCCAGGGGATTTCCAAGCTCAATCTCCACCCCGTTGCAGGGTCTGGCTCTTGCTGTAACTCTGAAGTGAAAGAAACTGTCTGTTGTCATAAAATAAAGCAGTGTTTTAATGTTTTGCTGCTGAAAATTTTCAAAAGAAAAGTTTAGATAAAAAATAAAAAAAGTGGCTTTTTTTTTTCCTCATGAACATGCAGCATGAAACATTTTAGCCAGTTCCAGGTTGAACCCAGTTCACTTTATCTTTTTAGATTCAAATTTAAACTAGTTTCTATTCAAAGTTTTTAAAGGGACACACACAACGTCATTCTTCAGTGTGACATTTGAGTCTCACCCCCTGCCAGGAGGGATACCTTAACCTCCCTGTTACTGAAAAGACCAGAGACAGAAAAATAGCTTGGTTTTTTTGTACATCCCTTCACATGGCCACTTGCTACTACTTGGAGTAAAGTGAGTTCATTGTAACTCCTCTCTTTTGTGTTTCACCTTCAGCTTGTATGGGACTTTCTGTAGCTGTTCAGACATGGACATAGGAAAAATGAAAAAGCAATTTCTGTCTGCCCTCAGGGAAATCCCTGTGTGGATTATGAGGGCTGCATGGACTAGACACAGGGAGACTAAGTGAAAAAATATTTTTTTGTAAGTGATTTTGGGGATCATCAGTTTATTAATGTCTCCCCAAAAAGAAATATTAAAAGGTCAAGCTAAACCATCCCTATGTGTCATGTGAAACTATACTGCAGACTGTTTTTGCAGAAAATGCTCTAAACATAGCTCTGAAATTGATGTGGATAAATCTGAAGATATTTTTCACATCAGTTTTTGAAAGCAGAAATCAAGGAAGGTTTTTTATTTGTGTGTTTGTTTTGTGACAGGGAGACAGACCACAGGTGTGCAAAACAAGTATATTATTAAAGTACTCCCTACGTATCTCCCTATCTTTCTCAAGCCATTCCAACCAAAAGCTTTTGTAAGCATGTGGGGGCAGCACTGACCTTTTAATTCTGATTGTATGATGTCTAGAAAAAAGAAATCCCTGGTCGAGGAGGGCCTGAACTCATTGGAGTTGCCTGAAGACATTTTAACCTACTCTAACTCGAGGCGTTTCTGCAGGCTGCAGCTCTGGCACGGCACCTGCAGTGCTGTCCCTGGCGCAGAGGGGCACAGGGACACTGACACTTGTCCCAGGAGATGGGCAGTGCTCAGGTCCTGTGCCTGTGAGAGGGACCTCAGGGCTTACACCCACCTCAAAAGCTTGTCGGACAGTTGGGTTTGTGGCAAACCAGGGCTGGTGCTCAGGCTGTGGCTCCTGGGGTGCTCCCAGCCGGCTGAGGTGTTTGAGGGCGGCTCATGCAGAGCAACCTGTGGGGCTGCCCCAGGCTCAGGGCAGCGGCTCTAGGCCGGAAGCACCAAGGTTTGCGGGATGGATGTTTTGGGAGCACCCTGGGCTCATCAGCCACCCTCTCTCCACCAGCCACCCCCGGCTGTGCCTGGGACCTGAGGAGAAGCCCTGTGTCCCCTGGCAGGGACACACCCGGTGAGCCAGTGCTGTGAGCCAGGGCGAGCACCGAGTGCTCAGTGGCCTGGCTGATCCCAGCTCCCCTCATGCTGGGACAGCCCCACAGCCTGGCTGATCCCAGCTCCCCTCATGCTGGGACAGCCCCACAGCCTGGCTGATCCCAGCTCTCCTCATGCTGGGACAGCCCCACAGCCTGGCTGATCCCAGCTCCCCTCATGCTGGGACAGCCCCACAGCCTGGCTGATCCCAGCTCCCCTCATGCTGGGACAGCCCCACAGCCTGGCTGATCCCAGCTCCCCTCATGCTGGGACAGCCCCACAGCCCAGCTGATCCACAGCTCCCCTCATCCTGAGCAGCCCCACAGCCAGGCTGATCCCAGCTCCCCTCATCCTCAACAGCCCCACAGCCTGGCTGATCCCAGCTCTCCTCATGCTGGGACAGCCCCACAGCCAGGCTGATCCCAGCTCCCCTCATGCTGGGCAGCCCCACAATGCTCGAGCTCACTTTCAGATGGTTTTGCTCCCCAAAGCAGATTGTGTGGGACCCTCTCCCCTGAGAGACATCTACATCTGTGTTGCAAACCCAGGTCCGGGGAGGGTGAGGGTGCAGAGTTAATACCCAGCAGCAAAAGAAAAAGGGGGAAAAACAACGTTGCACTTGTGAGATGAGGGATTGTGAGGCAGTCCATGGGCAGGCAGGAGTGGGGCCATATTGGTATCTGTCCTACAGGTCTAAGAGCAGCTTTCAACACAGAGCAGCTTTTTCCCCCTCTATTTTTTTTTAAATTTAATTTTTTTCCCTTTAGGCACTTGCTCCTACTTCAGTGGACAAATATGGGGAGACACAACCCCTCCCCAGAGACGTGATCCTGTGTAGTGCTGAGCTACTGGGCAGAGCCAGCCAGTGCCCGGTGTTGCCCTCGGTGCCAGGGGAATTAAGGGCATTTCACAGCTTTCAGGCACAGGAACAAATTGTAAACTAGTGTTGCATCCATGTGTGAACACACACACACACACAGACACACACAGAATGCCGCCAGCAGCTGATGCTTCACACTAATCACTCTTATAAATGCCTCTAATTAGACTTATAAATATTTCTAAGTTTCCAACAGGGAACAAAATGCCCAACGGGAAAAAAAA
>VXBU01001145.1:1022918-1086149 GCA_013400315.1 Bombycilla garrulus | reverse complement strand
GTGAGAACAACATATCTACAGAAAGTGGATTGAGACATTAAATGTGGACTAGAGATCTTTCTTGTAATAAAATTAACATTTTTTTGCTAGATTTTCCATCCAGTTTTAAGAAGAAGCTGTTCTTCAAACGAAGGAAGGAAGGAAGGAAGGAAGGAAGGAAGGAAGGAAGGAAGGAAGGAAGGAAGGAAGGAAGGAAGGAAGGAAGGAAGGAAGATGTTATTTGCCGTGGGGGTACAGGGAGAGCCCCAGCGAGGTCTCCTGCTGCCCTGGGGGAGCTCAGAAGGGAGCAAATACCTCCTCTGACAGGTATTTACAAGGGGGTTGAACAGGTAATTAGCGCCCAGTCCTGGATGCGGGAAACCCTCCTGGTCATCCCGCCCAGCACGGGCAGTGACGGGAGCGCTGATTTTCGACGGCTGATTGAGCCTGAACAAAGGCCCCAAACAGCACCGAGTGCCCGACCCGGGGATGGTAACTTTAGAGCCAATGGGCTCCTTTCCCATCAGTTTAAAGCAGTGTTATTTTTCTCCAAGCTGATAACACTTTAAACATATTGCAAGATGGAATTTTCCTGGGAAGCAGGGAAACCCTTGAATTTGCTATAAAAGAAACTTCTGTGAATAAGGAAACCCGTTCTGTGAATTCACCTGTTGCAAGCCAAGGAGAAATGTTTGGTGTTTTATTTCAATCAAGAATTTACTGTATATCTGGTGCTTTATCTAACCTCACTCTTTGAAAGATTTGATGTTATGCTTGGCAGAGCTCTCAGGTTCAAGCTGCTTTATTATGCCGTGCCCTGCAAGTTTTAACATTTTAGACTGACGGTATTGAGGGAATAAAAATATAGCCTGAAATCCTCACAGGATGGGTAAGGTGCATTTCATGTGGCCCAAATGAATCTTGAATTTTTAATCAGGAGTTTACACAAGCACTCAATGCCATTGAAAAAAATAAACCCCACCATTTTTCTTCTATAAGCAAAGTCTTAGAAATGAGCACATCTGTGACCATCAGGACATCATTTCTGGCCACGACCAGGAACTACATCACCTGCATGTCTTTCTCTGCAGGTGCAGAAACCCAACAAACACTGTGTTAGCAGTCTCCAGCTGAGGAAATTTGCCATGGTGTTATTAGTATAAAACTTTTCCAACCAACTTCAGTGTTGGTTTAAACTCTGTCAATTCAGTGCAGTTCTCCTGAAGCTGGAGAAATCCAGCTACTTCAGGTGAAACACAAGAGTGGATGTCAGGCAGAGCCATTTGCCTCTTCCTCCCCCCGCCCCCATCTTTACCAAGCCTTGTTTCCTTTATTTTCTAACTTTATGCAGAGATGTCCCACAGCAGAAGAATTAGAGAGGAGCCTCAGCTGCTCAGAATCTGTTTAATGCCATTGGACCAGCAACAGCAGTCTTGACCACTTTTTCAGCCCACTGCATTTGAGTAGGTCACTCCCAGGTGGGGTGAGGTGGGTGTTGAAACACACACCTATGCTCCATGCTTTGGCCATTTCTTTTTAATTTTATTTTTTTTTTCACAAATAAGAGGTGTTGAACTGCAGTGTTTGGGGCTACCCTTTGTGGCAGGTGGTGGCAGCTCCCGAGGAAGGTGCAACATCAGCTGGCTCTGGACAAAACCTCTGGTGTTACCCCAGCTGGAGCCACTCTGCTGTGTCTGTCACAGCACTGGGGCTGCCCACACACAGAACAAATTAGGAGTAGTGCATTCACTGGCCAGTGATGGGCATGGCCCTCCTGGAACCTCCAATTCTGAGTGATTACCTCTTGAGCACAAGGGGCAGGATTTTATTCTTACAGTGTTAAATGTTTGGGCCTCAGCTGATGTTGAGTGCATCAGCTGAGGCTGCANTTTTCTTTTTTTTTCTTTTTTTTTTTGAGGGTGCAAGACAGAGGAATAAAGGTCTCTGGAGCACCACATTTATTTGTTGGATATTTGTTTGGAAGATAAATTTCCCTTTCAGTGACTCTGCAGCCCCACTCACCTTCCCTATCATATTCAGGCAAGCGAAGCTTAGGACTTTGGGATTTTAACAACCTNGACGGGAGCGCTGATTTTCGACGGCTGATTGAGCCTGAACAAAGGCCCCAAACAGCACCGAGTGCCCGACCCGGGGATGGTAACTTTAGAGCCAATGGGCTCCTTTCCCATCAGTTTAAAGCAGTGTTATTTTTCTCCAAGCTGATAACACTTTAAACATATTGCAAGATGGAATTTTCCTGGGAAGCAGGGAAACCCTTGAATTTGCTATAAAAGAAACTTCTGTGAATAAGGAAACCCGTTCTGTGAATTCACCTGTTGCAAGCCAAGGAGAAATGTTTGGTGTTTTATTTCAATCAAGAATTTACTGTATATCTGGTGCTTTATCTAACCTCACTCTTTGAAAGATTTGATGTTATGCTTGGCAGAGCTCTCAGGTTCAAGCTGCTTTATTATGCCGTGCCCTGCAAGTTTTAACATTTTAGACTGACGGTATTGAGGGAATAAAAATATAGCCTGAAATCCTCACAGGATGGGTAAGGTGCATTTCATGTGGCCCAAATGAATCTTGAATTTTTAATCAGGAGTTTACACAAGCACTCAATGCCATTGAAAAAAATAAACCCCACCACTTTTCTTCTATAAGCAAAGTCTTAGAAATGAGCACATCTGTGACCATCAGGACATCATTTCTGGCCACGACCAGGAACTACATCACCTGCATGTCTTTCTCTGCAGGTGCAGAAACCCAACAAACACTGTGTTAGCAGTCTCCAGCTGAGGAAATTTGCCATGGTGTTATTAGTATAAAACTTTTCCAACCAACTTCAGTGTTTGTTTAAACTCTGTCAATTCAGTGCAGTTCTCCTGAAGCTGGAGAAATCCAGCTACTTCAGGTGAAACACAAGAGTGGATGTCAGGCAGAGCCATTTGCCTCTTCCTCCCCCCGCCCCCATCTTTACCAAGCCTTGTTTCCTTTATTTTCTAACTTTATGCAGAGATGTCCCACAGCAGAAGAATTTGAGAGGAGCCTCAGCTCCTCAGAATCTGTTTAATGCCATCAGACCAGCAACAGCAGTCTTGACCACTTTTTCAGCCCACTGCATTTGAGTAGGTCACTCCCAGGTGGGGTGAGGTGGGTGTTGAAACACACACCTATGCTCCATGCTTTGGCCATTTCTTTTTAATTTTATTTTTTTTTTCACAAATAAGAGGTGTTGAACTGCAGTGTTTGGGGCTACCCTTTGTGGCAGGTGGTGGCAGCTCCCGAGGAAGGTGCAACATCAGCTGGCTCTGGACAAAACCTCTGGTGTTACCCCAGCTGGAGCCACTCTGCTGTGTCTGTCACAGCACTGGGGCTGCCCACACACAGAACAAATTAGGAGTAGTGCATTCACTGGCCAGTGATGGGCATGGCCCTCCTGGAACCTCCAATTCTGAGTGATTACCTCTTGAGCACAAGGGGCAGGATTTTATTCTTACAGTGTTAAATGTTTGGGCCTCAGCTGATGTTGAGTGCATCAGCTGAGGCTGCAAATAGGAACCTTTTCTGCAGTGAAAACCCTAATTTAATGCAATAGACCCCAGCTGTGATTGTTATTTGGAATATTCATAACACCTGCTTGCTTGCAGCCACTTTGTCTGGATCTGGGTCGAATTCAACACTTGTTGCTTCCTCTCTAGGTAAGGGTTTTTACTTTTATTGCTATATTTCTGGTTTTTCTTATGTTTTGTAAGGTATGGTGTTGTTTTTCTGGAGAACAGGAAAGAAGTTCTCTGCTGTGGAGAAGGGTGGGTAATTTCTGTTTATTGAAAGGGGTTTGCTTTATGTTGTTATAAAGGTACTGTGGGGGTAATCTGAAAGTGTGCCTAAATCTCATACTGTTTTTTTCTTGAAACCCTTGAGTGTAATGTGAAAGTTCATGCTGAAATTGAAAATAATTAATACATTTAGTTTCAAATGGTTGACAAGTTAACTCTGTGCTTCAGAAAACCCATCTATTTCATCTGGGATAGCAATGCTCTGTCAAAACTGTAAGTGGAATAAACAGGCTTTGTTGCTTTGCTTCTTGAGTCCCATACTGCATCTTGCTGAGTATAGTGAATAGTTTTAGGAGTCCCAGGAACATTGTGACAAAAAGTATGAGGAGTAAATTAGTTTTTCTGAAATCAGAAACACATAAGGAGCTTTGTTCTGGTCTCACTGCAGAAGGTGAAGAAGTTTTTTAATGCAAAGTGGGGTAAAGGTGTGTGGTAGAGAAGGTTGTATTGCTCATCAAAAATCCTGGGTCTAGAAAATGCCAATAGGTTAATTAACCTTGTCTTCTTTGTGTACTGGTTTGTGCAGCTAGGGAATGTTTTCCAGCTTTGTCCTTCTGCTTGGGAAGGAGATGTGCCCTTTGTTGCTTTGTAACTTCAAGAATGGGGTCTTGAAAGCCCATCCTAAACACCTGTAAGATCTGCCCTGGGGTTCCTGTGTGGGGCAGCAGAAATACCTTGGGGGTGCAGGGCTCAGCCTGGACACACCCTGGGCACCCAGCACTGGGGTCTCCCTGGGCCACGTCCTTCCCAGTAAGAGCTGGAGCACAGCTCAGTGCTGGGCAGTGTGGGAAATGTCATCATCACAGGGCACTTCTGCCTCCCAGGGGGATTTCTGTGGCGAGGTGGGTGAAAGCAGCTTCATTTTGTGGCTGTACTACGCAGGTGCTTTCTTGCCCCACTTGTGGTGTGGGGCTCAGGCAGCCTCAGCCCCCTCTACGCCCTCCTGCTGCATCTAAAACAACTTTGCAGAAGAGAATGGGGCAGGATGATGCTTCTTGGTAACAGACCAGGGGTCACAGAGCCAGAAGTTGTGTCTTGGGGTTCATGTGTAAAGGATGGTGGTACTTGAGCGATTATTTAAACTCTTGTCTTTGAGCTAGGTACAGGCAGGGCATTGCCACAGAAACCTTTTAGTGTTTTCAAGCTCTGTTTGGGGATACTCAAAGTGTACCTTCAAAAAAATCAACTTCTGGTTTACTCATACTACCCTCACTCCTTCCTCTGGTCAGGATCATATAAAATGTAATTGTTCTTATTTTCCTGCAATAAGGAAGAAACTAAGAAAGAGTCAAATACTGTGTACGAATGGATTTTGGATCTTCATATACACATATAAAATGAGACTTAACATTTTTTGGGGTGACTTTAATTATGACTAATGTGATGTGATAACAAAATGGAGTTATAACTGTGCTAAGAGTTCAGGAAGTAGAAAAAAAACCCATTTGACTTACAGGAAGGTTTAAAATATCTTGCTGAAAGCTCCTGGACCTGGGCTCCCAGATCTCTCTCTGCAGAGCACACTTTAGCTTTGCATGTACCTTTAAAGACTTTAAACAGCTTGAGACTTGTAGCTTGCCACAGGAGCTTAGAGAAAATTCCTGTTTCTAGGTTTTAAACCCTGAGCTGGAGTACAAGAGCCCTGCTCAGGAAGGTAAGGAAAGGTGTAATACCAAGGTCATTTTGAACCACATAGATTCAGGTTGTACTTTCAGAGTCAATTCTAAATTTATTTGAAAGCTGAGGGCGAGGGAGGGAAGGGTAGCGCTGATGTGCTGGCTTATTTTGAAGCAGGTGAGGAGCTGTGCAGCTGAATGCTGGATGAACTCCAGCATTAATAAAATGGCACTGGGCAAGTTGGCAGGGAGAGGGACTGGGAGACCCGAAGGAGGAGTTTTGGGGTCGGGCCTGGTGATGTCCATCTGTCCAGGCTTTCCCAAGGGTCTGGGGTTTTCTCAAGGTGATGGCAGCATGTGACCAGGTGAATGATGGTGATGAAGTTTCCTGTTTGACCAAAACCTCCAAAAGAATTTTGAGGGGGATTTATTGTGCTGGCCGAGTGATGAATGAACAGAATCAACCACATGTGGCTGTTTGAACATGGAACTGGAAAAGGGAATAATTTCACTGAGTTACACGAGTGCAGGTCATGTAACCAACATGAGCCTTTCCTCTTCTCTGGAGCTGTGTCCTTCCCCCTTAGTCTCACTCTTTGAATGAGGGAAGTAATGTTACCCATGGTGGCTTTACTGGCTGACAAAAACTTGCATCACGTTGCAGTAGAAAAAGATGAATATTGTGGTCTTTTCTGCATGAGTTTGTGGTTGCTCCAACTGCCTCTCTGGGCTAATCCATGGATGACAAGTGATCCACAATATGAAGCTTTGCTCTACTGGAATATCAAACAGAATTTTCTTAGAAATCTGACGGATAAGAACCAAAACCCTGAAGAGAAAGATGTCTTATGACACGGCTGTCACTCTAAACTCTTGGTATTTACAGCTGTCAGCTCTTACATTTATTAAGGTGCTTGAGGGTCTAGGAAATAATGTACTTAGGAGTGTGGTGGTATCCATTTTTTTTTACTGTGATTTTACCGGCAAGTTTCTTGTTCTCTCTGTTATTTAAAAATGAGAAATAACTGGAATTCATAAATGGTGGTTTTTTTAAGTCATAAGATAAATATTTTTAATCTGTGCATTGCAGATGTGCAGTTACTCTCCATTTTAGTGCAATCTTTGTTTTTTATTTCAGAATTGCTCTGAACAGCCACCACCACCCATCCCAAAATAGAGTGCAGTTGCCTCCTCTAGTTTTAAGTTTCTGAAAGGTTCCCAAACCAATCTCATTATTTATGGAAGATAATTAGACCTTTCACCTGCAATACATATTAATTCCTCAGTCTATTTAAGAGGTGATTTCTATGAGCTGTTAGGCTTGTGTTGACCACATGTGCCATGTCTAGGCCCAAATCATGGGGAATTGGCTGCAATACATCAGGCTTTTAAAGCACAGGTTTTTACACCAGGAATGAAATTTCACTGAGCACAAAGATTCTGTGCTGGATGTTCCCAAACATTGATCTCTCCTGTCACAATTCCTGCAACATCTGGCATCTTATTGCAAATACTTTGTGTAGTTTTTTTCTTTTGGAGTTTAACTGCAGTTCCTCCATTAACATTCTTAGTGCAGGTTTTCTTTCTTCCTTTTTTTTTTCCTTACCTGTGTTGCTTCCCCATTATATGTATAAAACAAAGCCTTACTATTCTAATTCAGCAATATAGAAAATTACACAGATAGGTATTTAAGACTGCCTTTTTTGGGCAGCTTTTGGTGTTATCACTCTCCAAAATGAAAAATGCAGTTGAAATAAGTATTCTGACTTGCCTGGTATTGATCCAGCTGCTCTAATAACTTTGCCCTGGGAAGGTCACGATATGTGTTTTTGTATGGTTTTCTTCTAGCAGTGATTTGATTTTTATCTGTTTTCCGCACCCTCCGAATTATTTACAGTTCTAATATCTCAGAACAATGTCATGGGGTTTGTCCCTGTTGCACCACAGTCCCTGGAAGCAAAGGTGTGTCTACAGAGTTATCCCACAGCCAGAAAGGCACCCATGTGTGAGGACAACCACGCTCATCTTTGTGAAATTCATCTTGCTGTTATCAGTCTTGAAAATCAAATTAGTCCAATTCTGCACTTTCTGAACATATTCCTGTGAGCTTCTGATTAATGAAGTACATTGTTATCCTGGAAACAGAGGGGAATGTTTCTGTTCTTACTGAAGTATTTAAATGCAGGTATGAATGTTTTTAGAAAAATGAAGATGGCTTAGACTATGATTTTTTTTCTTCCATAAACCATAAATCATTATAACAAGATTAGCCTTTTACTACCTCTCTCCCAATTTCTCCCTAAGGCAGGTTTTATTGTCACTTTTGGGCAGAGCTGTCATGTAAAATCCTCTGCTCTTCATCTTGCTAATGTATATGCTTAATCATCCGTATTTGAAGTTTGCAGTATGAATTAAAGGAATATTTAACTCTGTTGAATAAGTGGAGTTACCCAGTGGTACCACTGATGTAACATTTCCTTTCTGTTGATCCTTTTCTTGTGATCCAATACTACTTAAATCAGAAAAAATTAATTTGTTTAATACCTTAATTAATGTTTTTCAGTGACTAAATATGCAATACTTCAGGCTCCTAGTGACCTAACCAGGAAAAAGTGTTTTCTTTATCATGAGAAAACACCTATGAGATTCTATATTTGACCAATCAAAGAAAATAGTCTAGCGTGTTTATTTGAAAAAAGTATCTTCAGTAAATAAGTTTTGGCAGTGTTCTTGGAAATAATTAAGTGTATGCTTAAAGCTGTAGTGCTCCTTGAGCTGGAGAATAACTGGACTCTGCAGACGAGCAGGGGGCTGTGAGGCAAACTTTCCAATGGCATGGTTGTGTGGCTGGATTTTTTTGGTGGGGGAGGCTAAAGAAGGATGGGAACCATGTTCCATTGTTTTCTAAAACACCTGAAACCCATAATAAGTTAACCCAAATTTTGTGTTCCTTTCCATAGTTCAGGAGGATTCTGAGGAACTGATCCAGGTTCTATCTGGCTGATGATCTGGCCCTTGCTAGCTAGCACAGGTGAAAAATATTGTCTGAAGGAAAACTATTTTTGTCTCCTGTGGGTGTTAGAACCTGACAGAACGTGACACTTGTGCTCTGTGGTTGTGAGGAGCAGGGAAGGCAGCTCTGCCCACAGACAGCTGAGCCAAGCAAAGACTGTGCATCTGGGCTCAGTGCCTTGATGCTTTACAGTCACCTACAGGCAAATTTGAATATTTTGAACTTTAGATTAATAAATCAGGTTTTCAGGATTCCTTGCTTTTATGATGTACAGTGGGGGAAATCCTGAAGAGATTTCTTCCAGTTCTTTTGATATGGTGTTGGTACCCACCATGTCACCTCAGTTTATTCTGTGTGGTGAAATGGTCCAACAAGAAGGAAGTAAAAACTCGAATCAAAGATGTGATAGGAGCCAACAGCTATTCCATGCACACTCTCCTCATCCTACACTGGATCAAGGATTGTTTCTCCATTTGAAAAATACCAGCTTGACTAATTACATTCGTTCTACAACTAATATTTTTGTGTTTGTCAATTAATAAAGGATTACCAATTAAGGTAATATCAGACATTTAGAGTTGCATACCTATGGTTTGTAGGGCATCTCTATCCCTTCATTACTTGTGGAATTTTTTTTTTTTGGTAATAAGTGCTGTGATCTTTTCTTTGGTTTTCTTCTCTCTGATACTGCCAAGCTAATTAATATTTGTGGTGTTCTTTAACTATCAAATGGGGTTGCAATCATAAGCACATTCTTAAACCTCTTAGTGCTGAAAGGAAGACCTAAATAACTTAAATCTGCGAGACAATGTCAAGAAATGTACTTGCTTAAATTTAATCCATCACTTTGTGCCAGCAACACATATAGCTGAAAGGTCAGAGAATCATTGAGAGGGAGAAAAACAATTAATTTGGTATCAAAAAGGTAATAGGATAAGGCCTTGCCAGCCCTCTGCTATTGTTCTGCTGCATTAACTTCGGCAGGTCAGATGCCACTGGTCGTTGACCTCAGGCTAAACAGGGTCAGCCCGGGCTGATTACAAAAGGGATGTGTTTGCACTTATCCAAGTGTCTCTTAAAAAACCTGAACTCACATCTGTGTTGCTCCTGGGGAGGAACACAGAGAGGGTAAACATTTTTCAATACAAATATTATTTAGAGAATCTTCTGCATGGTGAACGGTGTCCCCAGCGTGGCATGGCTGCTGTGTGAGTCCTGCCCACCACGGGGACAGGCTGTGGCCCCAGAACTGGCAGTAGGTGTATGCCAGAGAACTGGTGAGGCACTGGGAAAACCTGCCATGAAGGGAAGTGGTGGAAAATGGTTGTATTTTGTTCTCAGCTCTTCTGCACCCATTGTTTCAGTAGAAGGCCTCTTCCAAGAGATGCTGAGGTGCCAGTGAATTTAGATGACTCTCTTGGAGGGGGGAGGAGAAGGTCCCAAAGTCTTTTTATGCCAAAAAAAATGTTTCTATGGAAGTATTCAGTAAACCTCACCAGTGTAGTGTGTGAGATCTAGGCCACCAGTCCCTGCCCTTGGGATCTGCCCTGTGCTCCTTCTGGGGTCGGTGGTGCTCAAATCATCCCACTTCCTTTAGGTGCTCACCTATAAGGGGGATGACTTCTTGTTGGTTCTGGATTGGCTTTGTCAGTGCTGTGTTGACCACAAGTTGGCTTTTGAGTGCAGCTCTGTGCAGTTTAGGCCCAGGTGAGGATACTGTGTCTCCTTTCAGCAATTTCTGATGCTTGTGGTTGACTTCAGTGTAAAAATGACCACTTGGTAAAGAGCTGCAAGTTTCTACAAGATTTATGGCCACAAACTGAGTAGGACAGAGAGACTCTGGAAGTTTCCTAATCAGAGCTGGTGAAAGCCATGTGATGTCACTTCACTTTTATGGTCAAGTGACCTTGGGGGTGGTGGTGCAGAGGGAAACTGCCTGGCAGATCCTGATTAAGTGCAGGTGCCTTCTTTCTGTACCTTATGGCAGACTGCCCCATCCAAGCCATCCAGCTTGGAGCTCTGCAGTTCAGACAATTTTAATAATTACAAAGCTGTAAATATTCCAGCTGGATTATTGCTGTGCTGTAAAAGCATTTGAGACTCTAGCTCTGGGCTAGAGACAGTTAGTGGGAAAAAAAAAAGAACCAAAAACACCTCCCTCTTACATATGCTATCTACCTGCTAAAATTTTAATGGGCTTGCTCCCTTAAATATGCTCATCTAGTCTACGGATGAGACCTTTTGGAAACATTTGTATATGTATTACCTTTATTGCTGGGCTCGATTCTGTGAAATGCTGGGCCTTCCCACCTCTGCTGGGGAGCAGGGCTTGTGGGTTTCATTTTGAGCACCAGTATTTCTAATAGAGATACTGAAGACTCCTAACTCTACAACTTTTTCTAGGAAAGTGGAAAAGGACTCTGATTACTGCTGATAAACATAAAATGTTCAGTAAAGATTGGGTGCAATGAAAGGAGCAATCAAACTCATTTAAACAGAAACCATTTGCCTCTTTAAAAATATTTAACTGCAAGAATGCTCTTTTGGTTGGGATCATGCTGACAAAAAGCATTAATTGAGAAAGTTTCTCATTTATTCTAGAGGGTTGCTGAGCTTTATTTTATGTTGACCAGGAGCCCTCTGTGCTGCTCCCACATTTAAAGCCTTCCCTCACGCAGTGCTTCCACATTTGAACATTGACTGGTCAAGAAGATAACGCTGTAATTGTCTCTGGGCTGTGCCAGTGGTGCTGTCCCACTGTGCTGGGGGCACCCAGTGTAGGTATTGCCTCATCAGGAAAGAGCAAAGCACACGTGTGTGCATGGGCTCTGCTCAGATGGCTCAGGGAAAAAAGGCGAAGGGTGGGAAATTAAAGTGCTGAATGAAGAATAACTTAGATAAGTGGAAAAGTAAAGGAGGATTTTGCCAAGCTGAGACTGTCCTGTGGTGTCTGTCACTTAGAAACCCAATTGCACGGTCAACTGCAATAGCATGAAAGCCCATCAGCCCAGTAATCTCCAGCTTGTAATTGATTCTGTTTCTACAAATGTTAGCTAAGGCAAAAATCTGCATTAAGGTAAGTGCTAAACATCCATCAGCCTGACTGATTAGCCAAAGCAGGAATTGCTGGAGAAATGCATGTTATTTGCCATCAGATTAAGTGAAGTTTTGCTTCCACAGTTGGAGAGCTGATAATTTGCTTGTGATGGGATCAGTTCAGTTTTCAGCTCCACTTGCTGTAGAAACCTCAGTATTTAAGGGTGCATCCTGAGCCAGAGAGGCAAAACAAAAAATATTTTCTGATTAAATAGATACAAAAAGATGTTGAAGAAAAGCTTGAATTGTAAAGACTGAACAACCAAACAGACAATGAACAGGTGAACCCTTTATATAAAAGGCTAAAAATTGATTTATTCATAGATTGCCTAAATCTTCTTTGATATTGCTTGTTTTGTCCTATATCTGTTTTTTCTTATTGATCACCTGATATTAGTTTCCATTAATTCATTGAGAAAACCATGCTTTTGTGAACTGAGCAACTACATTCCATAACCAAGAATGCATCCAGGGTTTATATGCCTTTACAATATAATAATTATATCGACTTAGTGGGGAGATAATACTGAGTTTGAGAAACTCCTATTTTTTTAAAGCATTCTGTAATGATTATGTGTGTCCATACGAAAATTATTCCTGGTCTGGGTAAAAATCCTTCATTTGCTGATGCTGAGCAATTACATGGCAGATGGTATTAGTTTCCTTTCTAGCTTATGTAACTCCAGCAGACATCATGAATTATGAGTTTTATAATATTCTGTTCCTACTTTAATTGAACATTTTGATACTTAAACTCAAAATTCACTTATAAAAATGTTCTCTACTAATCATAGTACTCTAAAGCTTAGCAAAAATTAATGCAAAAGCGTTATAAAGAGATTAAAACTTGGTTTCCTTTGTATTCAAGCAAGCACTTGTGAATAATTTTTTCTCTATTTGCTTGTCTCCGAGCTAAACATCTTGCATGTACGTCACCAAGAAATCCCACACAGAGCAAGTCTTAATTCAGCAGGAGCCCTTCCCTTAGAAAAGTGCTCTGGGATTGTTAATGGCTGCTGGTGGCCAGGACTCTGCTTTGCCACCATATCAGTGTCTGTCGCTGGGTGTGCAGGTGGGATGGGAACAGAGCACACTTCACAGTTACATGAATCAGTGGTTTGATGCTCCTTCCTCAAAGTACCCAGTTTTGTTTCCAAGTTCTCAGAAAACATCCTGCCCCTACCTACTGATGGCTGACCAGGTGACCCCTGAGAGCTGTGTTACTTATCAGCAGAATGGGGCAGCTGGCCTGGCTGTAATCCAGGTGCTGTGGTTCGTTTTCCTTTTGCGTCCTTTCTATCTGCTGGGCCATTCCTTTTATTGGAACTGTCTGCTCCCCAGAAACCTGTTAGGCTGCTGTTTCCAAAGAACTTTCTCAAAATTAGTTGAAGATGCTCCTCAGGCTTGTAAAGGGCAGATGACTACAGGAAGGCCCTGACTGGGCTCCTCCTGATTTTTTTGTGATCTCTTCCACAACTGCCAGTGTTGTTTCATCTCAGACTTGAAGGCCAATTCTCTCCACCACATCTTTCCCTTCCTTTATGTGTAATTTGCATCCCGTGTGTGGCTGGGCAAGGCAAGTGGGAGCAGGGAAATGCAGTGGCAGGAATTGTTTGTGATGGTTCTGTCTGCACCAGAAGTGGAAAGAGCTGTATCCTCAGTAGGGTAACTCTCTCTTTGGTGAGAATTACAGATGATTTTTCTGGCCCAGAAAGGTTGATGAGACTTTGTGTAAGTACCTAAACATTTGGATACATATGAAATAAATAAAGCCACCAAACCACGTGCAGTTTATTTGAGGTTACAATAGCTTAATTTCTTAAGCATCCTTATTAAAAAATGAGGAACAATTCAGCCTTTAATACAATGTGGAGCTGTGATTCATAGTTGGTGGTAGCAGAAAGCAGTGAACTAATTGCTTGGGTCTGGTCAGCAGAGAGTGAAGCAGCTCCCTTGTCTGTGATACCATGCCCCTTCCCTTTCTGATTATTCTCCAGCAAACATCCTACAGCCCCATTCATAAAGTCCAGTAATGACACAAGAAATGTCAGGAGTATCTGCTGAAGGAGTGGGAGGCTGACAGAGCAGCACATTGTGAGCCTGCAGAGCAGCTCTGGGTTTCCTCTGGGGTTGTTTTCAGTTCTTTTGTCGGCTGATTACATGGTCTTTTATAATTTCTAATCTACAGAATAGGGCTATTTGCTTGTGGATTATGTGAAAGTCGCAGGCTTATGCAAAAGAAAAACAAAATAATCTGAAAGTGAATTCCCTTGGCAAAAGTTAAGCTTCATTTAGGTGGTTTTTTTTATCTAAAGGGGAGTTTAATCTAAGGGTGTGCAGGAAAAACCCAAAACTTCTGTCAGTCTTTGAAATTTCAACTTTGTGATGTTAATTCACCAGCGCCCTCATGGACGAGACTTAAATTACTCATCTCTATTCAGCAAAATATGTTTTGTGCTTAAAGTTGTGCAAAATTTAAATGTGCTAAATGTGCTTAAGGTTGTGTTGGTTTTTCTCTGTTTTGATGAATAAGAATGGTGTTAAATAGTGCTAAAGTGCTTGTAGAGGCACTGAATCATGTTATAAGGTTGTTTTATTTACTGTCTCCTTCATTAATAAGAATAGCACATTCATATCTGGATTTTTTTTTAATGTCAGTCTGTGGAAGTGGGCACTGAGTCTTTGCAGTAGGAAGGAACTGTGAGATTGGGATATAAACAGTGTGAGCTTTGAGAAGTCTTTATATTGGTCCCCAAATTGCCCAGATAGATTTACATTTGCAGTCTCAAGAGAAGTCTTGGCAGAATGTGCGTGTGTATAAATACAGAAGAGGATGTGGTGAAATAAGATGAAAATGAAGATAAGAAGCAAGAGAGTTTCTTGTGGGTCTTGAGGTTGAACGAAGGGCCTTGAGATGGGACCTGGTGGAGCCAAATGAGGTCCTTGGCAAGGGTAGTAGCTGAAGGAGTGCGAGGGATCTGAAATTCCAGCATGGATGGTGGAGGGAAGGGTTTGCTCAGCTGTATGTAAAATCTCCAGAGCTGCTTGCAAGGCCTGCAGATGTGAGGAGGTGTGTGCAGATGGCTGCTGCGATACGCTCACGATTTATCAATATGAACTTTGGAAGCTGGCTTAAATCCCTCTCCTCAGCACCTGCAGCAGGCCCCCTGCTATCTGCTGTGCAAAGCGGGCAGATGTAGATCCAAGAGGCACACTTTATTTTTCTTGGGTCAACATTTCACATGGAATTGTAGAAGGGTAGTTTTGTTTGGTTTTCATTGAGCCCCTTATTAGCACACTTCTGTTGGGGGGTGAATAGCAATGCCAGAATAATGGGATCTGCAGTGGAGGGCTGGGACCACTGAGTTTGGCCTCCCAATAAACCATTCTTGTGCTCCTGCAAGGGCAGTGCCAGAACAGAATAAACCTACCCAGAAAAAAACAAGCAAGTGCACGATGTGCCAGTGTAAAAGCAAGTGGTTTTAGGGGTAGAATTTGGATCTGTAACTAGAGTGAATGGACCTCAACCCCAAATATTCCGATAGCTTATTTTTCTAGAAAAGCTTTAAAAGTTGGAGAGGAAGTCTTGTTGGCTTTGATAACTCTAAATGAGGTGTCTCAAAAGACATCTCTGCTTGTTGGATTGATGTATTAGGAGACATTAAAGAAACTTCTGTATGGCAAAACTTAATTTAGAAAAAAAGATTCTCAATCTGGTTTAAGATTTTATGACTTGGACAGGAGTTAATTTGCAAGGCTTGTGCTTCTTGTTACAAAAGAATTACTGTCTACTTAATATCCATTTTGTCTGTCCATTATCCAGAATAACTTCTCTCACGTCACTAAAATATTAATTTGATAGTTCTCTGAATAGTTCTATTACTCTGGAAATAGGAGATCTGCCCAAGCAATCTAGATGCCAGTCCTGCTTGTCCATTAATCCAGCATTCCAACAAGAATGTGATTGAACATAAAGAAATATTCACCTTGTACAAACATTTTAAAAAACATCTTCCATGAGAGCACTTAGGAAAAAAAAGGATCTGCTTGCTTGGGGATGCACATAACCTCTTTCACCCAGTTAGAATGGGATGTTTGGCTTCTGAAAATACAAAAAAAAGTCATATATGTTCTGCTTGCACTTAATTTAAAATGCTTCTCTGAGTTTACCACTTATGTTTAATAGCAGGTTCTTGTCTCCAAGATTACTAAGTGGTTTACAGACTGTTTATGTAGGGATTACTGTATTTATTTCTGAGTTGATTCTCAGAATTTGACAACTGTGTTCCACAGTAATGCATAACTGTTTTTGCTAAAAATTAAGCTGCATTATGAGGATCTAGTTCATAAATCCAGGCTTGCTCATGTTGTTTACATGAAGCCGGCTAATTGGGTAGGAGCTTAGACTTGAGCCTGGAGCAGAGAAGTCTGTGCATGTTTTGTCCCAATAAGTGAATTACTAAACAACGGTGGCATTTTTTTTGTGGCTTTGTTGCTTTTGGAATATTTTTGTTTGTTTATTTCCCCCTGCTCCTCACTCTTTCCCCTCTCCCCCTCACAGTGGGGCTGGACAAGCTGTACCTGTGTGAGACCAGATGCACCCTGGTCTGACCAACACATTGGACCTGATTCCTCCCTTAGTGCTTTGTGGATCCTGAGTCTGACTGGCAGCCAGACTCGTGGCTGGGAAATGCACTGTCCAGGAGACTCAGTTTTTGTCACCGTTCAGTGCAAACAGTTTTTGTAATTGTCCATCTGCAAGATAAGAAATCCACGCGTCATTCTTTGCTTAAAGATAGATCATAGATAACAATGCACCATTGCAACCAACCCTGGAGATTTGAAAGCGAGTTGAAAAATAGGAAATACTTCAGATCTTTTTATGCCTGTGACCTTACTGGCTTTGCTTCTGGCTGCTGTCTCCTATGGTGTGACTTGCATCTTAATTTTTATACTCAGGTAAACTAAAACCAGAAGAACAAGAGAGTTAAGGATTTACCTTAACTCAAGATGCTCATATTGCCTTGTATTTTCACTTTGTACTGAATTATTGTGGTGAGGAAGATGACCTGTCATACCTTTAATGGCAAGTTAATTTGATATAAAAGTTATTTTAGAGCTTCAAAATATCAGCATATTTATATATACATGTACTCAAATATACCCTTAGTGTTCTTTTTCTTCCCCTTAGTCATAGCACCAGGTATATTTTTCTGCTCAGGGTTGGTTGCTTTGCCAGGCTGCCCCTGCACTACAGCCCTTGTTTTCTGTCCTGCCAGCCAGCTCTGTCTCCTCACTAGTCACATCTGTGGGAGCCTGTTTTGTTCCTACAGAAACCTCCCCTCATGAGAGGGAGGAAAAGCTTGCCCTGCTTAGCAGAAGCTGCTCTACCCCTGTTTTCGTTTGGACTTGTCCTCTAAACCCAAGAGACATCAAAGGTTTCCCCCATGTGAGGGAGGCTCCCTGGCCTGCTCTGAAATGAAACAATGGCTCCCCTATGCTCCGGGCTCTGTGCTCCAAACGCGTCTGTCTGCCTGGCTAATGGGGCCCGGCCGTTCCTGCCATAAAGGACTGGTTGTCTTCTGCTTAACGGGCTGGGATGGACGTTCTGGGAGGGCACACCCTGACACACAGGGCAAGGCAGGAGAGTGCTCTTGGAAGCTGTGAATGTTTTGTTTACGAGATTCAAATCACACACAGTATTCGATGTAAAAAAAAATAGGAACAGGAGCAAGCTGTATTGTGAGAGTATTGGTCACAGGCAGTGTTTTCTATAGCACACGAGGGTGATGCACCAGTGTGAGTGTACAGCATTTGCTGAGCCAATTTAAGCTAGAACAGGTAGCAAAAGCATTGAAGAACAGATTTCTTTTAAAAATGGGTTGGCCACCCAAATCAGTGGTTCCAGGTCGTCTTGGCATTCATAGTTTTTAAAATGGAGAGTGAGTAGGAATGCTGCAGCTTCACTGCTCTCTGAACTTGGAATATATAGGGGGAGCTTGTTTGCAGATATTCTGCTGGCACTGTTCTCTGCTCCATTTTTAGAAATCAAGCAACTCCTATTTTTAAAAAGGAAACCTACTTTTGAAAACCTAATTTTGAGTCTCTGGAGCCTGATAGATTGTGCTGATGGAAAGTTCTGTTGTAAGCATACCCATCTGATCCCTGCTCAGTATCACATATTGCTGTTGTTTGACTTCCACCGCTTGAGCACAAGCATGATCTTCAGAAATGTGGTGATCACTTGAATGGGAAATGCAAAACTAATCTGATGACAAAGGTGTCTATCTAATTTTTTTAATTTTTTTAAATGACTTTTGGAAGTTTTGTTAGGACACCTGAAGCTTTGCAGATAACGGGTTTCTGGGGTATTGTGTGTGAAGATCAATTTAACAGAGCAAATTAATATTTTGCATGTTTTCCAGCTTAAAATTAAAATAATTTGTCTGAAACTGAATAAGGTTAAATCTGAGGTAAGAAAATAAGAGAATAAAATTGGGAAGGGTAATATACTTTTCACTATCTGAGAAAGGACCTTAATAATGGGGATGTATCCCACACATTGCAGCAAAAAGGGATGCTTACAGCTGAGACTCATGCCTAGATACAGGCGGATTTGTGTCGAGGTCTGGTGTTAGATCACTAAATATCCTTTCGTGCTAAGCTTTTGTTGCCTTTTTTTTTTTTGTTGTTGCATCTGCACCTGAGGGTTTCTATTAAACTGCGAAGTCATTGTTTCCTCTGCAGCTCGGGTTCCCTCCCACAAGCAGGGATGCACTGGCTGGCGGGGGCTCGTGGTGTCAGCTGGGGCACAATGGCTCACATCATCACCTGCACTCAGGGCCAGAACATTCCTGCTCAGCCCACTCTGGCTCTGACAACCTTTGTTCCTTTTGTGTGTGCAGTGTCGTGTCACAGGTAAATAAGGAAAAATTGCTTTTCAATAATAACTGTATGAATCGGAATGAAATATCGTCCTAATTCTATTTCAGTCATCCTGAAAAGACAATCCCTCCTGTCAGGATAGGGACAACACACTCAGATAATGAAATACAAGATGCAAGGGTTGCGTCATGAAAATGTCCCTCATCTAAATAACCCCAGGGCAAGCTAGAGATACATTGCTGCTTTTAGGAGCTCCTCAACTTTCTGCTGGTATCTTCAGGCTGTTATATCCTGGAAAAATATTTGTTTCCTATCATGCTCTGTCTTCATTTTCAGATCTCTTTCTGATGACTACTTGTTTGCTGAATCCAGGTCTACTTATGAAGGTTCATACTGCTTCCATAGGATGGAGATAAATTATTTCTGTCACCTCTTTGTCCTGTATGGGGAGCGCTATCTGAAGTTACTCTGAGTTGTTGTCATAATTCACATGAGAAATTTGTGTTAGCTTTGGGGTGTTCTGCCTGAGCACATAAGGGAATGTAAATGGTCTGGGTGAAAAGGTTTTCTGCAGCAGAGCAATTCCATAATACCTTTAACGGCTTTGATTGCTGCTTTTTGGATACAGTGATGGCAGCTATTCTGGAAAATTAAGTTTGAATGGCAAAAATCAATGAAGGCCCTTCCCATGTTAAATGAGTTTCTCAAATATTTCTGAGGTATTCGGTAATGCTTCCCTGCCTCTTCTGCAGGCTTTAAATCAAATCTCTATTAGGTGACGCAGCCTTGCTGCAGAGCAGCTCAGGCTTTTTGTTTGCTTGTCACTGCTAGTCAGAGAGGAAGAATAATAATTTACTGTTGTGGTGCAGGAGTGGTTGATTGTTGCTGTAGGGAACAGGTCTGCTCTTACCTCTCAGTATAAATGCTGTGAACATCTCCCTAGTCCTGCCTTGGTCCAATAAGCAATATTAAAGCCTTGTGCTGTATGGCCGGTGACCAGTGCCTACCTTGCCTTCATTCTCTAGAGGACACCAGAGGCAGGAGCATTATGGGCCTCTCCCATTTTAACATATTGTCATCTATGGCTGATGTCCAAAGGGTCAATCCAAGCTATCGATTTCAGGCTTCTTCATCTAATCTCCATTCTTGAAATATTTTGTGACTACAAAGAGGTAGAGGAAGCCAATTGTCCCCAAACAGACCAGAGAATGTCACGATACAGAATTAGGATTTGGGGTGATGCACTGCTGGAGTCTAAAGCAGATACTGCTCTCTATCCACACTGCTTGTTAACCACTTTGCAGAACGCTGCCTTGAAGTTGGCCAGCTCAGCATTGTTCTCACTTCCCTGAGCCCATGAACTGGTGTGCTTGGCTCAGGAACAGGACATGGCACACAGGCCCCTTCAGTTTAGCCACCCAAAGATTAGGCATCCAGTTACAGAGAGCTGGGTGTGCTCCCCTGGCAGCTGGTGGTCAGGATTGACCTCTAGAGAGCCTGCAGCAGCCGAAGTGAGGCGAGTCCCACCCTGATCCTTGCTTTCCCCAAAGGGTTTGTCTCCCCCACTACTGCTCCCCGGGCCCTGCTCCTTGCTTTGGAGGCAGGAAGTGGCTGAAGCCTTGGTCATGGACTCAAATGCCACAAAAGCCACACTGAAGTGGGGAGAGAGCATATCTGGGGAATTGGTTGTTTAATTTTGTGAAAGTGGTCCTAGGATAAAATTTTTGGCCTTTAGAAAAAACCAATTTCAAATTTGAGCTTTTATCATCTGCTAGTGTAAACTTTGGTAGCTCTGGAGAGTAGCTCCATAACAGCTTCAGCTTCATGAAATTGTTTCTCTTTTACTGTCCTTTGTCCAGCCTTCTGCCCCTTTGCTCTGGCATAAATGCATGTCTTTGAACCAATTTGCCACAGCCCCAGAGCTCATCTGACTGAAAACCAGCCCACCCCAGGAAGGTGGAGGGAGGGTGGCAGCTTTGGGAATGTGGGTTTGAGAATGGAATCCTTGTCTTCCTGAACTCACACATGAAAAAAGCCCTGAGGGGGGATTGTTGGGATCTGCACGGGCTTAGTTGCCGGTACAACTGTTTCTGTTGCAAG
Organism: Bombycilla garrulus; assembly: GCA_013400315.1. Classification (NCBI taxonomy): domain Eukaryota; kingdom Metazoa; phylum Chordata; class Aves; order Passeriformes; family Bombycillidae; genus Bombycilla; species Bombycilla garrulus. The sequence continues at coordinate 1,065,621 of VXBU01001145.1, read as the reverse complement.
AGGCAGAAGTTTGCATCCTGCCTGTCTGGACAAAGGAATCCTTCAGGTGGTGTTAACAGGTGTCACCAACCTGCACAGTGGCCATCAGCCACCTTGGTCTGGTGTCTTGTGTTGCTCAGTCTGACATCAAAACAGGAGGCAGAACAAAATGGCCACTGTTTGCTCAGGCAGGAAAAGCCACAAATCTGCACAGGTGATGTTCACTCCCATTCTGCCTAGCCCTTGGGCTGTGTTTATAGGCATGTTTTTCTTCCACTACTTGATGATGGTTCTAGCTGGGTGTTGGAGTAGTGCCTCCTGGTCAATGCCGAGGGGCAAGGGCAGATGGAGATGTGATGCTTTATTTGCACTGGTCACTCACTGGCCTTGGGCATGCCAGCCTGCAGGCTTCCTGAAATGCAAACTGCTGAATTCTGGTGTAGCTTTTTGTAGTTTGGTCTAGCCAAGAGCTGTTTTGTCCCAAGGAGGTGGGAAAAATGCATCTGCAAAGTCTGCAGGAACTGTTATGGAGGCCTCGACTTCAGATCTGCCTATACCTGTCACAGGGTAAACAAAGCGCCCCGGGAGGACTCGGGGTTAGCTGAACACCTTGGTCACACACTAAGCAAACTATCCCCCAGGTGTGCTTGCAGAACAGACTCTCCATCAGCGTCCTGTCATGCACAAAATGTTTATCCAATTTGTCAAGATAATCTTTCTTCAAATAAGCTCAGGTCCTAGGCCTCCGAATAGCCCAATTTCAAGCAGTATAAAGTAACTCTTTTTTTTTTCTCCTTTGCTTGCACTTCCCCCCCTCCTTTTAATCACTGTGTCAACTTTTTCTTGGCTTTAAGCAAACTGAAAGTAATTATATCATTCTCAAGTGAGTTATTTTTTGACTGAGTTAGATGATTTGTAAGTTACTTCAAAATGCTCCCAAGTTGGGGTATCCCTTTCCAAACACACGTTCTCAGATGCCTCCTGAAGTTGAGCTCATCAATGACCCAACAATATGTTTATACTGGCACGTGTCATTGATAAGTAATGATAAACTAATTCAGGCTATTTGTAATGAAATATAATTTGGCTTTCCCTCCCCTCTCCCCTTAATGTTAATTTTACCTATGGTTCTGGATTTCCCTTAGGAGTTTAAAAGAGATGGTGCACTGTCATTTTCTGCATGAAGATGTCAATATGTTTTAAGTCTACCCTGAATTCTAGATCAGGTGTTGCTGCCTAAGACAAGTTTCACTCTTTCTTTTGACAGTCAACAGAGTTTCTTAGTTTTGCTGCATACCAAGTATTATTTCTGTGATCATTCAGGACTGTCAGATGGAAAGTAATTTGTGTGGTTTTTCTTCCCCTAGCTCCTGCCAAGAACTTGGGTCATATCCAAAAATAGAACCATAAATAATATTTTTTCCCTCCCCCCAATATGTTTCATTCATTGATTTCCTTCCCCCCACCAGCCTCTCAGCCCAGGTAAGACACCAGAACCTGTCATTTCCTTTTTGCTTAAATTAAGATGGCAGATAACTTTATCTGTTTCCTCGCAGTTCTTTGCAGGTAGGGTCCTTAATGTACTTGCTGTTTAATTTTTAAATTTAACGGGTAAAATACTGATCTGGAGCCAATGGCCGTGTTCCTGCGGGTCACACGTGGCCAGTGGGCTCATGGGGAAACTCTCAGGAGGAGCTGAGTAGGAGCCGTGTACGCTCCTGCCTTGCCCCTCAGCCCAGGTCGGGGCATGCACGACAGCAGGTTTTGAGCTTTGCATTAGAAAGGCTGTGTTTAAAACATGACTTTTAAAGGGTGTTAAGCGGCACTAATCATTATGATAATGATGCTTATTGTTTTGGGAAGAAGTGCCGTATTTAAGCAGACTGGTGATATCCTATTTATTGTTTGTGGAGGGGAAATGGTAAAATTTACCTTTAAGGCAGATTGTGAATTGGAAGAAGAAAAAAACTTTTCTTCATAACAGCCATATCCCTTTGTTCCCTTTTCATGGATTCTTGTTGCATTTAATTGGTCAAACTTTGACAAGCAATGGTCCCCTTACATACCTCTGGTAGAGCCGAGGGGATGCGATGGTAAACAAATTTGGAGTTTTGATAGTGTTCTTTCTCCCCCATCAGTCAGTCCTAGATATTCATAAAAACAAATATTTGGACTACAGTATGGTAAAAAATAGGGCTAAAAATGTCTCGAGCTGCTAAAAGTATAAATATTGTTATATTTACAGAAGTAAGGGTTGTGATAGCCAATAAATAGAAGCTTATTAATAAAGATTGCCATTATGCGGCTGAGGACCTTGAAGTGCTTAACAACTCATTAAAGCCTCACACCCTTACCCTTGTGCATTATCAATAAATATTATGATTATATACCTATTCCAAAGCAGGTAAATGGAGACCCTGTGCACTTGAGTGAATCTTTTTTCCTCAAGGTCACATAATGACTTGGTGATAGAATTCAGCAATCTTTACATTACCACCTGAGACTGCTCCTTGGAAAATTCATTTTTGGCAAAGAGGAGGGAAAAAAGGGGTATTCATGCTGGTGTCAATACAGCTCTTCTGTCTGAGGAAGCATTGTCTTTGGTTCCTTCAGAGTATGTATTGGATGTGCTGCTCAGGGCTTTTTTTTGAATGGTAAATTCATCTTTTCTTGCATTGCCAGTCAGCTAATTGCTGTCTGTGCAGCCTCACAAATGTTCTAAGTTTGTTCTGCATAATTTTATTTCTGCTCATGCTCTCTCGTGCTTTTGTTTGTGTAAGTTGGTTTGCACATTATACAGCACTTGTCAGACTCACTTGCAGGGAAATAACTGGAGAATTGTGCTGCATAATATTTTGAGTGAGAAGAAGTCAGTCTTCATCTGGTTGATTTGATAGTCCCAGGAATCACTTTGCTTGTTGCTAAAGAGTGAAATCCAGCCTGTAAAAAGGGTGTGGGCTTGACAGCCTGAGCGAAACTGAAAGAGCAGCGTATCAGAACTAAATCTGAATTTTGCAGAGGTAGGTTGCATATTGCCTGAGTCATCAAAGGCAGCAGGAACCTATTGCTTTAGGGTAGAGCAGAGGCAGCATCCTCCTTCCCAGGTACCTCTAAAGCTCCCTATAAAAGGCTTCCTTTCTGGGTGGCAGCATGGCAAGGTTCATGTGACCCTCTGATAGACTCCTTTGTTGCCCTCATGCAAAGAATCTGTTCCACTGCCCTGTGAAAATAATGATCAAGTCTTCCCAGAAATCATTAGCCAGGAACTATTTCTGGCAAAAGAAAAGTGTTGCCTGAGTCTATGCTTAGGCAAAAAAATTGTCAAATACACATGGCCAGCCCCAAATATTTGATTTATGAGCCAGATCTTTCAAAGCAATGGGAATGGATTAAAAATATTACTTTGCTCACACCAGTGAGAATTGAAAATATATGCCTTGAAAATAAAACAGATTCTTAATGCAAATATTATAGAAACTGGTGTGCTTCTGAAAATTTTGTGAGTTTTTAACAGGTTATCACAAATACTATAGTGAAATTCTAAGCTTTGGCGACAGTCATCTTACTTTGTGACTATNATTCTTAATGCAAATATTATAGAAACTGGTGTGCTTCTGAAAATTTTGTGAGTTTTTAACAGGTTATCACAAATATTATAGTGAAATTCTAAGCTTCGGCAACAATCACCTTGCTTTGTGACCACGTTAAAAATCCCCAATGTCCAGGCCAATCAAGTCTTTTACATTTGTGGCATTTTTCAAAAGCAAAAATCTACTCCTGTGTGTTCTTTTGCAACAGACTCAATTGTGCTGTTTTTCTCAGATGTAAAAAAAATAGCTTTTCCCCGTGCAATATTTCCAGGTTATTTTTATTAGAAATGTATCCTTTCAGTTTTCTGTAGTTTTAGAATAATAAGGACACTTTCATTTCCTGAAGTTTCCTTGCTAGCCTGCATAGGGTGTGCTGCTATTGACCTGTTCCAATTAAGGCTTTGCAGTATGAACATCAGCATTTTATAGTCATGGCAAAACAAAGCTCGATTCTGCCATGTGCAAACAAGCCATACAGCTGCTAAATGTGCTAAAGAAAGATCTGTGACCTGTTGGCTCAATCAGGGTTTAAACAGTTATAAATTAGTCTTGCTCTAATGGTATATGGTCAAATTGCTAGCAGTGCTCGTTGGACAGCTCTGCACAAAACATCGCAGTTCAGACATGGAGCTTTGACTCTGACCCATATTTTGTGTGAAATTAAACTAAAGAAGCTGTGGTTGCTATGAAGCATTATGACAGGAGGGTGTTCAGACTTTCCATTTGCATATTTGTTTTCTAGAGCAGTTGGGCTTCTGTCATTTAAGTCTGAGCTCTGATGAAATGGGAGGTAGTTGTATGCTGCCAGAATATAAGAAAATGCCCAAACTTTTCCATCTTGCTTTCTCCTTGAGTTAGAAGTGACTTTCTTACTGGTATCTAGTCATGTTTGAGGAAAATAAATATTTCAGAATTTTTTCCCCTGTTGCTGAATGCGTATCACATGAGAAAAGCAATCAGACAGCAGTGGTTCTCTGGGAAAAGATCAACTTCATTTTGCAGACTCGAGAAGTTCAAGTAATTCCAACAGCATGCAAATGTTGGTGCTTAACCAGGAATTGTCTCTGAACCTTTATGTTCACTGCTGCCTCTTGATTGAGCATTCATGTTTTTGTATGGTAGAAGAAAAGGTTGCAGGATAATTCCTTACTGCTCTAGCAAACTGTGATGTGGGGGGTAGAGGGAATCATCTCTCTTAATTTGTCAGTGTTACTCCTTTGAACTCCTGGCTGAAAAACGATAATAAAGATCCGTCTCAAAAGGAAGGTCATCAGGCAGGTACTGAGACTTCAGGAAGTCTTGAGCAAACCTACGGAGTCTTTTTGCCATTCAATTGCTCCATCCTGAGCCAGGTTCTTCCTTACTGGTGTATTCTGTAATGAAAATGCCAATTCTGTTCTAATTCCTGCTGCTTTAACGTGCCTCTCGCTGGCCCTCGCACCTAATGCTGATTATTCCCTCCGTGGTGGTGCCTTGTGCCGTGTGGGGTCCTGGAGAAGCAATGGTCAGGAAGGCTGAAGGAAAACGTGGCTCACTCTAATCCTAGAGGCAGTCAGATGCTGGATGGGAATTGCTGTGTTGGGGAAGATGAAAATGTAGCGGCTCAGTTTGGCCACGTGCTTCAAACCCAGACGTTTGACAGCTTTGAGATGGATGCTTCCCCCTTGTAATAAAGCACTTTCTGATACTTCTAATTTATCTACCTGGCTGTCGCTACTGGGAGCCTGTTACAAGGACCATAGGGCACAAGAGTATTGCTGTTTTGGTGGACTGCACGACAGAGGATGCATTAAAAATGACGGGCGTAGAACAAGGGAGAACAGCAATGGAAGTGTAAGTGAAAGTGTTCCTGGAAGTCTTTCTCATTAATTGTCTCAAGGGCTCCAGCTTTTCTTGAAAGATGTGTCCCAAGGGCAAACTCATTCTCTAAGAAGACAACAGACATCAGATCTTGGCAGGCTAACGTTCAAACTCTTTAGTACCTGCATTAACTCTCTAGGTGCTACCATTAATTTTTTCCTCTTAATTGTTAATGCTATCTTTGGATGAAGCTGACACAGAAATTGAAGTTTCTCAGGGAGTTTGGTTGTGAAGTTCAGGTGCACAAGGTGAAATCTTAGAACTGATTGCATAAAGCTAAAGCATAATCCTTCTGGGTGAGAGAGTTTTGACTGTTATGTTCTACAGCCAATGCAAACACACAAACTATAAAGAGTGGCTTTTTGATTCATGTGTTGTTTTTGTAAATTGCCATTGGCTTAATGGTTTTCCAGGAACTCTTTGGATTTTTGTTCTTTTCATTAATTGTGGGACAGGATCTGTGCTCCAGCAGCAGTGAGAGGCTGGTCTTTCAGTCAAAATACTCAGATTTGATTTCCACCCCTGCCCTGTACCGTTAAAGAGTTGAGGAGGTATTCAGCTTTCTTGGAGATGTTCAGAGCTCAGTATTCTGTCCTGTGATGACATTGTTAGAGGTCTGCGGTGTTTCTGAGGTGTTTGTTTTTTGTTTTGTTTGTTTGGGGTTTTGTTAGTTTTTTTTAGGGGGGGAGGGGATGGCTTTTTTTTTTTTGAGTATCTATTGTGTAAGTCACCCATACTTATGGCAGATATTAATAGGGGCCCATAATCGCTATAGGTGGCAATTACCTCTTGAGGAGTGGAACTCAAATGACCCAAGAAAAGTAATTTGGAGTAATAACTGTTTCCGTTTCACTGACAGAAGTTTGTCTTGCAAAAGCAGAAACAGATATCTGGTTTGGCATCAGTAGGTACAGTTCTGCCCGTAGAGGAAGCCGTAATGTGGCCTCAACAAGAAAAGAAACCATGCAGTTTTAAGCAGATTAGATAATTGAGATTAGCCCTCTGTGATCTTGCTGTGTTTTCATTTATTTCAAAACAGTCTAACACAGAGCATGTTGAGCAATCAGTTGAAAATCACGTGCAAACACTGCCTAAGTACCGATAAGGATCGTGGAGGTAAACAATGAATTCCTACTAATGGCTAAGTCACCAAGGTAAGATCAAGTCTAAATACACACCCTTAGTTAAATATAATTTCATTAACTCAGGTTACATGGCTTTACTAAAGGGTTTTCTCCTCTCCCTGCTCTCCACTTTCTGATGCTTGTCAAATGAGTTGCATACAACCAATCCATCATTTTCAACTTTGTTTGTCTGTACCAGAGATGTGTTTTGAGCTGAGCAATAATCCGATATAGTTCTGTAAATCTCACAGCAAATCAACCCTAGATGCATGTGGCAATAGGAAAGCACTAAAGTGCATTTTGTGTACAACATTTCTATATCTGAATTCTATTAAAAACTAGCTTATTCTTATTTTTAAAAAAATGGTATGCTGTATTATTAATACCCAGATATCCCATTATTTCCCATTTAGATGGCATGCAGGTTTTCCTAGTGTGTTCTGACTGCAGGGGTTCAAGAGTTTCTGATCCCCAGTTAATATTATGCTGTGTTCATGTCATTCACTCATCTCTTTTCACCATCTCCCTTTCCAGAATTCTACATGGATGTGTTAGGATTTTTGTTTCTGTGGGGCTTGGTGTTTGTTTGGCTTTTTTCTCCCCCTCAATACTTGACAAGCAAGTTCAGGTATTTCAAGTATTAACAGTTTATCCCTGAATTAACATTTTTGTGGAAAAGCCGAACTTGAGGTATTCAGCTGGTATTTATATCTCAGAATTTAGCTTTCTGTGTAAGACTTGCTCTTCCCTTTTTGTGATGTCTCATGTCCTTTACTTTTTTCTTCCCATGCAGTAATTTTTTTGGAGTAATTGTTTTTCTTTGGTTTTCTGGCCACCCTTCTCTCTAAAATATTTAGATTCCTTTTTGTGGAATATTCTTCATTTAAGCTTCTAATCAGCAATGCAGCAGGTGAAAACAAGCAAACAATGCGAGCACTCTTTTCCATAGGGAGTTCTTGCTTACATGTGAGATGTTGCTATTTTAATATTCCTCTCATCCTCCCTATTAAGTTCCACAAGACCAGTTCTCTTTTTAGCACGACAGAAACTTTTCACCCTGATCAGCTCTGCCCACTGGTTCAGCCCCAAGGAGACAGTTAACCCACAGCAGATGACAATAAATAATAGCAATAATTGAAGCATCCATGGCAGTGGATTTAGAATTTATTGGCTCATTTATCAGCTTACATACAACAGGTTTCCTTGCTGCCATAGGAATAGCCTGACAAGGGCCAGTAATAGATTCTTCAGAGGGAATACAATAAAACCCATAGTGGGAACATATGGGCTCCCCTGACTCAAAAGAGAATGGGGAAAAGAGAAAGTGCTGTTAATAATGATGATGCATGATTTGTCTTACTTGCTGAAATGATGGAAGTTTTATATACCAGTGGTGTTCTTGTGATGATGAGTACTGTAGGTACTTGTTCTTTGTCCAAAGGCTGGACCTCTGTGTTGAGTAAACACAGAAAACAAAAAGTGAATTGCTGCCTCAGAGAGCTTACAGCCTTGGAGGAGAAGAGCAGATGGATAGGAAAAAGTGGAAGAATTTTATGAGATTTTATTGACCAACACAAAAAGTAAGGCAATGTGAGGTGTCAAAGTATCACTCTTGATTTTGGCTGAGGTGGTTGGGAAAGGACGTGAATGTGTTAATAGGCTTGTAGGTGCTAACAGGAAGCCCCACTGAAAGCAGAGGTGGTGTGGTTAAAATCATGAAGGTGTGTATTTTTTGGTCTGTTTGTCAATGTAGCAAATGTTTTTCAGACTGGTATATTGGAATGATGATATTCCATATATAGAATATTCCATATATTGGAACGATGAGGCAGAAGATGGGGTAAGTGATAAGGTGTTCAACACCTTGCCAGGCAAGATAAGCTTATGTTTGAAGTAATAGAAAAGATGGTGGTACGGTCAAGAGCCCAGAAAGGACATAGCCGTGAAGGGAGAGAATTTAATCCATCCGCTTTGGATGTGGTTTGGCTATTTTTTAAAAAATTACTATCCTTCACATATATCCTAGCAGTAGAAAAGAATTCATTTTGGAACAGCAGGGAGATCTGGAGTAAAGATGTGGATTTCTAGGGCCATGAAGATATAATGAATTAGTGAATAAGACTTTCTGTGTAAAAGGAAGGCAAGGCAGGATAAAATCTACCCATCTCCCAATGTGTCACCATGAAAGCCAAGGGGAAGTGAGGACAGACTTTTCCATAGGATGCAGCAAACTATGCATTTCAACATGCATTGTTTGGCTACGCTGCCTTTTAACTTCACTGATCATCTCCCTGCTCTTGTATTGCAGAAGAAGTTGTGTGAAGTACCCAGTTTAATCCTTTACAGTTCATTATGTCTTAGTTTTTATTTGCTTTTTCTCTAATCTAAAGAGCAATCATCTCAAGATGGCAAAGTAAGAAAAGCAATTGTGAGCACTGTGATACATAAGGAGTGCATAGGAAGGGGCTGAAGGCATCCATTATTGCTGCTAGTCTGATTTGTTTCTTTAATCTCTTTCATCTCTGCACTCCGTGCCCTTTTCTTGCTTGGGAAGTTGATAGTTTACTTTTTAGATCTGTGCTGTAACAGCTACAAGTACCTGCTGGATGTTTTCTGTGCAGAATTCTGGCATGAGATATTAAGAAGATTTTTGGGTGTGTTGCTATTACTGTCCAGAGAACGATCCGAACCTACAGTAATTCCTGTATTTCTCTGAAGTGTGATTGGAAAACACAGCTTGGTTTTTGCTTGTGTTTCTGTTTGCAGCCTTTAGCTGGTCACTGAATCTTACAGTTTGTGTTGACGCTTTCTGTGATGGTTTGCACTTTTTTTCTTTTTTAAACCTTCCTGGCTGGAATAGGGAAATCCCCCTTGCCAAGTCTGCACTGTGGCAGTTAAATATGTCTAAAAATACCATTGGGGAGGGATCTCCCCAGGAATATGGGACAGCATCTCCAGGGAGCGCAGTCTCTGACCAGCTCTGCTGAACAACAATGATTAAATAAATGCATGGAATGTTAGCAGAGCTCTGTCTCACTATGACAGAAAGGATGCAACCCAGTCCCCTGCTCTTTGTCTGGAGCTCTGTTGCTCCACCTGTAAAAGCAGAGCAGTACAAATAAACTTGCCTCCCTTAAGGCATCTTGGTTTGCGTAGTTGCCTCTTTGCTGAGTTAGCCCCTCTCTGATTGTGATCTAAATCTGCCGTTCCAGGTCTTACTGCTTCTTTCCTTTTCCAAAACCAGAGGCAGGATTAGGACAAAAAATAATGTGAAGTTTGTTAACAAATAATGGAAAGTTTCCTAGGAAAGCAACAGAGGACATTTAAAAACTCTTTATTTTCAGGTGAAATTAAAATTTGTTCTGTTTGTATTGAAATAAGGAGAAAAATACCTCTTGAAAATTCTGTCCAGAGGTCTAAATCTTATCATGAATCCCAGCTGTTGGCTCCACAGCTCACAGTTTAAGAAGCTCAAGAGGAGGCAGCATGGAATAGGAAGGCTCTGAGTGGCAAAAATGCCTCTGGGGAGGGACGGAGCTGCACGTTGCCAAGTGTTGGCTCCCTAATGCCGTGCAGGAAAATACCATCAGTGTGTACTGAAAGCAGCGTGAGGGTCATGTGATGTTATCTGCCAAGCTGCACTTCGCAGAGGCACGGAGCAGGTTTGTTGTACCAACAAGCTCCTCGCAGTCCAAGCCAGGCAGGTGGCAGCGATGGCTGCCCCAGTGGTGAGGGGAGGCTCTGACCTGCTCATGAGGTTGGAATGGTTTGGGATTTGTCTGAGGTGAGAGGCAGTGGTGTGGTGCCTCATGAAATTTGGCCCCCAAATTTTCTTGAGAAAGTGTGGCTCATCTTGTATGATGGATTTCAAGGAAGGCTTATTTTAGGGGCATTTTCAGTATTTTTGAATGAAATTGGGAAGGGATCCGTTTGCAATTGAATCCAACCTACCAGGACAACCAAAAGACTGAGGTTTTCTTTCAGTGGTTGATCTCATCTCTGATGTCAGATTGCCTAATCCTTTTTATAAAGGATTTGTGCATTGCCCAAACCTTGACACCTGAGGACACTGGGGAAGGGAGACAAGTCAAATAATCAGAAATTTTGGAACCAGTTTTGGATCTGTCCAGGATGAGATGGAAAATGAGTTGGAAAATCATGGCATTTTAGAGCAGCTCAAATCCTGGCAATTGAGTAATGATAGCCAAGTCACTTATTGTACTTGCCACCACTGGCCAAGTCAGATTATTATTGTATCCATGAGCAACTCTGCAGATATGTCTGGGTCTTGTGAACCTGAGACTGTGGGAGCAGGAAAGGAAAGTCAAACACCAAAGAGCAGCCAGGTGCTGTCGTTAGCAAATGTTTCCCCAATAATTAGATCACCTCGTGGCAAGGACAGTGGAGCCAGATGGTGCAGGAGAGAGTTCAGATTGTTAAAAACTGAGAGGCAATGCACTTTTACAATAAATTTCTCTTTCCATGTCTCATAACTACAAGATTTTTTTCCCCCTCTCTTTCTGTGTTATCTTTTGGCAATGCTGACAGTTTTCTTTTATTCTTTTGGAAGTATTTTCAACATTGCATAGCTGTTTATTTAATATGTCTCTAGTGGCTCAGCAGATAATAGTAAGTCAGAGCGAATATTTACCTTCTTTCTGAAGCACTATTCCATTCAGCACTTCTAGCACTCCGGCAGTTTCAAGTGAGCAGTGTAGCACTTTAATTTTTCTTTACTTTGGGCATTCAGTCACTCTAGAACAAGACTATTGCTCATGTTCTCTCTCCCGTTATTTTTTCTTTCTCATTGAATTATAAATATCTTTATTACTCTTTTCTACTGACAGACTTTCAGGTTTTTATTTGGCAGGTTGCAACAGAAATGTCCCCTCACTCTCCCAAGAAGAGTGATGAGTGTTGCAAAAGTACTTCTGGGTTTTGTTATGACACTCCTAGTCCTGCCACCAGCAGTACCAATTAGTTGAAAAGAGGACAGCAAAGTCTATTAACATGAAGAGAAAGGAACCCCAAATAAGACTTCCCTGCTGTGAGAAAACTGAGCTGTGTTTATTCCATCACTCATCGAGGTGTTTGTTTAGGGGTGGATTCCCAAAACTTCTTGGCAGCACTTCCGCCAAAGTCATAAATCTAATAACTTTTAGTGGCTGCTGAGCACTGAAACTCTGCCTGTCCCCAGCAGGCAACCATGGAGGCAGTGAGGAAGGCTGTTCACTGCTTATTTAGTGCTTGTGCAAACTAAGTCTCTCTGAAGAGATTAAAAAATATTTTCATTACTTTTGGGACATAAAATTTACCCCCAGCTGAAGCAACAGTTTTTGTTAAATGTCAGATTTTTCACAGCATACTACTTCAGTATGATCCTAAGAATCTCTTCTGGCCCAAACAAGATAGTTTTGTTTTGTATCTTAGCATCCCTTCATTTGAACCAGATCAGGAATTCGCTGTATCTTGGAGAAGAGGTAGTAAGGGAAACATTCTTCAGGTGGCAAGGGCTATTTTTGTACTTGGATAGCGCACATTACATCAGCCAGAGCATTTCTGTAAAGGTCTGCCAAGTCCTAAATTTTCAATAATCCCACTTCCTTCTCTTAAAATTGAAAAGGTAGTGACTCCCCTGGGAATGCATGTCATTTCAGCATTCCCGTTGACTGTGTATTCTGAAATGCTGCAGTCTGTTTGCTTAGTAATCCCCTTGTCTGTGTAAGTTGTTAGGGGTAACCAAAGGCAGCTGATTACTTAATTGTATAAGGCAGGAAATGGGGTTCTTTCATTAGTTCCCATAATGTTCTTGAGAGCAACCAGTATTCTGCCTGACTGAGTTTTCGATCCTTTAATTCAAAAGATATACTTTCCCTTGGCATACTCAGTGACCCTTTATCCTGATAGCCTATTTACTGACTAAATGGAATATTTTAGTCTTTAAAAAAATGAAGCCTAAACTTTCTAAATAAAATAAAACATTATCTTTTATTCTAAGACAAAATATTTTCCAACCAGAGAAGAAATACAATATGTAAGATTGTCATCTCACTTCGCATTTTTGTAAGACCATTGAGGTGTGTTGGGGTGTTTTGTTTTGTTTCTGTTGCTTGGACTTACGGGGCCCAAATAGCAAAAGAAATATTACTATCAACTTGTCCCAGCTTTAAAGCTCTGCTTTTACCCAGTGTCTCATGCTTAGCAAGACCCTTCTCATAATAATGACTTGCTTTCTTTTGCTGAAATTACAGCAGAGAGCTTGGGACCAAATGCTGCTGTTTCTGTATCTGCTGGTAAACAGCTGTCAGAGCGCAGACAGTTCCCAAGTCTGTGCTTTGCTGTGTGTTTAGGGTACAAAATCCTGGACAGCACTGGTGGGGGCTGTGGCTCAGGTGTGTTCTCCTCTCCCTCCCCAAACTCATTCAGAGTGGGAGTGTGGAGCTGGCACAGGGTATGTGCCCTTGCTACCCTTGTGACTGCAACCTGATCTTTAGGAATATCTACATATCTTTTTAAGAAAAAAGCAGCAGGACTGCTTAGTTTGTTGGTGTGGAGTTTTTTTTTCTTTGCTCTGACTTGAGTTTCCCACAGTCACACACATGAGTTTGTGGTTTTTGTAACCTTTAAATAAAAATGTGGTAAACGTGGAAAGGAAGCTCTTATTGCTTTTGATGAGAAGAAAGGAATAGTTATCTCCATTATTAGCTTTCCAAAGAATTTCAGTGATGTTTTCTCCTGTGCCTCGTCACAAATTCATTCTTTTCAGTACATTTGTATGTCCTGTGTTAGATGTTGGTGGAGAACAGAAGCAGCAGTTGTCCTCTGCTGCCATTTCCCAGGTGTGAATGGTGTTTCTGTATGTCTTGCTGGTTCAAATAGAAAAGCAATGGGGAAATCTGGGAGCTATCCACAGGGCTGTGGATAATTTCAATCCTAGGTGGCCCATGGCTCATACTGCTCAGCAGTGAGTTGCTTGGGAAAAAACTGAACTCCAAACCCCTTTTTACCCTGATCCCTGCTCCACCATTTTGTCCTTCCCTGTTAGCCAGTGCTGGGGCTTGTCCAAACCAGATTCCAGTATTCTGTGTGCCTGCACTGGTGCTTGATGTGACATAAGACATTTTGGGCTCAGATTCAGAAAGAACCAGTGTTTCCTCCTCCTGTCACCCGTCACTCATAGTACCTGCTTCCGTCATTGAAGGGATATGTTGTATTCATAAATTGGCAGACTTTTAAAGCATGAAAAACAAACACAACCTGATAAACTGTCCACTGACTATAGGCATAAATATCCCTTGCAAGATATTTTCTAACTTTTTGGAATGCTGGCCTGCTACATCAAAACCATGCAGGTGGGTGAGCTTTGCAAGGTCAGAGATGAATGTAGTTTGCACAGAGGAGCCTTAATCACTGAGCAAAGGTGTTCTCCACGTTTGGACTGACCTGGGAACAATCGTGTCTGTGTGCTGTGTGTCTTAGTGGACATGGAAAAGGTGAAATGAACTGTGAAAGTGTTTGCGAAACACGCAGAATTTCAGTGGACTGTGGTGGTAATGCCCTTTTATTGAGTCTGTGTATTATTTTCCCTGGATTTGTAAGAGGACACTTTTGCTGGTCTTTGGCCCATATTGACAGACTGTAGAAGACAGATCTGTAATGAAGTGTTTACTTTGGATCTGGTTTAAGCCTCATGTCAGTTGATGAAAATCATCAGGTGGCTTTAATATCCTTTATATAAATACAACAGCCAAATTTTTTCTTAAAGAAAATGTAGGGATGTCTGAAGGAATAGACACTGTAGAGCCACGTGAACACATTTAATTTGAGTCTAATAATTTCAAACAAATATGTGACTCCAAATTAATTGGAGGTTTCTGCTTCTAACTATAACATTTCTTATCATGTAAAGCATTAAGGCAGCATAACATATACAAGACAAATATTAAACAAAGGTATTATAGATGGGAAATTCCTAATCTAGCTCACTATGTTGGTACAGTGGAAGTTTCTTAATCCAATATCTGATGAAGGAACAAGGAGAGAATTAATTTACTGCACACTAATTACTGAGGAGTATGCACTGTATATACAGTGAAAGGCGCTGAAATGAATACTTGATAAACAATATCTGGCAAATTAAAAATCTGAAATGTTAAATGAAATGCAAATTAAAAATCTGGACCGTTAAATTAATTGAATGCAGAAAAACCCTGACATTAACTATCATCAAGGGTCGAAGTTATATCAGCAAAAGCAAAGCTATTCAGAGTTAAATCCTGCTTCTCTCTGTGATTTACTTGTTGTGAATGGGTGGGCACTGGAGGAGCCCCAAAGACACGGATGAATTTGCATTCGTGAGGAGCAGCGCTTTCTGCCTGCTGTGCACAAGGGCTGTCCTAGGAAATGATGGGGATGCTTTGCACCTGAAAGAAGGTCTGCTGAAAGGAATGGGTCTCTTGGGTGCAGGCAAAATGTAATTCCTGTGTTGTAGTGCCTGTGCCAGCTCTGCTAAGCTCATGGTGAACAAGTTTTAGCTCAGAAGAGGTTTGATTTTTGTCCCTTACGTTATGTTTTAAACCTAGCTCTTTCTCCTTCTCCCTCTTTCTGCCTCTCCCTCCCCCCCCACCCCCCCCACTTTGGTGGAATGGAGACTGAAAAAGTGCACCATGAAAATTTCAGGTGTTTTTAATAATTAAATTACAGGAAGTTTACTAATACTCAATATAGACACACACATGCATATTAATTTGTTTTTCTCTAGAATATGCCCATGAAGGATCTAATGCTACAATTGCCAATTCAGATGAAACAAACTGAAGTCTGCTTTAAGGCTCCACCCTGCTTAAATCAACTGGATCAGCAAGAGACTGAAAGGACAGGGAAAATTTAGTATTTATCTTAAAATTCTGGGACATGCACAGGCTGCATTAATATAGGGGTTTTTTTAAAAATCAATTTAATTTTTTTTTCCTTCATTTTCACATATATTCTCAGTTATTTCTGTAAAGTGTAACCTTATATAAAGTGCTGAGTGTGAGAACAGTTTTTAGCACGAACCATTCTTGCAGATCCACCACGTTGGGGGAGGGAGAGGGAGCTCCAAAGAGGATCTGGAAACCTTGAAAAAAGTATTTTGTAGGACAACCCTAATGGAGTTAAACCCTTCCAAACATGCACACACACGTGAGCACCAGCCTGTACAAAGCATAAGAGAGGTAACAACACTGCTCACTTTAAATTAGCGCATAGAGGTATAAAAGTGCTGCATAGGGGGATCTGATGATTCAGACTCTCTTTTAGGGGTCAAATGCATCTTTAAGAGCTCTGAGACAAATTGTTTAGGGCACAGATAAAGCGTGAGGCTCCCTGCAGGCACCTGCTTGTGTGATGGGGTTGAGGCAAGATGTGTTCTTGCTGGATGTCGGAGCTGAGCGCGTCTCTGGAGCAGCAGGCAGTGTGTGTGTTCTGCATCTTTACACCAGTTTCTTCAAGTGCTGGGTGTTCTTCCAGCTGAAGAGCCTGCCAGTGATGAGGGGGATTGATTTCACTGTTTGAAGAGAAGGCCCTCAGAATGGCAGTTTTCATTGATTAAAAGAGGACACTTTTCAGAGGGAAAGTGATTGCAGTAAATTCCAGGTTAAACTGATATTAGCATTTGAATTATAGGCGAGTATCAGAATTGCTAAGCACTAGGAATTTGTATTAAGATTGATCTGGGAGAGAGTACTGCTAGTAAAAGATCTGTATATTACCCTTGCGATGTAATGTCATGACCCAATTGCAGTGTGCTACCACTTCAAGGCTGGAAAGAATGCACTGCAATTAGTTTAACATTTCACAAATCTGAACCATCTAGCAGTATATTTTTATTAATCTTTGCTTGTTCAAATGTGTTTTAATAGATTTAGATATATAATAGCAGATCTATTGCAATTAAAAATCAAAGTTCTTGTGTACCAGTAGTGTTTCCCTGGAGGTCTAGTCAGTCTCCACAGTAATGAAGATGTAATTATACTGATGTAAATCGCTGCACCATAACTAGGAGGGATTGGCCTTTCCCCTCCCTTAATTCATTGAAAGATTTTATCTTTGACAGGTACTGTCAAACAGCGTGATGGGCTAGAAGGCAGAATGCTTTTTCTGGTAACTAATTTGCTTGGGAAGAAAATGTGGTTGTTTTATTAGGTTTGTTGCTTGGTTGTTTTGGTGTGTGTGGTTGTGGCTTTTTTTTTTCTTTTCTTTTTTATCTTTTTTTAAGAGGACTTGAATTCTGGGATGATTCTCAAATCCTGCATTTCCCCTTCTGGGAAGCAGCAATTCCTCTAGTCTTCCTAGTAAAGCACAGTCAGGACCAGACTTTCTGCTCTGACTGTGCTGTTCTCAGCCTGAGCATAGGAAAACATGTCTGAAGGTAGCTTATGTGTGCATACAAATAAATAAAATGTACATTAAAAAAACCAACCCAAACGTAAACCAAAATCAACATCAGAAGAGGGTGATCTACTTTCCTTCAGGTGGTAGTTTAACTTATCAATTTTTTTCCTGTTGTACTGGACTGAAACAGCACAAAGTTTTCCCCTAGGCTGTTATCTAGCAAACATCTCATTTTCTTTCCCCTAATAATCTCCTTGAATCTACACAGGTGTTCTGTCACATTTTGCATATACTGTTGAAGCCCAACCAGAAGATTCCCTTCTTGTTTATTGAGTGGTTGGGACTTTATCCCTGAGAAGACTGGTATCATCACTGCAGTAAGAGAATGTTCTGCACCAAGCCCCATGTGAGTGGTTGCATGTTTCAAACACTGTCTTGGTGGTCTGATAGCAAGGCAGGACATTTCCACAGAAATCAGTTAGTTGTACCAAAGGCATGGAGGGTCACCAGAGAGGATGTTCAACAGATCATCACGATCTTGCTTCATGCTAACTGATGACAATAAAATGTTCCTTGTATTGGTTACCAAAGATTTTGTATGACTTCATCAAAGCTCTACTAATCTCTGACTTCTTGGGCAATGTGGGCTTCTGAGGGGAAGTGAGAATTTCTCCTAGGAAAGATGTTATGGGCTTACTTCAGACAAGTTCTCTGAAGACAGAATTCTTCCTCATCAGTGTTAACAGTCAGGTTTAGGATTAAGGCAGAAGTGAAGGAAGGGTACTGTTATACTACTGGGAAAAACTGCTACTTTTTTTCCCCATCACTTTTCATGGACATATATTCTGAGGTTTTCCACATCTGTTTATCATCTGTGGCAGTCAGCAATTGACACCTTTCTTTGGTAATAAAAATGGTGCTTAAGGACACGGCAGAAGCCACAAAGTGTCCGGGCCTGTGGGCGAGTGGGTGCTGCTGACCCTGAGGGTCTCCTTCCAGGGGCAGGTACAGCTACGGTGGCTGTGACATCACTGTCTGAGCTCTTGGGCTTCAATGCAGAGAGTCTGGTGCCTTTCCCAATTGCTGGAATTTACTAAGGAGAAGATAGAAAAATAAAATAAATGTCTCGGTTTTATTTTCCATTGAACTGATGTTTCTTTAGAATTGGCCGTTCCACATGTTACTCACCTTGCTGGCAAAAGCATTGGTGATCAATGGGGACAAAGTGATTCTGACTGTCAGCTTGCCACGTACATCCAGAGCAAACGAACACATCAGAAGCTGATTTTGTGCAGGGCCTGCTTTTGATTTGTGCATTTTTTTCTGGCAGACTTGGGCTATGCCCTATTACTTTCTTACAATAAAAGGGAACGTTTCTTCTACTGGAGCTTGCAGCATGCAGCTGCAATAATCATAGGGGAGCCCCAGGTGGTCTGATTTATGGTGTTTAATGTGAACCCCTGAGGTTCTGTCAGGAGAGATTATATAAGGTATAAAACATTTTGCAGAATTGTTTTGCCACACTTCAGTTCTGACTTGCAGTGGGCCTCCTTCATTTATCTCCCTGCTCCAAGACAGCTTATTTAAATGCATGTTTATTAAAGAGCTCCCTAAACCTTGTTAAAGTTGCTTCTGAAAATATTCTGACTAATGGCAATGTTGATGAGGGTGAATCATCCCTGGGAACATTGTGCTCATCAGGACAGTTTCTCAGCTGATGGCATTTGGCAGATTGCCATGCAAGTTCATGGCACTTTTCTACTGATTGATACTGGGCAAGGATTGATACGCTGGGCAGGTGTTGACTGACAGAAGCTCTGATGCAGCTCTGTGGATTAGTACTGGTCCAAAGCCTGCAGTTCATGAAAGGAAGCCCTGAACTTAAATACTTTATTGTACAGACTTCACACAGGGAATATTATTTAGTAAATGGAAGTGTGTTCCTGTGAAGAAGTGTCTGCAAGCTAGGCAAGGGGCAAGGAGCTATTCATTTAACTTTGCTACCAATATCGAGGTTCTGGCTACAGGTTTCATTGTTGTCCTCCTCAAAAACAAGTCGGGACACGCTGGACTGGTGCTGTCCCCCACGCTGGAAGGCTGCAGTGGGAGTGGTACAGGAGGTGCACTGGCTGCACCCATCCATGCAACTGCACTGGCATCAGAGGCAGGGAGTGACGGCCCGAGCAGGCTAAAGGGATGTGGCTAGAGCTTTGGCTGAGTTTGCTCAAACAATAGTTTGTCCAGGCAAGGAGACGGATTTCCACCCCTGTTACAGCCCATGACTCAGAGTCTGTGCTGGAGGCCTCCTCAGTGTGTTTTCTGTGAGCAGAGTTGCAAAACACCCTGACAGACCCAGATCTCATCTTTCTTCACTAGCCAGGCAAACTTAGACTCAAGGTTTAAATGCAGGTTCTTTTGTAACTAGAAATTATTTAGTTGCATAGTATGACAAGCACGAGATAGTCCTGAAGGTGGAATTCATGTCCTGAAGTGTTTAGTGAAACAGAATAAAACATTAGCTGAGGAAAGAAGATACTTGCTATAAGTTGATTCTTGCTTGATGAGGAAGTGAAGGAATGAAATCAGAATGAGCTCTGGATGGGTGCAATGACTAAACTTGTACTGGATCAACTACAGGGGTTTGGTTTTCTTTTATTAACCCTGTGCATTCCTGTGCCACCTAAACTGACACATTCTGACTTTTTTTTTTTTTAGCAGAGGACAGATGATGTTTGTTGATATAGCACTTAGTTTCAGCTAATGACAAGAAGACACAGTCTGTAATCTTGTCTATTACCTGTCCTGTATCACACCCTTTCATTTACGACATTGAAGCACCAGTAAAAAGCATTCCAAGAGACATAGAGGAGCAGCGCAGCAGCCCAAACACAGTTAAAGGCTGCATATTATATTACAAAACTACTATTTTTTGGTGGGAAAGGGGGAAGATGATGTGCCAGTTAACAGGGAGGTTGGGCAAAAGGTCAGGGAAAGTGCGGAATTATTATCGGCTCTGCTGGGGCCACACCTTTGTGAAATGTTTAATGCTGACACAAGAATGAACTTGAAGCATGTTTGGAACGTACAAGCAGCAAAGATAATCAGAGAATTTACACTAGAATTGTTAACTGCATAAAATTTGCTATAAGATGGTGAGACCAAAAGTAGCCCACTGAGACCCAAAAGTGTAGTTGAGGCCACTCTCATCTCTCTAAGGACACGGAGTACATGGAGGTTACAGAGCTTGGCATGAAAATAGTCTGTCAGGAGTAGTCTTGGCTAAAAAGGGCTCCGTTTTAGTTTGAAGTGAAAATACCCTGCTTCTAAGTAGGACAGACTGTTACTGTGGTGGGACTGCTGAATTTGCAGCCTGTAAACTGATTGGCTTTCAGTCTTGCTCAAGGAGAAGCAGGAGCTGGTTTCTGCATTGCTGCAAACCTATTTAGCTTTGCTACCATCACTCTGTGACTGTCTACACCAGTTCAGACTCAACGCCAGTTGCAGCTTGCTCACCAGGGCTGGCTGGAATAGAACCCAAACCTGGCTTCTGTACTTATGCTTTACCACAACACCCTCCTCTGTCTTCTCCTCTGAAAATCTTGCACTGTAGATATTGAACCCTGAAGGAGAAGTGACTCTCAGCAGACATAATTTTGTATGAGTAATTCACTTTTAAAGCTTGGATATGTTCCATCTTCCTTGTGACTAATGGTACCCGAACAGAACATAATTGTATAATCATTTTCCAATTGCTTAATAACTCATTCTCCTTGTTTGCAAGATGCTGTTTTTCAGCATTTCAGAGATGCGAGGACCTGCGTGTGGTAATGAATGACAGACAATTGTTTATTTCTCAGAAATAATGCCATTAAGGAAACCTCTCTACACTTAGAGCACTGACAACTGGCCAGACCCTGACATTCCAACTCATCTAAAACCAGTGAAAGGCCTGCTGGCAGCAAATTTTCCCACAGTTTCATGTCGTGTTGCCTTTGGTTGCAGCCCTTGCCTGGGGAGTCCCAACCCCACCGCTTCTGCCTGCTCATCAACACCTAAAAACCAGCACATCACAAATCCTTGGGGCTGCACTATGGATGGAAATGCTGCAGCCTGACAAATATTTCTGTTGGTGTAGCTGGTGGAAAGGCCATGAAGAAATAGCTGGGAGATCAAACGTCTCAAGCTGGGTTTTCTGCTGGAGTGGGAGGAATATCTTCCTTAGCTGGGAAAGGCTTGGTCAATCATAGGATGTAATGTTGTTTCCAGCTGCTGGACCAGCCAAGTTGAAGCCACTTATTCAGGTAGAAAGGGCAGGCAGAGGAGGAGCAAAGAGATGAACCATTTCTGGTTTGATAGGAAACATGTGAAGGGTGCATAAACCCCAGAAATCGCCCAAGGACTTTGATCTGGATACAGAAATGCCTTTGAAGAAAAGGAACCAGTGCAGGAAAACAGACTGCATGGGTGCCATAGATGTCTTGTGCTCTTTTAAACAGAGCTGATATCTGTGGGTAACTTCACTGCATTGAACGCTTCAACACATGAACAAAAGTATTCCTTCCCCCTGTCCCTCCCCACAAGAATGAATGCTTGAGCCTTAGAAGCTGGTACTGACTTTTAGGGATAGAAAGAGAAGCCTTTTGTGGTGGGTAATAAACTTCAAAAGTCTTTCAAAGAGGTGTAATAAGCAATGTTGCCCAAGATGTCTTGGTAAGAACAGCAAGTGCCACAACCTACTGAAATAAATACAAACTTTAAGCATATGGGTTCAGATGGAATGGGACTAAAACACAAATATCATTGATTGTCAAGGGCTGCGTTATTCCAGCTAGGACCAAAAAGTTAGTTAATTTCATACTTTAGTCAAAGGCAGAAATGCCCAAACTGCTGCCACAATTGGTGGTTCAGTATCAAGTCTTCATATGGCTGGTGTGAATCGATGGAGAGTTTGCTCCAGTAGTGTCTCAGATTTTTAGAATTTAAGGAAGAGAATTTTCTTCAGACTATTCTGAGATCTGTTGAACCTGAAAGCAGAGCTCAGACCAGGTGATGTTTGTGGGCATTGTGGTTGAGGGAAGAAAGCTGCACGTGGATTTGAGTTGTAAAAACAACAGCAACAAAAAAAAAGCTCAGTTCTTACTCACAAATAAGTGTCACCATCTTCAGAGCTGCCCAAAGTCTGTTTAAAAGTAGAAAAATGCGTTAAAGAGAACAGGGATTAGAATTTTCAGGAGAGGCATGCTTAAAACTGTTTTGCATCTGTCAATGGGTACTTAGAAGTTGCCTCAGCTGATGCAGTTGGTGGCACCACAAAGTGAGAGGACAGCAGAACTGTATGGAAAAATCAGTGTTTAACCCTGCATCATACCATAACACTGCTTCTGAGCCTCCAGATAACTGCCAAGACGAGGAAAGAACAAGTTCAACTGTTTGAATTTGTCTTCTCTTTCACAGAGTAGCTGTGGTGGGGTTTTTGTCTGTGTGATGGTGTTTTTTTGGTGGTATGGGTTTTTTTTTTCCCCCAGGTGTTCAAATATCTCAATCATCTCTCAGAAACCTCAGTTCCTTCATGCATGGGAGCTTCTGCAGATAGTCCTAGTGCAGGATCAGTGCATTGTTTATTTAGTTTTCTCCTGGAAAGAATGTTTTAGTTATCTTTTTGGGTTTTTTGGTGTTTTTTTTTTATATTGTCAAAACATGCTATAGCAGGCTGTGTTCTCTTACAACCCATTCCATGTTGAAATGTAAACCCATTGCAACACAGCCTGTCTGGCATATGTTGTCACAGCTTTTAAAAAGTTGTTCTGCTTCTCTTTTGGCGTTGAGAATTTTATTAAATAAGAGTATTTATTTTTCCAAATTCCCCATGGGCAAAAGCAGGTAGAAAACAGATACCTATGCCTAATTATAACCTTATATTTCACATTAATCTCTCTTAATTTTCTTTCATTCCACCTCCAGCATGCATTCTCTCATTCATAATTGCCACTGGATAATTTGAAGTCATTTGCTTACTCAGGGCTTTATGCCATACACTCATGGATTGTGGCAGATGAATCCTTCACAAAAAAAAAAAGAGAAGCTCATTCTTGCTGTTTAGGTAGGTCTCTCCCTCCCTGTCCCAAAGTTACTGAGCAAATTGTTGCTATTAATTTTTAAATTAGTGTATCTTTTGCTGAGGGAAAAGCTAAGTGTTCAGGCGAATTTAGCAATAGATTCAAGGCTGACTTTGCCTCCCCAGGAGAGGTGTTCTGTGCTCTGTGTTGGTTGCCAAAATACCTGGTGTGTGGTTACTCCTTGGCTGTTTTGCAATTTTGTTGTTCCCAAGGAACATAGTTTTTAAGGGAGACAGGATTGCTCAGTCAGCTCAGTCTGGTCCATGAGGGATTTTGGACTCAAGGAACTCTTGACTCCTGTATGGATGCTGTAGCTGCTCTAAGTGATGAGTACAAGGATGTTACTTTTCCTTTTCCTCTTTCTAATCAGTGTTTCTTTTCTTTGTGCTGCACAACTTCATTATCCTCAGGATTTTGGGCTTATTTGCTGTATCTGGAAATATTACTGCCTCTTCATCCACAGGAGAAAAAAACCATCCTAAATCAGAAACTCTGGGATCATTCAGAGTGAACAAAAAACCTCTCAAACTCCCTAATATGGTAAATATTCTCCAACTTCTATTACATTAATGTGTATCTTGATCACGAGACATTAGTGGCAGTTATCCCAAAAGAGTTAGAATTGTTTTTCTAGCTGACTGTCCTATTTCTATCTCCCTTGGATCTGTCTTTCTTTCTACGGTGTTAAGTCACAGAAATCCTGTAGTTCATTAGATATGGAAAAACAAAAGGAGAAATATACTTTCAGTTCTTAAACCAGCCAGGTCTTGGGAAAGCCCTGCCCAGTTCCCAAACAGACTGAAGTCCCTATGTAGTTTTATCCTTTGTCTTTCTTTGGCTGAACAGCTCACTGAATTGGGCAGAGAATTGCTCTTATTGTAAAAGTAATGTGTTAAAAAAAGGCAAGTGCCAGCAAGGCCTTTCATGCCTGGAGAGATATTTCCCCTGCCTTCTCTCTTGCAGTTTGGTCACCAGTAGGTCAACCTCAGTTTACCTTTCTTTGCATTTGGTAACATGTTCAGGGTTTTATTTATCCCTAATTTAAGTCCCAGTTAGAAAACATGTTTTGGTGACCCACTCTCCTTTTGGTTTCAGTGAGAATTAAACCCCTTACTACCACAGAGGGAACCACTCTACACAGCATCAGAGTCTGTCTGAGATGTTATATCGTGTATTTTTTGCAAGGCAAATATCATCCCACTCGGTTAAGCTGTCGTGGACACGTTGATCTCTTAGTTTGTATTACTTCCTTTGGTCAAGAAATATGCAAAACCTTGGTCTCCTATGCTGGGTAATGTTTTCTACTATCCATGCTTCTTTCAATCCATTTTATGCAGCCCTGTGGTTTTTTTTTTTTTGGACAAAGTCTTTCATATTCTCAGTCATTTATCTTATAAAACAGCTACTTAGTTGCAACTTTGGTGTTAAGAATTTACAGTGTGATAGGGCTGGGGAGGGGGTGGCTGAAAATCAAACATTATCGAGCAAAAGCACATGCCATTTCTTGTGTATCTTTTTCTGCAATTCTTTGAAGTTTAATCTTTTCAAAAGAAAAGCCTTTCAGCTACTTTGTGGCAACAACTCGGTCTTGTAACTTTTGACTGCACGGTGCTCCTAGTTCATAAACTGATCTCATCCTTTTCTGACAATTAATACTAAAGTGAATTTAAATTGGATCCCCTCCTGCCACCGCATCAGCTGTCTGGAACAGTTTGCCTACCTTGGTCTCCCACACTAATTCTCTCTGTACCTTTTCAAAATTCTCCTAAAAATCCTGACCTCCTTTAGGGCTCTACCAGCCAGCAAGCTGTGAACCAGTTTCTTTCCGTGTGTGGATTTGGCCGCACATCCTCTTTGCAGAGCTGTAGAGAGCTGCAGAAGAGACAGGATGGCTGAGCGCTGGGCAGAGATCAGGATATCAGCTTAGCAGCGCCGTAAGCCTTTCAGCCCCCTCTCACCTCGTGCTTCAGCTGCACGGCGAGGCAGCCCAGAGCAGGGAGCAGAGCAGCCTCGCACACGCCCTGGGAGAAGCTTGGCATGGCCTTGTGCTTCTGCTCTCCATCTCTGCAGAGCTGTGACCCCATCACTTCTTCCCTGACTGGTGCAGTTGTGTGGACTGTGTGAACATCTACAAACCAGCACACAGAGATGCTCTTGTAGTTGTAGAGAGGGCCAGAAAAAGAACTCTTTGCGTCCTCTTCCTTTCATGCGAGGAAGAAGCATTCACAGGCTGGCTCTCGAAGCTCCTGTTTATCTGAAAAGCACTATCTTGATTGTGCTAGGTTAAAAGTTGAAATATTTTTATAGCACGATAAGATTTTTTTTTTTATTAATGTGGGCTGGTAAACAGTGAGTATAATGGCACATTGTCCTGTGGTTTGTTCTGCGGTCAAAGGAATAATTATATGAGTGTCTTAATCTTATTTTTTTCTCCCTTTAGCTTCAGTTGCATAGTACTTCTAGCATTGGCTTATAAGAGAATTATGTTTATACCAAGACCTCTGGGACAGTCTGTATACACAAACTCAGAGATATGACTAAGAACTTATTGAGTGTGACAATGTTTCCCATAGCAGGCATACATTACAGAGCATTCTGCATCCTATTTTCAAAAGCTCAGCACTCACAGCCGAGACTAAATTTTCAAAAGGAAACATTTTGCTGTAGAACTTGAAATACGGGACAGTGATGAAATGTGGTCATTACCTATCACTTTGGAAAACCTCTGAACGTGTTTTTGTTGTTTTAACAGTACTTTTGCTCAGAGATCTATATTCATAAAGACATCTTGACCTCTGTGAACTGACTGTAAATGTTTCCTAAGGACATTACTAAACTCATACATGCCACTGGCATAATTGTTTCCATGGGAACTATTTTCCTTTTTAAGGAAAATAATAAAAAACCCACCAGAGGACACACGAGAACATTTAAAAAAGCCATAGCAGGTTAGAGCAAAGGTCTACTGAGATGTGTGTCCTGTATCCAACCGTGGTCAATGGAAGGTGCTTGGGGAGGTGCATCAGAACAATACAAGCATATGGCAATGCTGCTCCAGAAATTCTTTCAGCTTTAGCAGTTTTGGACTCAAAGATTTCCTGAGGCAAAGGTTCCAGCCTTACAAGCAACATGAATTTTTTTTTTTTGGCTACCATGAAAGCGTTATACAGCACAATGATGGGTCTTAACAATCAGGCTCTTGCAACAATATCATTTCATGGAGAACATAGGGACACTGGACACTTCGACAGTATTTCGTTGTTAATTCAGTCACTCCTCAAGGAAAATGCCTTCTAAGTTTGCTTCCTTAAATGTTTCAAGACTGTCTAGAATTCATCACGGAAGTCTTTTTTTTTTGGGGCAAGAACCGGGGTCATAAGCTTTCCCTCAGAATGACAACTGGAAGACAGCAACCTCCTTTATAGCACTACACTTTTATCCTAAGAGCTAATCATGTGTCCAATTCTTCTAATATCACATGTCTAATCAAACTTGTTCACTCCACCTGCCCTTGTCCATCTCTAGCAGGACACCCCTTTTAAAAGAGCTGGTTAAAACAATGTGCTTCCTGGCTGCTTTGAGGAGGATTGCACATCTTCATCTGAGTTAAAGAAGTATGGTTTCCAGTTGTGCAAGTATGTAAAACTTTTTCTATGTGCATTTCTCAGTGCTGAAAGTTGGAGTGCCATCTCTGTGCATGCTAAATTGCATCAGTGAAAAGCCTGCACTGTAGTTGGTGACAGAGCAAGGGATGTGTCTATGCTCACATGCAAAGTGCTTAATCCCAGGTGATACCTGTAATTGTAACCTTCCACATCTGATGAGTTGACTGTGGCTTGATCATGCTGTGTTGCAAATGTTCAAATTTCCAGAGCACGTACTCTGTGTTTGCCTATGTGGGCTATTGAAATATTATGCTGGAAAAAGTCCCTGCTTTATTAAACTTCTTGTTTCAAGTCCACCTTGGGTGTTAATTGGAATCTAAATTCAGGTGTTAACCTCTTTGATTGAAAATACATACTGAGGAATTACAGGAAGGAGGCCAATTTCAGGCACAGCAGCAATTACTGAATTAGTAGAAAAGTTCAAGAGGAGCTTCAAATTTCATATCATTGCTAAGGTTTCTGATGAACAGCTAATCCTGAAATGACTGGGCTCCTCACACCTGTATATGTCTGAGGTAACTCCACTTAGGTTTCAAAGAAATCTCTGCATGAATAGTTCCAGAACCAGAAGTCAACATTTCTTGAAATGTTACTTCATTTTCAAATGTAGAAAATTGTCCAGCAGCCTGATATTTGTGGTTATGAAATTGGACAGAATAATTTTTTCTTAGGCAGTATTTCTGTTTCTTGTTCTTGAACTTAGTAGCTTCCTGCTCGATTCACTTAAGAGGAATCCTGCAGCAGTGGTGTGCCTCATGTCTTCTGCTTTCCAAATTTTCTTTTCTCAAAGACAGTCTTTACAATACATACTTGACCACAGCAGTCTTCTAATCTTTTGTTTTCTTTTAAAAAAAGAATATCCAATATATAATTCCAAGCCCTGCAGGATGTTTATTTGTCATTGGATATTATTTGTTCATATTATTTATCTTGCACACATTAACAATAAAAAGAAAGTTGTAGGGCAATTAAAGGCTCTGCTCCGAATGAATGATCTGAACATTATGTTGAACTGTTGTGAATGGATTTACTAAAGTTTCAGGTGCATCTATCCAACTTTTTGTGCAGCCAGTATTTGCAATGGTGGAGATGATGGCTTTGTGTCAAGTTTATTTACCAATTAATATACAGAGTTTTTAAACTGTTGATACATTTTCCTTATCCTATACAATAGATTAGATTTTGAAATGAAATAATGAAATGGAACTGAGGAGAAAAAAGAGGAAATGACAAGCTCGTGCTTGCTCCCAACATCCACAGGTGCCTTCCTGAGAAGTCCAGGAACAGAACGAGGGTTCTAATACTCGATGCGCAGAATGGTGAAGTTTGTTTGGATGAAATGTTACCATTATCTGGAAGTGACAATACCCTTGATCGTTTTGGTGCCTGCATTGTGAAACCTGGCTGCCACTCTCAGAATGATCACGGGCAGGGCTTGCTGAGGGGATGGTACTGAACACAGTGTGTGCTGTTCAGGGATGGCTGGACCATGGCTCAGAGCGACTGACATCAGGGAGATGATAGCAGTGTCTGTACAAGGCAGTCTGACTAAGTCAGGCTCTGAAGCTATTCCTTTTCATGGACTCTCCAGGGAACCAGTCTAATTTGCACTGGTGAGGACTCCAGACGCTTTGGTGGGTGGTCTCTTGGCAAGCCCCAGTTGGCTCTGAGGCTTCTGTACAGATTTTGTCCGACTGCACTGATTCTCACCATGTTCCCAGACTTGCTGATCATTCATGTTTTTCTGGTTCTGTGTTTAAAAAAAAAGGCCATGGGGGATGGAAAAGGGGAAAATCCATAGGATAATTAAGGACAATAACTCTATGCCTGTTTATTTTATCCCATCTTAAACCTTTCTGACATGTACTGATGTCTGTAATGTAAGTGCCCTAAAGGTGTGTGGGCTGTCATATTCTTTGGTGGTGTTTGCTTTAGGAATGTAGCTGTCTGAAAGTCTTGATATCTAAGAGGAGCTCCATGCTCTGGCATGATGCAGCTTGCAGGCTTCAGGGAGAAAAACAAGCCCAGCAATGCAGGCACCAGTCCTCTTTTAAGCTGCTGGAGGTAAAAGCATGGAAGTTCAGGCACTTAGATGTCCATACTGAATGTAAAGAGATAAGTGATTGTATTTGTAAGTCCTCGGTGTACTGGCTGACTCATTCAACCAATTAATAAACCCCTGCCCTGAGCATAAAGCAAAACCTGCTTGGAAAGGTTAATGTCAGACTCCCAGACAGCTCAGTTCAAGTTACCTTTTTGCACTCTGCAGGAGCTCCCTGAGAATCTCGTCATCAAGTCTGCTTAGTGAAGCAGGTAAAATAATGCAATATTAATGCCCTGTGTCTTGTAAAAATCTGTCAGAGGATCTCCAACCACTTGGGACAAATTAGTAAAGTCAACTCAGCTCTCTCCTTTGCTGGGTAGAGAAAGGCTATGTTCCTTAGCAAGAAGTGGCTTTTTCTTGTTTAAAAAAATTCCACTTTTGTCCTTTAACAAAAAATCAATTAAAATTTTCTTAAATACATTTATCTTTCTAATGGTCACAAAACAAAATATTCTCAGCCTACAGTAGAGAAAATGGCAATGAAATCTTAAAGTAGGAACTTGTTCTGAGGTGTGCAGGAATTGAAGTCAAAAGTGCTAGAAAGCCTGAACAGGATCTAGACCGTCCTTCTCATTTCGCTGAGGCTAAAGAAGTTTCTCAGGATCAAGTCCCACCTCAGTTGCCACCAGTTGGTGGCAATTGGAATTTTTCCATTTATTTGAGTGGAGACAATTTTGTCACCACTTGAGGTTTCACTGAGAACAGAACTTAGTTCTTGAGAGTGGGGAAGACCAATGGAGAGGCTACTTTTGTCTGCCTGTTTCTCATGAAACTTTCTCTATTTATTCCTTCCTACCCCCTTTCTAAAGATGATTTTCATTTTGATTTTTCCTGTAGTTTCATAATCTACCACAGCTCTAAGCAGAGGTTTATGCCTTGTGAATAAAAAATACTCTTGTTGTGAAAGTAATTACTTTTTTTTTTTGATCTAGCATGATCAAGTTAAGGTGTAAAGGAACACTGAGTAGTCAAGGAAACTCACTCCTACATCTTTACCGTTATGATATTTGTTTTCAGGAAGCTTTAAATGGAATGAACCCTCTTCTTCCATGTCTCATAATAACTTTAATTTGTTTAACAGTTGGATAAAAAAGCAAATTAATCACACAAGCGCCTTCCAAGGAAGAATTTGGACATAGCAAATATTCAGCTGTGAAACAGTCCTCTGTCATCACAGTTTAGGCAGCTAGTCTCCCTAAGCAGAGAAGTGGCTGTATTTAAACATCCTTAATATTTTTCAGTGCAAAGTAAAAAGTGTCACTGTTTCAGCTGAATTGCTGTTAGTAGATTGTGTCTCTGGTAACTGTTTGACTACTGTGTACATCTACGTATTATATATGAAAAGATGTCGTCTTAGTAACTAACTGGAGCAAGATCCAATTTCTGGAAGTAGTCAGAGAACAGCAAAATCTCCCTAGATTCAGGAGCTGTAAAGGTTTTTAACCAAAGGAAATCTCTTACCAAAGAGCAAGAACAACTTTGTGTGCCTTGTCCAACTTAAAATCCATTTAAACCAAGGGAAGCACTG
The DNA here is from genome assembly GCA_013400315.1 of Bombycilla garrulus. Classification (NCBI taxonomy): domain Eukaryota; kingdom Metazoa; phylum Chordata; class Aves; order Passeriformes; family Bombycillidae; genus Bombycilla; species Bombycilla garrulus. Next base: position 1,035,281 of record VXBU01001145.1, on the reverse strand, counting down.
TAGTGGATGTAATGTGTAGGAACTCTAGAATTGATGACGTTTTCCTAGAAGATATATTGTCTGCCTGAGTTTGTTTTCTTGTTTAACACGAGAAATTTTTCAAACTGAATTTTTAATGAAATGGCTAACTATGAACTGTAAAAGTTGAGAGTTGCTTCAGCTCTTTCAGTAGCTGGTACCAGACTGATCTACACTGGTGCAGATGCAGCTGTCTGCCCTCACCCAGGGAGCCCGGGGAGCAGAAAACTTTCCACGTAAGCAATAGTTTGCACTGAGTCCCAGGTCTGGCTTGCTTCTGCTGTGACTCCATGTGCCTGAGGACATCTGAGAAACGGTGAGCAATAAAAGTGTCTCCAGATTGAAAGTAAGAGGCATATTGTGACTGTAACAATAAATACATGAAAAAAAGATCACAGAATTCTTTCTGCCTATAAATCTGGCCCTGGGGCTCGAGGCTCATAGGTTTCACTCATTCTCTTTATGGTCTGGAACAAATCCAATGTCAATCAAGGCTAAGATGGGGGGAACCCTGTTCTGAGGAAGTGGCTGAACAAGAACCCCTCTCCTGGGGCTCTCCTGCTTCAGCAGCCAGTTGAGGTAGCTGGTGTCAGTGCCATGAGGAGCAGGGTGAGGGGCTGGGCAGGTGCCTCAGGAGCCTCCAGCTGCCTGCTGCAGCCCCCTTGCTCTGACAATAAACCTGTCCAGGTTTTGGGTCAGTCCTGAGTCATTTTGCAGTGTAATGGGACTTTGTTGTGAGAAAGTTTCCTTGGGACCAGGGCAGAAATCCTCCCTGAAGGGGTGGGAAGGCTCATCCTCAGCCAGGCCACGCCGCTGTATCTCCCTGCAGGAGGGAGGAGGCAACGAGGCTTTGTGTCAGGGTTCAGGGGCCTCAGTCCTCACCTCACCCTCACAATGATGACATGGAATCCCCACATCTCACAGCCTCCTTTGAATTTGTCTGTCTAGAGAATAAGTGGTCCTTCTTCCCACGTTTCTGTCTCTGACAGTGCTAACCTGCTGTGGCATGGCACTGATGTGTCTGGTCACTGGGGAGAAGTTCGTTCTCATCGTGCTTGTCCTTACAGGATTTATGTGAGGTATGAGTCTCATTAAATTAATAACCTTCATCTTTTCAGCATAGGATATGTTTAAAAAGGTCTGGTCCTAAATGTTGGCTATCATTATCCATAAATGAAATTACAGGGTTGTGAACCTCCTTTCAGCCCTGAAGTGAGTAACAAAAAATGTCCAACCCCATGGTCCCCTTCATTCAAAACTGTTGCTCCTTAGGGTGCTTCAAAAATTACTTTCTCCTGGGTATGCAGCTGTTTCCCAAAGCTGACCATGTGGAGTTTGTCAGGACAATCTGCTCCTGACCAATCTTGATGGCACCCTCTGAACGTGAGGCACATGAGCACAGAGCTGCCCCTTCTCCAACCTGCCAGCAACCTCAAAAAGGTACAGCCATGGCTGAAACACTCCCAGCACAAAACTGTGCCCTGGTCCTCCCAGAGAAGACTGTCTCTGTCAGTCCTAACTCTGAACCATTTACTGTTGGATTTATGGCTCATACCACACAGGAGAGTTGGTTGCATCTGATTGTATTGTGTGGGAGAAAAAAAATGTATCTGAGGTATAAGGATATGCTGCTGACTAAGGTTCAAAAATGAACTAATACTGGTTTGAGAGCTAAGTTAGAAGACTACTTGAAAACAAGACATTTAAATGTAGGCTAACAAAGGCACTGGGAGTCTGACTACATGAGATGTTTGCCAATAACCTTTTTCCTGATATATAAGTTAAGAATAAGAAAACAAAAAGGTAGCCCCAGGAATGAAAGAAAATATACTCAAATTTACTGCTGGCTTAAATTGCTTCCCATTGCATTTACTTGAATTCCTTGTTTTGCTTTTCTGTGATTTGATTTAATGGTTTAGGGTAAAAAAACCCTTATACTCAGGAGCTTTGTCAAGTTTTTCTAATGTTTTGGTATTTCAGGTTTCATGGAAACACTCATATTGAGTCTAAAATAATTTAAATTACAGGAGCTGAGTTAACTTTATACATGTTGTTTTTGTGATGTGCAATATTCTGTATGTGTGCTTGAGTGTGATCTTGTAACTTTTCCTGGAAATTACAAATCCTTCACTACATTAAGATTTTTGAATTGAGCCAGGATATTTTAGCCAAGTTGTTGGGCTGTAGCTGCAGAACATGCATTCAGCTGTATGATACTGAGCTGGAAAGGGAAGGAAGCATTATTGTGCTCACAACAGAATCTTCTGTCTTTGAAATTACTGAGACTGCACTTGATTTCCTTCTTACAAATACTTCTGTCACCTCCAAAAGAGCTTTAGTCCAGAGTTCAGATGCAGAGCTCTGGATAACTTCCTGTGGGAGAACTAGTGGAAGATATCTGGGAGGTAGACTGAAACTGCTTAAAAATGCCCTTCACATCCTGTGGTGGTGTTTAATTTGCGATGGGCTTGGTTTTTGCACAGGAGAGGGTGTGTGTGTGTAGATGTATCTGAGGTTATCTGTGATTCACCTGCAGCTGGAGTGATCTCTGTGGAGAACATGTCTCTATTAGCTTTTGCTTTAGCTCCTAAGTAATGCATTTTTGATGTGACTGTGTAAACTGTGGCTGTTGTCCTACATGCTTCCCCAGAGTGTCAAAATTCAGCTCCTGTGAAAGGTCTGCATGTGATATGAGTAGTGGAGAATGGGAGGAAGAGAGGGATTCTGGAAACTGAATTACCTCTGGTATGTGAATTACCTCTTTAGGATTTTCTTTACCATCTTAGTGACTTTAAGAAATGAACAAATCTCCCTCTCAGTTTGCTCTTCATTTTTTTCTTCCTCTTTGTCTCTGGTCTCTGACAGTAAAATGTCAACAAAAAATACCTGAGTGCAGGTGTGGTCAAGAGGGTTTGAAATATGCAAACAAGATCACCCAGGCCTGGACCCTAACACTGTCCAAGCTCTTATCTGTCTGTGTTGTAGGGATTTACTTTTGTGATTGAGGTCTCTGGAGCAAATGGAGCCTCTGACCCAGATAACCACTACTATATCAAGTTCATGTAATGTAGCCTATTAAAATAACATTAAACAGTTAGATGGGATGGTCCTTTTACAGTCTTCTTAACAAGAAAGAAACTGATGCCTAAGGCACTGAGCACTGCCTGCAAGTTGGAGAGAGCCCTAAATCATTGCTTTCGATGTGTATCTAAATTCTGTGCAGCTCAGTGTCTTGCAAGGATGGGCCCCTAACAGAGCTGTTAAATGGACTCGGCTACAAGGGTTGTTGCAAGTGTGCACCTGTCTGGTGACAGCAAGTTAAAAGCTAAGTGCTTGAATAAATCAGTCAGCAGGTTTTATGAAAGACTTGGGAGGAGAGAGAGGACAGCAGAAAGTATCTGTTTGTAATGCTAATCAGGAATGAAAGATGTTCTAAAAAACATGTGAGAACAGGCCAATATTAGCAGGTGTTGTAAATGTCCAGGCTGAGATCAGAGTTTGAGCTGTGCTGGGTAAAGTACCTTCTGGTGGGTTAAACTGCCCTGAAGATGTTAGTTCAGCCTCAGAGCCTCTGTGAAGGAAACAGTAATTTAGGGATGGATGGCATATCTTAGGCTCTGCTTGATTTTTTTAATATAGATTCTTCCCACGTCTACCCTGGACTCCCTACTCTACTTACACTACATAACATACTTGAGTGTTCCCTCTTCAGACACTTAATTTTTGGGGCAAAATCCTGATCTTTCATCACCTTTCCCAGCACCTACACTAATCTGAGTTTCTTCAGTGACTGTGTCTATTGTATTTCAGACCATCAGGAGCAGTTTCCAAGGAGACTACCTCCTTGTGGACTGAATCTTCAGCAGGTGCATATTAGCTCATTTCCAGTGAAGTCTGCAGGGTGAGTTGTTCTAGTTTATTTATGGGATTAAGCTTACTAATCAAACTGCTAGCTGTACTGGAAAAAACCCCACACCTATTTTAATATCTGAATATTCTTGAGGGCATCATTGATGATCAGTCTGTGGTTTCAAAATAAAGAAGCTTATTTTAGCTACAGAAGGTAAAGCCCAGTTTGCAAAGTATCTTCCACCATGGGCTTGAGATTTTTAAGAAAGCACCAAGTTCTGAGAAACAATATGTTCACATATGATTTCCATAAATCTTAATTTGCTGAGCATTAGGAGACCAGCCTGCAGCTCTTCTGGCTGCTTTGTGTAAAATCAGGAACATCAGGATTCTGATGAGATTTTGCAGCTTTTTTTCCTCCTTTGGCTCTTCACTCTGTGATTGTGTTACAGGTGGCAACTGTGAGGTAAAGCAGACTTAATTTTTCCACTGAAAGCTGAAAGTTAACATTTGCTACAGGTGATTGCTTGTCTCCCTCAGCAAGTCTCATACTGGAACCAATTGACTTCCTGTTTGGAGTGTGTTCTTGGGGGAGGTGTATGCAGTTTTTACTTTAATTATCAGTACACTAGGCTGGACTTGCCTGTGTATAACATTAGAAATAGAAGAAATGCTGTAGGCAGTTTATGTCACATTAATTTATGGCTTGGCTAGGATTTGGATAACCATATGAATTACTTTACCAGTGGACTTGACCTTTACATGTGGTGGCAAATTGTGCAAAAGAGAGAACAGCAACAATGTATTTAAAGAGGGGTGGAATTTGAATCTGAATGGTCTTGATTTTGTAATAAATCAGCTGCAGAATAAACATGTCTCTTCCCTCATCCCCCCACATATGGAATGATGATTAGAACCAGGACATTAAAAAGGTCACAGGAGTAAACAGATCTATTTATGACACTTTTTTTGGACTGTGCTTAAAATACTAACTTTGTAATCTCTTTTGAGCCACACAATCAACTACATATTTTAATGGTAAAAAAAGGATACGTTCTTCATAAATATATTGTATTGTAGGCTGCTTCTTAAATATCTGTGGCACTTAATGAAAGGTATAATGCCTGTTAGGGTTTGTATTTCTATGCATACTGTGCGTGCATTTCTATCCTAGGAGCTCTCCTCTTCTTAGTTGTGTCCAGCAATATAGTAGCGGTACAAATTACAGTAGGGATTCAATATTCCTTTATTATTATTAATGCAAGGGTTTAGCACCTTTTCTCTGCCTGTGCTTCTCAGTCTTTTAAAGCTTCTCGGATCAGGAGGACTTGAGCAGGATGTGTAGCTTCATTGACTTGGTCTGCTTGAAAAATGGCTTTGCAGCTAACTCAGACACATCACTGCTGTTGTTTTCATATGCAGATTATTGCAGCATCAGATTTGCAAGAAAGCTATAAAAGGAAAGCTGATTAAAAAAAAAAAAGTAAAAACCTAGATCTAGAAGTAATAATTGTTGTAGGTTAACAGATAAAAATCTCATTTATGAGGTTTGATTTTGGGCTGAATTGATACAAAGACATCTGTGGTATTCTGAGTTGCTTGAATTTCAAATTCAGAATAAATTCATGGGAGCAGATCTAATAACGTTTCAGAACAAGTTGCTGGATGGGATAAGTGAGCTATGAGACAATGTGAATCATTTTCTAATTACTATTTTAAATGTAAACTAGCATCTCAGAAGGATGACTGTTTCTCATTAAAAGTCTGACCATACAGTACTAGAGATTAAACTTCCTGATTTTTGTTCAAACCAGCACCAAAATTATAAAGACTGAACCGCATCCTCTAAATTTTCAAAGCGAATTTAAAGCTTTAACTCATGTGCAATTAAAATCTTTCAGGTGTCTAAGCCACTCAGTGCTCTGATTCACAGGACTTGGTACGGAGCTGTACACAGAACTGGATTCCTGTGCATTAGCACGGCTTTCCCTCCCCCATGCTATTAACTAACTGTTGAGCATCACTGCAGATACATATTCTGGTATGACAATTTTCTACTGTATTTGGGTAAATGTTGTAGAAAACATAATGCTGTAACTCTGTTTAGTTGGGCTCTGTACAGATGTAAGGTTAGTCATGGATCAGACTTCGTTTTCATCTCTCCTTCTGCTTCATTGCCCACATATGGTGTTTTGAGCATGAATTATTAATAATTGAATCATTTTAAATGCTGGAGATGCACCAATTGTTGTCAGATTTTAAATTTGTTCCTTTTAATTACATAGTTACCATTTAATGCACAACATGTATCTGGTGGAGTGCTAATTTTTAAAGAATATTTTTCACCTCTCCTGATTGGTATGAGGTAGATTAAGGGTATGGAAAAAGCTCTTCATCAAATGCACGGGATTTTCTTGTCAATGCTAAATTAACACAATATGAGAGTAAGAAATGACCATGAATAAACACTTTAGAGGTTGTATGCTTTTTAATCTGTGCATTCCTGTACTGTTAATAATTCTGGGGGACTAAAGTTTCCAGTTGTTTTAGCTGATAACTGTAGATAGCATGGGCAAGATTATAAAACAGAACAAACATGTAAACACACCCCGACATACACAAAGTAAGGATTAATTGCTTCATATGGATGAAAATCTGAAGTCACCCTGGAGATGCTATTGCATCTGTTATCACTTTGCTTTCAGTGGTTGGTGCTGATGCTAATGCTCCATCAAGGGCCCTGGGAAAATTTGCATGCTAAGTACCTGAGGCTTGGCTTAATAAAATGGATTTTTGAATATGCTAATCATACTTATTTTGATCTTGCTTTATGCAGCAGTTGATTGGGACCTCTTGCCACCCAGATCTTAGATCAAGGAGGTTTAGCTTGGAGACCATTCCCCTGAGATTTTCCACTAGAAATTGATACAAAACTCATCTAGGATTTAAGGTCACCTGCAGGAAAAGTTAGCTGCAAAGTGAAGTTCAAATTCCAGCAGCTACAAGTACTCCCACAAATGGGAGATACAGATGTTTCTTTCCCTGTTTTTCCTCAATGTTTGAACATTAATTTTTCTGGACTATCTGTAGGTATTTCCATAGAATAGCCTAAGGAGAGGTGAAAATGAGTGAGTTTTGTTAAAAAAAAAAATCTAAAAGATGTATGTGTGTGGTGAGCTGTGCTATAAATAGCTAGGGAGTTTTCTTTTTTCCTAGATTCACCCACAATGGGAAGAGTCATCCCTGTCTGTTCTGTGCTCTTCAGCTGAGCTTCTCTTTGAGGCTACAAATAACTAAGTGGAGGAAAACCAGAGTCTGGGAAATCTAGTATGTTTAATTTGAAATGGACATCTTTCTGCTGAGAATTAGGCATTTGAAAAAAGATATGGACTCGGTTTGGGTTCACCCAACAGTAAATATGTAATCCTGGATGTGCTTTCCTATCTAGTTTGTGATAGCCTTCAGAAGTCTGTTTGAGGAAGGAGATACAGGCTGAGTAGGGAAAGTGTTCACCACTCAGAGGAAAAAAAACAAAACCAAAACAACTCTGGTAACCAGAAAACCTTTACTAACAACTGGTAGAACTTAAAAATTAACTGCTTGTATCATTGATGTGAAATATTTATTCACCGAGTTCAAAAGAAAGTGTCGCACAGGGAAATGGCCTCTTACAGCTCTGTTATTATCATGTAACTTTGAGCCTGGAAAACAATGGCACTGAGGTTAAAGGATGGGACTCAGTTCTTTGAGAATTTTATAACACTACAGTTAAGCTTTCAAAAGAGAACGAAAATAATTTTTCTTTAATGGTAAACAGTGTGATAACAGAGGACATTACTGATTTATTTATTTTAGGCCTATGACTAGAAACTTATCCAAACAACCCAGTTTTGAAAAAAAATTCTTGCTGAGGTGAGCAATCTGTATGTATAGACAAGAGAATTCAGAGGAACATCCTTTGGAATGAACAGTCTTGCTCCAGTGTACTGAGACAGACTCCATAGAATCACATCAGGTTTTGCTCTCAGAACAAAGCTGATACCTCATAGGAATTTTTATCTCTTCCTTCTCCTTTTTTTTTTTCTATCTTTTTCTAATGATTTGTTGAAACTGGAGGAGTCATTTTAGCTTTACATAGTATGAATTCCAAGTCTGTTCTACTGGGATTTCTTGTGGGTATAACATAATTAAACTATTTCAATACTGCAAATGATCTCACTTTTCTTTCACCTTGCCCCAGTATAATATTAGCTTCTCATCATTTACATAGCTAAAATAAGATTTTGAATACCAAAGAAGTCAGAGTGTATTATGAAATCTCAAGTTTCTCTTACATTTTCTCCAGGAGTTGGTTCTCAAAAGTTGTACAAAATCTTCTATAGTTTTCAACTTATAATATCAAAATAAAAACATCTAAATTCACACTAGTCTAAGATAAGAATCTAGTTCCATGATTTCAGCTCTGAGCTTAGCACCACTGAAGTTAAGATTCTCCAAGGTTACAAGATGTAGTTGGGATCAGGCTCTTTGGAATTAGCACAACTGTTCACACACAAAAGGACTGTCCGTGTAGAAAAGGATTTTCAGGCCTAGTTGTAAAATCTGTTGAGTCTTCCTTATAGCCTATTTGAAATATTAGTAAGAAAACAGTTTTTCACAACTTTTGATGCTTAACCAATTTCCATGTTCAGTCTGAAATCTGGTAAAATTTGCAACCTGTTGCAACTTGGAGATTTTCTTGCTTCTTGCTGCTTTCATTCACCGTATGGTCTCCTATTCACAAACTCTGCCCTAATGAGAATTACTCTTGCAGGTAATTTTCTAATGATTATCTTGGGATAAACAAAATTTTCATACTTGTTTTGCTAATGTATTCAAGTAGGTTCACAGGGGAAAAGATTAATCATCTATAAAGCAAGCCGGTGTTTTTCATTATGCTAAAGGATCCAAAGATGATCAGAGCAAAGCTACTGGTTGCTATGACAGCAGATACCTTTTTCTCTCTTTGTGAGGTAAATGGCAGCTCCCAAGCTGATTGGCTAAAATGAGCTTATCCTGGTGACCAACCATAGGGAGTTAATTTCATCAGAAAGAGAAAATGGTGGGAAATCCTGCCGTGATCATACAAAGGAATTTTCATTAGAAGCCAACAGAGTCAGGGGTTCTCTTTCATTATAATTAATATGTTCCATCTAATAAAATAATTTAGGAGAGGCAGACAATGGTATTAGCCTATCTGTTATTTTGTATATCCACGTAAGCTTTAATCTGTTTTCTGCTAAGACCTACACTCAAAGTAAAGCAACCCTTATTTTCCCCATAATACCTCTATTACTGAAGACTGTCATCATGTACCTGTTTATATAATTGGAGATAAGCTAATTGCAGGCAATACAAAAGGGCTGGCATTCTTACAGGCATTTGCTGGAAACAGTCATGCTCTATGGAAATAATAGATGTAATAAAATTTAAATAGGAACATTTCACTTTAGTTTATGGTGGTAAATCACATCATATTTATCACTTTCTCCATGGAGGAGACATTTACTTGGGGCAGATTCAAGGACAGAGGTTCCAAGTCACTTCACAGGTGAAAAGAAGAGATTGTAATTATGTTTACAGTTCAGTAACAAGGAAAGGACCTACACTACCTTGAATGAGTCTCATGTTCTGTGATCTTTGAGCTGTGTCCATCTTGTCCAGTCTTTCAGGTAGGGCTTCCCTTGAAGGGGCTGGTTCAGTCCCTTCTGTGCAGCTGGCAGCCCTTTGCACATCACAGGTCAGAAGAGAGGTGGTAAGAGTTGTGCTAGGAGCTGTAAATTACACGCTAATGATTGTGTATAAGTCACTGGAGAACAGGCTCTAAGTTGAGTTATTTCACCTACTGTAGAAGATCTGTTTTTCCTTTTTACTCTGATCTGTTTTTAACTGGCATTGGTCAAGCAGGCTTAAGTTTAACTGCGGGACTTTTGCTTTGTGAGGGCTAAAGAAAGTAAATGATATCTCAGGGAAGACTTCCACTCTCTGAACCTGGGCCTCTGTTTATGGCTGCTTTGCAGCTTATTTGTTAGGTCCTACAAGGGTTTAGAGCTGTTGTGTTTTTGTTTTGGCTTTAAGAAAACCAGGTAAACTGATGGAGTAATCAAGCTCATTGAATACATAGTAGATTCCAATCTCCTTTTTTGGTTGTTATTAGATGTTCATAAAATATCTACCACCATAGGAGATGGCAATATCTCCATTATATCAAACTAATGTAACAGGAAAGCTTTGCTCGGAGAGATTAATTTGTAGTATGAAATGATCTTAAAGTTTCATTGTCTTAGTTACTGAAATCACTAATTTTAGTTGGTTTTATGTAGTGCCTACACTGAAGGATTCATAAATCTGTCATATCCTCTGCAGCTATCACTGTGGGATGAGAGAAGAAATCTAGAATCAAGTAATGTAATAAATTTACTCTTCCTGGTGCTTTAAACTGCAAAGACCAGGCAGCAAAGTACTAGCTCTTATCTTTATTTACCCTTCTCATACATAAAGGGAAAAATACTGGGCTGTATCTAACACAAGTAGAAAACCAAGACAGTGGAAAGTTTAATTACTTGCCTAAACCCACAGTGATTCAGTTGCACAGATGAGATTACAACTCAGGCGCTCCTGGCCCCTTGCCCAGGCTCTCTGTGTTGTGGAGCTCTTACTTTACATGTTGTTTTATCGGGACACTTCCAAGCCCCAATTTTCTGCCCTGTGTATGTGTACAAATGCAAAAACAGTTATGGGTAAAACTTACATGTGTCTTTCTATTGAACCCTGCTAATTACATATGCAAATCCACATCTGACAGGCCGTCTCCCTTCCTCATGTGCAGTTGTGGCAGCTTGGCAAGCGAACTTGCTGTGCAACTGCAACCCACCTTGTGCATCTGCAAATTCCCAGGAATTCTGCTTGATTTGCACCTCAGGTTGGCGTGGTGAAGCTAATTTACCCAATCTGTAAGCAGTGATGTGGTGTCTGAAGTAAGACCAGTTGAAAATATGAAAGTCGATAAGCCAAAAATACGAAGACCAGCCAAATATATGTTTATCTGTTAACAGGAGAGCAAGATTTAGGCTCAGCATTCAATGTCTTCATCTGAGATATTGAATCTTAATTGCAAGTTCATGTAAGGCATGTAAGCAACTGATTGGGTGCCCTGATGTGGCCACAACTGGCAGCCAAAAAAGAGAATCTTAAAAGGCATGTGCAGTCTCTTAGATTATTAAATCTTCATCCTTTGGGATGTGCTTGTCTGTCTGCAATCCTAACACTGGTCTGCCCTGTATTGAGGGGGATCTATTTGGGAATGTAAAGATGTCAAAAATGTCTCACAAGGAGTTAATGCAACTGCACGCTTCCAAGGACCATTTCTAAAGGTAATGTGAGGATATTTGCTCAATGGTGTCCTGGGACAAAGCTCTGTTGTTATATGGCAGTGCCATAGGCTTCTAGGACTTGACTTGTGCTGGAAGTCTCCTAATGTAAAAGTTAAGTGAGTAAGCTCCTTTGAAAGTGGTTTTGTTACTCCAACCCTGAGACTCTCCAGAGACTTCAATGCAGTTAACTTTACAAAAAGGGCTGTTACATCAAATCCAACTGCCTCTTTAGCGCTGGCGTGTTTTCTTGTTTCCTTCTGTAAAAGGTGGTGTTCTCAGGTGTGTTAAACCCTGCTGAAAGTGGCAAGTTTAACCACTGCCCTTAACTTCCATTAACAGTAAAGAGAGTTAATCACTTGTTTCCACTCCAAACAAAGGCAAATGCGCAGGAATTCCAGTCCTTTCCCAAAGAGGCCCCGGTGGTGGTGTTGCTTGGGGAAGGGTTGGTGTGCAGAGAGGGAGAAAGGCCCAAACAGCACCCAGGCACACGGTGTAGGTCTTGGTGGGGAATCCCGATTAAATTTCCACCCACTAGGCTGCTGCAGGAAACAAGGTGTCAAACTGCAACAAGGGGGCAGGAGAGAGAATGGGTGGGGAGATGGAGGGAAGTGGTGTCTTTGATTAAACTTTCTGTGGCTGCAGCCGCGCAATTATGCACTACTTCCCCTTCCAGCAGGAAGCCGCTTGCATAGAAAACTTTTGGAGTTTAGGTATCTGTTCAAATCTAAACTTGTTTCTCATAAAAATGAAGTAAAAGGAAAACAAAAAAAAAGAGATTGTTGTCTCTATCAGTTCATAAGCAACTTTTGTAAATTGTTTCAAAATTTTACAGTTCTTTGGGTATTAGGTTCAGTCCACAACGACACGTACCTAACCACAAAGTGTGGATCAAAAACTTGGATTAAAATTTCTACAAACATACTAGAATTTATATAATTTTTTTAGGATCTTCCTTGACTAAATGTAGAAAATTATTTAGTAAAAAAAAACCATTTATAACTTCTTGTATGCCTTTGGTCTTTATTTTCAGATGCTTCAGTTAAAAAAAAAACCCCAATGGTAGAGTAATTATTTCAGAATGAGG
>VXBU01001145.1:910725-1022496 GCA_013400315.1 Bombycilla garrulus | reverse complement strand
AAAAACCCCAATGGTAGAGTAATTATTTCAGAATGAGGTGGTGTTGATGGTGGTTATGTGTTTGTGGGTTTTCTTAAAGTTTTTTTTTTGTATTGGGTTTTTTTGGTTTTTTAAATTTTTTTTTGGTTTTTTTTGGGGGGGGTTTTTTTTTTGGTTTTTGTTGTTCTCTCCCCAGAAAAGTTCAGGCCATTCAGCTGAGGTAAGCTGCAACATAGAAAATTCTGTAATCAATAATAAAATACTTGTTTTAATTTTCTCATCTGTAACTTTCAGGTGAGAAAGGTGCTTAAACATACACCTGCAAAGGAGCTGGCTTTGAATGTTTTCTCATAAATTGCACTGATGTGATGCAAATGCTGCTGATGTTTTGCTGTTTGTAGTAGTCCTATTAAACTACTGCATGATTAAAATGATGGGACTTGGCTTAAGAATTCCACTGTTAGTCTCAACACTGTGCTTTTCAATGCTTTTGAATTAGGTCAGAATATAAAGATAAAATGCACTATTGTGGAAACAGAATCCATTTACAGTCTGTGCTGTCAAAACCTGAGTGATGACTCCCCTGCTAAAGATGGTGCTGATGATGTATGTTCTGACACAAAACAATTTCTATTTTTGACTTTTTAATTCTATTGTTGCATATCTGTTCAATGCCCTTCGATTTGTATTCAATCTCACTGTACTTTGCAGCTGTAATTCTGTCACTTACAAAGCTCACTTGGAGCTTCCTTGCAACTGTTCTGACATACTTGTAACAGGTACAGTCTTCCTTTGACAGTGCGGTATCTGTTTTTATCAGCATGTGGGCTGCTGCCAGTGATTTACAATCAAATGTTAATAAAATTTGTCTGTTCCCTGTACTGTTTGTTTAAGCAGCTACTCTGAATCTTTTCATCAGTTGCTCCAAATAAGATCAAAGGGTTTAGAAAAATGTTTGTCAACCTGAGAAGTTAGAGCGATGGTGTTCTTGTAAATGCAGAATCCTAAAAATTCATAGCTAGTAAAGTGCTCTGCACACATGATTAATGACTTAATGGTAGATGACAAGATAGAATACTTTTTGGTGAAGTTTCACTTTAAAAACAAAGAGTAATCTGTTTCAAGCCTAGAGGGGGGGGGGTGGAGGGAAAGAGCCAGTGTCAGGCTAGATTTCCCCTATAGATACCACCAGAGCTTCTGTCCCTGCCATTGAACACAACAGCTGGTAAGCAGCGAGCAACTGGAGAAAAAGACCTGCCTTTAATCCAGTACAATGTTTTCTTGTGCCCATTTTACTGTAAGTCTCAGTGGCAAGGGGACAAAGGCTGTTGACTGATCTATGCAATTACCTCCTCTAATATTGCTTTCAACTGTCTGCCCAGAGTGACAAGAGTGGATGAGGTTTAGTTAAAGTCTGGGAAAAATGTCCTTTTAATAAATAAATAAATAAATAAATGGCCCGCTCTTTTATCAAGCTGCTCTTTTAGATCTGTGAATCTGTTTTGGAAGAGTACAGATGACATGATTGAAAGTTAGAATGAATCTGAACTCAAATAACAGCGATGCAATCAGTGTTTCTTACCGAATACCCCTAGTGTTCTGTGCAGTTTGCACTAGGAGAGGAAAAGGTTTCTTTTCTTTCCTTATTTTTCCTTTCTAATTTCCTTTCTGGCACATGTGTACGTGGGAGGTTGTATCTCTCTTTTTATATAGTGTGACTCAGAAGCACACATATTTAAAAATAATTGTCTGGTGTGCTCTTTGGAGGCTTTATCTGTCCTTGATGACAAAAAATGTGATCCTTTAAAAATAAATAAAGATTATCCAAGCTGCTGTTCATTTGTAATGTGGAAGACATTGCAAAGTTAAGATTGTGTTTAATGAACTGTAGATGGAAGCCTTTTCCTTTTAGCTGAGGAAATAGCATAAGGTGGCACTGCACATACCTGTATTGTCTGAATCAGGGCAATGGAGCCTGATACAGAGGCTCTTTCTGTGACACAGGTGACTGTAAGCACTGGTGCAAACCTTATTTTAGAGGTTTTTGTGCCAAGGGAACAGGGGTGTGTGCTGTGGTTTTGCAGCCCTGGTGATGAATGCACCCTGGACTGACAAATAGGTGGCATTTCAATAATTCCTGATGTTGGTCATGATGATGAACATGGTTTAGGCACAGAACTGATGTTGCCAAGTCCTCGTGGTACATGGCAGACATTCTTGTTCATTGTGTGTCTTTACCAGATCCTTGCACAGATTTAGGGCAGTTTGGTGGGGTGGAGCTGGAATCAAAGGCTTTAACCAAAATTTCAAGAGAGGAAGATGATTGTGCTAGTCAGCTTTCTGTTCTTTTCACACTTGTAGCCAGGAAGAGGCTGCATAGGGGAACTAGTTAGCTCTTTCCCTTTTATGAATTCAGGAAAAAAGAATCCACGTCTGAATAGCTTCAGAATTGGGCTGGGTGGGCTCGTTTTGCTTGGAATATGAAGATGCAGCATTTGGAATGCAGCAGATTTCACTCTGTGCCCCTGCAGAGCATTGATCGCCTGCTTGCAAATTTCCTACCTAATGGTACTGCAAATTCTTCTCCTTTTATTGCGTTATTTTTGTCAGCAGACCAGAGACCATCAATTGTCTCTTAAAATGGCTAAGAGGAAATGCTAGTGGGAATTTTATTTCGATTTCATTGTATGGCTCTTCTGGTTATAGCAGCAGAGTAGGAATTGGGAGTAAGACCACCAAATCCCTACAGATATAGCATCAAATATCCTCATTGTTCAGTTCATACCAGTGCCTATTGAATAATGCTTGTTTATTATGTGATGACCCTGGTTTTTTCCACTAGTATTTAGTCTCCTGTTCAGTATGTTCCAACCATGTCTGACCTCACATTCACTTTGATATATTGCATGCCACTTTCAATCTTCATTTTTTATGCTTAAATCCCCCCTAAATAAAGGATATTTCATTTAAATTTGCTTTCCTCTTTCTGCAAATGCTCTGAGATAATTAAGTGGAAATTCCTAAATTAAAGCCTTCATTTTGTTATGGTGATTTAATATGTCACTAAAAATTGGCAGTGACTATCTTTGAGCATGGTCTGGAAGGATGGCCTTGGCATAAACATTCTGCTGTGCTGTCACCTCTGATCCTGGGTAGGAAATATTTGTACTGCTTAGGGAGTGTTGCTCAGTTAAGGACTAAGTTTCCATAAAGTAGTATTTTGCACCAGAGTTCTGCTCTTGCTTCTGCACGGAACAAAAATCCATGTTTGATCCATCCCTGCCTCAAAACCTCTGAACTCCAATTTGTCACTCTTGCTTTGGAGCCCTTTAATTCTGTGCTTTGTTGACTATTGCAGTGTGTGGGAGCCTTGAGGACATGGCTTGCCTGGATCAACCCACACTTTGGTAGTTATGCCAGTTGGAATGACTGTAGAACACTGATATTATTACTCTGGACTGTAAGACAACTGTGTAGAACAGTAGCAAGAGAAAGGACCTACTTGTGATGACTTCATATCCCTTTATCTTTCCAGTGTATTTGTTCTGTAAAACTAACAGAAGCAAAAGCCAGCACTATGCATTTCTACCTATTGTTTGAGATGTAATTTTATCTTAATGCTAATTTTAAAACTTGATTTAAAAAAAATCAAGATTTTCCTGCTTAAAATAGGAAAGGAAGCAGAATTTATGATTTTATTTCCCTTTGTGTTTCCTTAAGTGTGATTCAAGAGAATTAATCTGTGTAGAAATAAAATAAGAAAGTAAATTCAGAAATTCCTAGTAGGCTTCCTGCTGGTTTTTCTTTTAGGCCTAACCTGTTTGAGTTACCAGATTTGGCCCAGACCCTTATTTGTGTTTTATTTGCATGGACAAAATGTGCCAATGGCCTTCTTCATGCTCTCAGTGTGAAAAGGCTCAAGCAAATGCAGCACTGTTTATATTAGCATTGCACTGCATCATCAAGTGTGTTGTTGCTGTCCCAAACAGAATTTGGACATAAATCCCATTTCAAAGTCTGTCCTCATCTTGAAGTCTGTCTGATTCCACCTTTCACTCAGTTTGGTTTGCCTGTTGCTGTTCCTGCCAGAGGACGGAACCAAAGCTCTCCAGCACTGACCCTTGAGAGCCCAGCTGCCCCCTTTGTTTGCCAGCAGTTGCACAGCCCTGTGCAGATGCAGTCCTGGTCTGTTTGTGTCCGTGTTTCTTCACCCCAGAGCTGGGCTAGAAAGGAGTTACCAGACTTGGTGTATGGCTTCTCTCTCTGGATTGTGGGAGAACTATTTTATGCTGAATTTCTATGATTTATGGAGAAGGAGAAAGTATAATTACCAAAACACATCCTCCTCTTCTTTCTCTGATTTATCACATTCCAGTTGGGGTTGTCCTGGAAATTTCTAAAAATAAGATGCCTGAATTACAAGTTTGAATAGTGTATTCCATGAGGGGAAATCCTAGGGTGTGGTAAAATTTTACAAGACACAGACTTTTAATAGAAAAGAGGCATTCCTTTGAAGTGTTAGATGAGGAAATCTCAGAAAGCCAACTCAACCAATGCATTCAATTGGGTTTAAAAGGTTCATTATTTGTGGAATGCTAATGAATTTTTATACTAGAAAGTTATGAAAGGGTGCCTGAAGTTATCCTTTATATTCTCCCCATTCCTTATTCTGTGCAAAATAAATAAATAATAAAAAAAGGCAAACTTACATTAGTGGGATCTAAGACTAACACACAGGTGGGCCCTACTAATGCTTCAGTACTTTCTCATATCTGATCTTTTCTGAGAAAAGGAATCTCTTTGCTGTCAGTGCTTAAGCACCTCATGTTGGATAGGTGTGGTGTAAGTAAGCCTCTTAATCTTTTTTGGGCTCTGTTGGTTTTTTCTTTTTTTACATATCTGTTGTTTATTGTAAATTTCTATTAAAATTGGACAAAGCATTCATATAAAACACATTCTCAGATTCAGAGAGATGGTGGTAAACAGCTGCACTAAAAGGGTGGCTATAAGTTAAGGAAAACATTAAACTCCAAGTATGGTACAGTCTTTTCTTCTTGGTGTTTTATTTTTTCCCCTCAAAGGATACAGATCCAGTTGTATATAGTGGTTTAAAATCCAATATACCCAGTCCTGAATTTCCTTCTTATTGGTTTAAAAGAAAGTTTGTGTCTTTGTTTGTTGTTACTAAAATTCAGGACATCCTTGATTGACAGTGATATTGATCTTGTTTTTTATACCTGTGTGTCACTTCTGAGAATGGGGGTCATGAAAGAGAACTCATTCATGATGTTTTGTCTTCCTCTGATTTGTGAATCTTCAAGTGCCAATAGATCAGAAAAGAACACTTTCAAAATTTGGCGATACCATATAAACTAAATTCTGGCTGGGGCTGTTTTACAGCTCTTTGACCAGTCAAAAAGGAAAATTTGAAAAATGCCAAGTTGAAATCCAAGCAAAATTCCTGGGTCTGCAGTGGGATATCATCTGAAGATGCATGGACTGGTACTTCTGCAGAAGGCTGAGATGAAATGGCTATTATAATTTCCACAGGCCTGGCCTTGATACCCTTTTCTGTCCTTCCAGTCATCTAATAATATTCTGTGTCCGTTTTCCCCTTAGGTGAATGGGTTTAATACTTGTAAAGTAGGAGTCCATGGAGATCTACTTCTTTTGGTCCTTTTTTCCTTTGAAATATGTTCCCCAAGGAAAAGACAGCACTTACCAACAGAGGCTATGTGCCCTGTAGAAATGATCTTTCAAAGGCACAAGTAGGTGATTTAGTTTTTTCTGGGCCTGTAATGAAAAAAAGCCTTGGTAAAGTTCACTTCTTATTCCTGCTTCTCAAACCAGAGAAATAACAGGAAGTTTCCATTCTACATTAATCATTTATAAGTGAATGTTGACTGTATTGGTTTGACTTTAAAAGTAAATAAAGAGTTCTTGGTGGGTTATTATTTTTTTTTGGTTGAGTGTTTTTGGTATTGGTGTTTTTTTCTTGGTCTGTTTTTTTTATTTGGTTTTTTTAAGAACCTGTCAGGCCTGTTTGACCTTGATCCATCAGCTCCATTCATTATTCCTCTGCAAGGTGTTGGTTCATTTCCTACATCACGGGGATAAGTAGAAAGGGACCAGATAGCAGACGGTTACTCCTTGCTTCCTGTTAGCTGGTCAGATGTCAGGCTGGGGTTTCTGTTCTCCAGCTTGATTGATAAGCTTGAAGGAGTCCACGGCAGGTATGCAGGTCAGGGGGATAACAGCTGGAAAATATGCACCCAGCAGAGAGACCACACAGAGAGAGACCAGATTCTTTCTCACTTATCTCTGAACAATTTCAGGATAACTTGGTGGTTAACACGACGTGATCTGACATTTGACGCAGTGTGTAATCTCTGGATGTAGCCATATAATTATGCTCTGCATTCTACTCAGCTGATAAAATACTCTTACAAAGTGGGATGATGCTAATTGTTTCTTACTTTGATTTTAGCTGCAAAATAATGTGCAAGACTCAGCATTGACTGTCAATATGCTGGAGGACATTGAGATTTAACATGTAATTGTGAAATGATACATCCGAAGGGTTTGACAATTTCTGCTCCTTACTGGTCATAGAAAGAAGAGCTGCTAAGTACAGGAAAAACTGGGATAAAATTTGTCCTTGCTCAGAGGTAGGGAAGTGTGCTATGTGCACTTGGATTGGAGCCATTCACATCTGGCATGACTGCTAATGCAATGCTGCTGATAAGAAGGAAAGAGCCCTTGGCATGTTAGTGAGGGCTGTGTGATGTGGTCTGTGCAAAGGAACCACAGTGTTCAATTGTCTTTGACTTCCTCAGTGCCTTCTTTCCGTGGTTACCCTGCTGGTGGGAGGTCTTGGGTGGACGCTGGGTACGCACAGACTTGCCAGTTGCCTCTGTGTTTCTGTTGTACACATCCTGTCTCTCTCTGGTAGATAAATGTTGAGGTGTTTCTTGCAAATATTTTGGGTGCTGGAGCAATGCTGGTGTTGCTACAGGGGTTAATGCCATGGCTGGAGCAAAATAAATCTGTTCAGTCTTGAAGTACAGAGTGCCCTGGAGAGAAGTGCCCATGATCTGCCCCACAGTAGCTCAGGGTCACCGTGCTGTTTTCTGTCCCTTTACAAAGCAAGGAGACGATGTCTTCTCTTTCCTCTATCAACAATAGGTTTCTGCACTTTCTGCAGCAGTTAGAAACAAGAGGTAGCATTAGAGAATAATTGATCTTGGGGCTCAGTGCTGCCTGAAGAGGCACAGTTTACTGCCAACCCTTCTCAAAGTGGTGCCTTTAAACCTTAGTTTGTAAGCTGGAGCTAAAACTGGTTCAAGGTCACATCCTTACCTTTGGTAAATGGATTGGCCAGAAGTAAATAACATCAACCCAAGGGTGAGTTTTGTTGGTTTCCAGAACAATATTTAAAGTAATATTAATAATGAAATGAGACCCCTTCCTACAGTGAGTTAATCTGAAATGAAT
Organism: Bombycilla garrulus; assembly: GCA_013400315.1. Taxonomy (NCBI): domain Eukaryota; kingdom Metazoa; phylum Chordata; class Aves; order Passeriformes; family Bombycillidae; genus Bombycilla; species Bombycilla garrulus. The sequence continues at coordinate 1,015,023 of VXBU01001145.1, read as the reverse complement.
TTTAAGAGAGGGAATAGGCAGGAGCAAACACCTGCTTCTGACATTCTCTTCTGCGTGGTTTTTTTTTTCCTATACAGTTTAATTCTTCTCAAGTGATGAATCTGTACTGGGCCCTGTGTAGTCACACTTGTGATACTCTGAGTTGTGATGCTCTCTCAGGAACACTGTTTTGCAAGTTTGTACTTTGAGACAATAGTAATCACACACAGTTTGGGGTTTGTGTGCTCTTTTGTTAAAACTATCACTGAAGCATAAACACAATGATCATATTTAGTTATGGATGTTTTAGGGTGCTCTCTATGTTCAGTAATTGTCTGGCACAGGGTCGTACAGCTATAGGAGAATGCCAGAGATTCATGTTCTCATTTCACAGATATGATTAAAAGAAAGGAAAATCAGCTGGCTTCACATATTCAGGGTGCATCTATGACAAAGCAATAGTTTAGTATTTCACCAGTTTTTCTTTACATTTTGGGAATGGAGATTTCATGGCACATTCAATTTAGATTTTTGAACCAATAGCTATTAGGAGACCTGACCTCTTGTTTTGAAACCAGTACCTTGATTTCTATCAATGGGACCTCCTCCACTGAGTATTAAACAAGCAAACACCTTCACTGGGAGCTGCACAGGAGTGCTGGTTTTGCAGTCAGGTGTTTGTGCCTGTAGGTAGCAGGTAATACTCCTCCCCTTCAAAACATCAACCTGGTCTTTTAATTGTGTAATTCCACCTCTTCCCGTCCTTCCTGCTGCAGCCCCTGTGCAGGTGTCTGGTCTGACCCATCAGGTGGGTCTCTGTTTGCCTGTCAGCCCGGGAGCTGATGGCCTTATGGAGGCACGGCTGATTGCACAGAGCGGAACTGAGCCGCTCTCAGGTGCAGGTGTGAGCAATCGCCAGAGATCTCTGCTAATCCCGGGATAGGGGAGCACCCTGGGCCGCAGCAGGCACGGGCAGAAAGGGATAAATGAAGTGCAAAAGGGAAAAACAGAAAAAGTTAAATGCTGCCATTTCCTTCTCCCAGATGGTTTAAGTTATTTAGAGGTTGTAAAAGGAGTTGCTCTTTTTTGGCAGCCCATGAGCATGGAGTTTTGGAGCATGGCTGGGGATTTGTTTGCGTGCACATATATATATATATATATGCATGTGTGTGTATGTATCTATATAAATAGCTTTACTGGAAAGTAATTTTCTAAGGACTTTGAGTTAATGGAAATTCCTACCCGCTTTAAGAATTTTGGGTATGAGCAAAAAATGAAGCTCATTTACACTTTTTTTTCCTTGGTGCCTGTGGAGATCAGGTAGCTGAAAGCATGATTGGGTTTTAGGGTTTGTCATACATGGTGCACAAGAGCTCTGCTGGGTGTGAAATGCATTTGACAGTCCTGGGAACAAAGAGGAATGGATCCACTGAGAGATTGTCTGCTTTGGGCATCTGAAGTGTTGTGCAGGCCAAATGCAGGGGAAATGTTAGAGACAGCTGGGGTCCAGCAGGCAGGGGACATGAGATGCATAACAAAGTGCAGTAGGGTGAAAATGGGGGTGTTGCTGAAGAAATAATAATGGGGTTACTGGAGCAGGGAGAAGCGAGGGCTGTGGAAACATGGAGGTGATGTATCCCTTGTGGACTGGATGGCTTTGATCTGCTCAATAAATATTGCTCTGCATTATGAGGTTTTACATTCCACTCAGGCTTCATCTTCAGTATTCTCCTGAAATCTTGTGAGTTAGAAGTTCATTTTTTAAAATTTTTATGCTGAACTTGATTCCAGATGCTGAGATTTAAAAAAGAAAACTATATATCTAGATTCTGCTGTCACAACAGCATCTGATATATTCACAGCATTTATTTGCTGTTCTTTAATATTTACAGTTAATAAATCTAACAATCACTGAAAGTTAAGCTTTCTTATAATAGGGAAAAATTTAATGCAGAAATAATATACTGCAGCTCAAGGTCCAAATTCTGTCATTCAGGGAAAGGACTGTAGGATACGGCCCTTTATTTGCAAACAGGGAAGGGCAATTGCACTAAGTAAAGCGTGCCTTCAAAAACCAACAAGAAATTGGAGAGGTACAGAGAAGATTAAAGTATTCCTCAGCAAAGGAGGTTAATCCAATTTCTCAGCACCAGTTTTCTGCACTTAAAAAGAGATTGTGCTCTGTGTTCCTGATCCATCAGGTGTAAGTTAATTTAATGCAGGAATCACCTGTTGCTTGATATTTATTTATCTCTAGGCATGTATTTTGCAGAGGGTAGTGTGATACAGGGATACAACTTGTGTTCTTCCCCTCCTTCTCCACACACAAAGTCCAACTGACTCCATAGTTTGTGTTCTCTGAGACCCCAGAGACCTGGCTTCAACTTTTATTGCCCCCCTTGCTGGCCTGGTATAATGTCACTTTGTCACACTTAGTGTGCTTGTAGTACAACCTCTCCTTTGCGTTGTGGAAACACTCCAAAAACACAGATGTATAGCCAGGTCCCTACCTCTGCAAGTGTAAACTGAGAGGACAAAAACAGACACAGAATAAAATAAAGGTCTGTAACATGTGAGTAAAGTGACCAGAACAATGACTGGATTGTAGCTTATTGTTTGGTTTTCAAGTTAAAATCCCCAAGAAAATCCCTCCTGTCAATTAAACGGGAAGGAGGGGGGGATGCCTCTCTCTCACTTTCTTCCTACTTGCAGCTCTCTCCCTCCAGTCTAGAAGCACAGTCCGCAGAGGAGGAGGGGTTGAAGTAAATGAAAACTTGTGTATTGACCCCAGGATGCCTGGGTTGGGCCTGTCACTGCCCGTTTACAAAGGCTCTGCTGAAGTAGGTCTTAGGGAAGGGTGAAATGTTTGAGAACAGAGCCAGCCAAAGAGCAGCAATAACGCTCAGTTATCCTTGAAAGAGAATTTTTTTCCTCCTTCCTCTTCCCCTTTATGGAATTCCCCAATGTGAAATGGATGCAGATGTGTGGAATGAATTCATCCAGGATTTAGAAACACCGTTTTGTGTGTGTACCCACCCACATAATTGCTTTCCTTTCACATTCTGCACTCCTGTGCACACCTGTGGGATGTTGGCAAGACCTCCTGGATATTAGATCTACTGAACATATGACCTGTGTAGTTTTCACAGTATGGTAAAATTACAGAATTACACCTGGGTAGTCTTGCTGGGCTGTGTGTACTGCATCCTGCTTTCACCTTCTGTATTCTTTTGCCTATAACAAGGTAGTGTGATGGGAATCGGGACTAGTGTCCTCCTTGCAATTTTCAGTTTTGTATTTTTATTTATTCATATAGTGAGATTCAGGAGTAATCAGAGCATTCCAGTTGCTGGGATTCACTTATTTCTACAGAGAGTTCTAGGATTTTATTTAGTCTCTCTATGAGTAAGTGTACCCATGAATAAAGCAGGGACAATCCCTACCGACTTGTTGATTTTCCTGTGAAGACCAAGTACTGTTGAGAGGCCCTAGGACAGAGCAACCAGGTTTCTTGCAGGGCATTGCAGAGAATTCCCTCGTGTTGGGGCAGGTGGAGGCCAGGCAGGAGACAGCTCAAGGCTTTTTGGGCTGTGTGCTGTGGCATGTGTGTTATACCTGTAGCTCTAACAGTGCTGCTCACCTTGACTCCTGTTTCTGATTGTCAGAGGAGGAGCTCTAGTCCAGAGAAAAAAGGTACTGTAAGGTCTTTAGAGGTCACCAAGGATGTAGGATCTAGGACCTGTGTTATTTGTTTCTAAGAACATCAGCTCTGCAGAAGGGCACTGCTTTCGGGAGGAGATTGTCCTGTTCCTGACTTACAGGAAGAGCGTCACTGATTTACCAGCACCAGTTCCTTAAGTGCTTAACATTTTCCTTGGAAAGTCCTTCATAGGAATTCTGATAACTTCTAACCTTACTTAGCTTTCATGGGTGCTGGTGGAACCACAGTTCAAAGTATGTGCTGGCTGTATGTTATCCAAGTGCTGTATGGTTATTTTGCATAAGGAATCAATAGCCCATTTGTGGTGTGCTTCCATCCACCACCCCCTTCATTTTAATTTCCCCAAACATTCACTTGAAGGAAGGAAACATTCTTTAACATGTGTATATTTTGGAGATTTGGAATATTAGAAAAAACAATGAAAGGAGATAGCTAATTTCCCAGCGTTGTGCAAATCACAATCTGTAAAGCACTTTCACACCAGTTTTCAAGGCTAGAAAGTGCTGGTAACCCCACAGCATGGGATTCCCAGGACATGGGCTACTTTGCTCACTATTTCTCTTCTGGTTCTCTCTTCATTTGGGAGCTTAGAGCTTGATTCTTCCTCCCAAAGTCAATGACCATGTATAGAAAAAAAAGATAGACTTCCCCAGGGAGCATATGAAAGGAAATAAAACAATTTGCTTGCAAATGGGAGGTAATTGGTATGTTAATTAAAGTCAACTTCACCTCTCTTAATGTTAACCTCCTGATTTTCTCCAGTGTTTCAGGTAGGGGAAAAGAATTTATTCTTTAGTATTCTCAAGAATGAGATTGGATAATAGACACAAATGAAGTCCAAACCCAGTACAAAAAAACATGAGAGGATATGTCTCCCGGCTGCTTTCTTAATACAGCATAAGGAGGACGAGATAGTTATCTGAGCAGTCACTCCACAGCTCAGACTTCAAATTATAGTAATTATGACAATTTGTGCCAATAGCCATGAGGTGGGTTTTTTTGATGTGGTTAAAAATAACATCTGTAAAAATCCAATAAAAAAAATTACATTTTGCTAATTTTCTGATAAGATAATGTTTAACTGTACTGTGTGCCTTCTACTGCCGTTTTCAATTAGAGTATTTCCTTCTGGGCTTTTACCAGCTTGTCTCATGGATCCGATTCCATCCTGAGCAGTTCATTTGTTTTAACTTTCTTAATTAATTGTTTTGTGTAGGTTTTGCCTTTCAAACTGATATCAATCTTCCAGACTTATTAACGTGCTGATTGCTAATGTGCGATACAAAGCACAACTCAGTTAAATTGTTCTTTCTGTCATATTAAACAGAGTTCCCACATTAGCTTGCTAAACAAAATAATTGTAGATAATTTAGAGGGTAGCAAATGACAAGAGTCTCGTACCTGGGAGAGTGAAAATAGTTCTGTTTGCAGTTTCTTTGTGCTGGCTTAGGGTACAATTTGGAGCCCACATGCACAGGCAGAGTAAGACAAAATAATTAACTACTAAGGAATTGTAGGAGAGCTGGTGGAAAAAAATTGTGTTTCTTACATAGCGAAGTTTCTTACTTTGAAGAATATGGGTGACAAGAAATAGGATATCAGACACAGCTGATAGCTTCCCTCATGAATTTTCAGGGGATTTTCCCTTTTGTGTGAAATAGTTCAATTTTACTTTCCCACATTAAATAATGCAGATGATGGAATTTTGAGGCAGCACGGCATTTTGTCCTTTTTGCCATCCTCACGTGCATCTACTCCATGTGGCTTTACTGAAAGGACACATTTGGAGTCATGGTTGCACATTCTGATGTATAACACGAAACACTCTTCTCTGGGCATAAGGCCTGTGCTTGAAGCTGTCAGGTAGATGGCCTGGTACAAGTTCAGTCTGTGGCAACGCAGAAGAATTGTTGCTCAGAAAAAGCACTGATCCCTAGACTAGTTGAGTTCACTTGGATTTATGACCAGAGCCCTCTGGGAATAACTGGGAATTTATTGTTCTTGCTATGGTATCACTACTCTGCCTGGCCAAGCTGAGGTCTCAGGCTGTATTTTGCACAAATGATAACTGGACAAGCTGCATGATTGCAGAACAGTGCTGGAGATTTTATGGCTGATGTTGGTGAGAGCAGGAAGGTACCAGAGCCCTCCAGACAGATTCTCATTCTTAAACATTACAATAAATAATAGTGTAAAGAATGAAAGATGTGTAACCTCAGGTATGTTCTCTTAAGGCTTTAAAAGGCAGGTAAGGGCTAGGAGGACTCTTTCAGCAATCATTGTATTCAAGATGCACTTTAGATAGGAGACTCTGAAGCCTGCATTTTAGTATTTAAACAAAGACAAATTTGTGCACTACAGGGAAAATAAGATGTCTTAGGTTTGGAGGCATGTTTTGATTTAAATTTCTTAGGTACAAGTCTCAATGATAAAACTTGAGAGTTGTGAAATGGCAAACTCTGTAACCAATGAAAAAGAGTAATCTGACACTTTGCATTTTGTTCTTCTGTATTTGTTGATGTTCCCTAAGTTTTTGATATGTGCTCCTGACTTTTCCTTCAGGCCCTGCAGAGTTTTGCCTGCACTGGACTGTCTGCCTTGTTTCAACTAGGGAAACTTAACCTGCTCTGCTATTTGTAGGCTCCCTTTCCCACCTATGATGTTTTTCTCTAGGTATATGTGCTGTACATATGTAGGGTATGTGCTTAAGCACATTTCACTGTTCTTGAAGTTCGATATCACAAGGCCAATATTGCTTTAAAGCAATTCCCTTTTAATTCACAATCCCTAGTAGGTGTGTTGCAAGTTTTTGTGACATACTCATGACAATTTGTATTTTTTTCTGGAGTTTTTATCTCCTGCAGCTGATGCAGCCTCTGCCAGGGACTTTAGGGCAGCATTTGTACTGAGCACTGTTGTATGTGGTGGCTGTAGAGGTGTTTGCTCTCTTCTCACTTGGTGAAAATCTGGCCAGCTCCAGTGCACACAGCCTCTAAGCTGCACCAGACCTCAGTTGATGAAGGGAGCTCACAAGATAGTGCATGATGTCAATTTGACCACAGATTGATTCAGAGTAGCTACTCAGCCTGTGCTGGCTGGGACTCGGGTAGCAAAATTTCTGTGTTAGGGTAATTCCTTCCCATTCCTTGCAGCAGGGGTTTCCTCTGTGTTTGAAGCCATGCAGAAGCTGGGGATTGGCCTCACTGAAAAGGAGATAATTTCTAGTTTTCTCCTTGCAAAAGAAGCCTCTGTGCAGTTTCTCTAGCATTGTAGCCCTGTCCTTTTGGAGTGGGGTCAGATTTGCAAAGTAGGAATGAGAATCCTGGAGCCGAATTGACCTTCTGCACAGACAGAGGTGGGCCATTGTCAGCCTAGAGCTTCTCAGAGCTTCCTCACTTTTTTATATGGGAGCCCATACATGCGAACACAGATTTCTCGTCTCTGGTGCTAAGTTACTAACAGAATAAGAATAGAAAAATGCTAAGCATTTGTCTTGATTTAAATTTTGCAGAAAACCAAAAGGGAATGAACTTTGGCTCCTGTTCAGCTGCAATCTAGACATGAATTAACAGTCACTTCAGACTTAAATTAGACGACTCAACTACTGAATGTCATTCAGCAGCGCACCAAAATAAATCCAGATGACACTTATGACATATTTCATTGTTTCTATAATCTAGGTAATACAAAAGGTGTAAGTCACAGCACAATACTTGATTGCATTTCTTTTTGAAACACTGTCCATGAATAAGTTTAGACTGGAAATTGGAAGATTTTCTGCTATCAAAGTGAGAGGTGTTTGATGTTGTTGCTGTGATTGCACTGCATTGCAGCTGCCCGTACTGGACTGGAGCTTGTGATCCAGTTCTGCTCCAGGCTGATGATCCTTGGTACTCAGGGCTGAGTTCTTTAAAAACAAATCAGCGTCAAATGTTTGTGGCTTCCTCGTGTACCATTTTTATCCTGGAGTTGTCAGAGTGCATAAAAAGTAGAAATCTTGAGATATTTAAAAACTACTTTTTAAAATTTGATTTGTGATCTAAGAAAATGAGTACTCATGATAAAATACTTGACTTGAGTATCTCTATGTGTTAAATATATTTAAAACCCTAGACATGCCTTTCTCAAAAAAAAAAACAAAGAGGAATTGGGATATTCCCCAGGGTAGTCCTATAGCTGAAAGATCAAATATACAATGCATTTACTAATTAGACTGCACATATTCTCTGCTCTCTCAGCTGAACCAATATATAATGTATTTATTCAGGTTGTGCTCACAGCAGATCTAGTGAAGTACCTGTGATGAGTTGCCGTTGGGCAATCTGCTTTCTACTGCCCCACTCAGTTTGGGGCTGTTAGGGAATTGAGCTGTCAAGTGGACAGAACACGTAGTGCTGAACAGGATTGGGCCATGAGCTCAATACTCATGTTGGCAGAAGGCTTCTGCTCCTCGGGGAAAGATCTTTCACAAAGCTGATAGTCCCAAGATAACAGCAGCATAGATATATGCACTATCCCTGACCAGCAGAACCAGGGAAGGAAGGGACAGTTCAGGGAGCTGTCCACATCAAAACACGTGAAAATCAAGCTAAAAACAGAGGAAAAACAAGTGTATTTAAATATGGTGGACCGCAAGAAACATATATGCAACAGATAAAATAAGATCTCAATGACTAATGGTTTTACAGAGTAATTTTAAGGATGAACTGCTCCTAAACAATTTTTCCAGTGTATTAAGCACTAAGAGCATCAGGCATGCATGTCTTGTTCCACTCCTTTTTTTTTTCTTGAACAAACAAGTTGAATGTGATCACTACAAGAAAAGAGCCCACTCCCCACTTATGTGAGCTCGTTCCTTTGTCCTCTTTCCAATATCCCCCAGTAATGATGGAGCACAGGATCGTGTTCTGCTCTAATGTCTTTCTTGTAAGATTCGGAGGGTAGTGCCGTCGTGACCTTCGGGAGCAGTTTTTTCCATTTGGAAGGAGGCGGGGGAGAGAGCATTGAATTTGAGATTGATTTTCCTCCTTTTAGCATGTGGAAATTCAAAGGAAGCTCCTTGATTCACCAACAATGACTGCATCTCTCCAGCCTTAGAGAATGCAAAGGCATCAGTAGGAGCAGACTGAAGTTAATACCCTCAGACTGCATTGTGAATGGGACCAGAGTCCACGACGTCGTATGCTATAGAAAAATCCTGATGTTATTACTTGAAGTAACTGGTCACAGTTTAAAAACAGTGAATTTTTGTCTGAGGATTAAAGAAATGGGGAGGTCTGGCAGTTTTAGACATAAGAGTGTGTCCACAGTTTCTTGTTAAGGCAATTATTACCTCTGCATCTATGGTGTGTGTTTTAGAGGCTTCCAAGGAATGCATCCAGCTAAAGGCCAAAATGCAAATTTATTTTATCTACAGAGGTTTTAAAGATGTTTTTTCCTGTTACTCTTCCCTGCAAAGGGCTGGTCTCTTCACCTTAAGTTCTGGGACATGTTGGAGGTGAACAATTATCCAGTATAAATTTGGTTTTCAGTAAAGGGCAGAAAGTGTATGTGTAGAAAGTCTTTTGGGGAGCTTTTTCTTGGGAAATTGCACTGGATGCAGCCCATTGGGTCCTTTGAATTCTTGAATATTCCTTACATGGACCTTTGACTCTGACTTGGCCAATCCCTTCTGCCTGGGCTTCAAATTTAGCTTTGCTGATCAGGAGAACGTGCCGTCCAGCTAAATATTCAACAAGACTTGACGCTTCTCGTTTTCTTCAAGTTTTGGAGAAACAACTGAGTGCACCCCTCATTTTTTACAGGTGGTATTTCTGCTTCAAGATGGAGCTGCACGTGCACCATCATTAGGAGGAAAAGGCTGTGTTCCTGCTCATGCTTCCTCTTGACAAAATGGTGCTTTCTGCGTGCCATGTTTGTGATGAGAAAGGTTCCTCTGTGGTACAACTGCTACAAACTGAGCTGTTGGCTCTGAAGAAACACATAAATATTGTGGTATATGTTAATAGTAAAATATGCATTTCTAGCTGAAAAGGTGGTGTCCTGTATTGTGAAAGGGTTTGGTCATTGAGAACATTAAATGCTGAAGTTTGTACTTGGGTATAAATATACAGCCTGATTTCCGTCCATGTTTTCTGTTCCAAGGCTGTTACACTGTGACTATAAAAGATTGAGAGCTTCCTTTTGCTCCCCCCCATTACTTTTGTGCTACTGGCTGGATGGAGCTCGTGGTTGCTACTGTAGGAACAAACTCAGAAATTAGTGAGGGCACAGGTAAATGGTACTTTGAGCCAGTGGATATTTGAAAATATTAATTTACTTCCAAAACTGCTAGAAGAATATCCATGGAGACCTCTTCAAATTTGTGTTTAGAAAACTTTAAGTGACCTTGAGAATAAATGAAGTTGTCCCTGTTCTGATCACTGGTTTGAGTACAGTCCTAAGAATTTGTGGATGCCTGTGTATTAGAATAGTTTGTATCCAGTGAGCACCTACAGCTGGGTGCGTGTGAGTTAATGGTGTGGTAGAATTCAGGTTGCTGGTAGGAGGAATTGTTTTATCAATAAGATCTATCTTCATTAAAGTTGCCACTGAGGAAACTCAAAATGCAATTTAGCACCTCTTGTTGCTGTGTCCATTCTACTACAAAATTACTTTCTCTCGCTCTCAGTAAATTACAACTACTTGAGCTTAGCCCCAGAAGGACTCCTTTATTGTGCTTTTTATTGCTTATGAAATCTTTTGATTGTGTTGTTTACTTTTTGGACAGAGGATCTGAACCTATGCCAAGTTATTTTAACCTAAAGAACACATTTGTTTCTTGCATTCCTCCCTTATACCCATCTAGCTGCAAAGGGAAAGGAATGGATGTTGCTGTGTGTCTCCATAAAAATAGATGAAGAATCCTGCTCAAAAATATATTGAGTCATACCTATTTATAGGTCATCTTTGATACCTGAAGTTTAAACTGGAAAAGGAGCTTGTTGCAATATTTCCAAGTATGTTCTTGCCATCATCTTCTATTTGCTGGTTCATATTGTATGCAAGGGATGAAAAGAAAACATTTGCAGAAGACTCTCCAGAGGCTTTGTGCTGTCACCATAAAAAGGAGATCCTGAGCTTCTTGATGAGTTCAAGTTATTTGTAACTTAAATTTAAATAACTACTTTGCTTAGCAATTAATAATAGGAGAATCTTTAGCAGGATTCAGGTGATATTGCTTAGACACATAATCAGCACAAAGCTTCTGGGTTATCTGGTTTTATTTCCATTGAATTTTAGGCCATGTAAATGTTAATTCTCTCAATCAAGAACATGGTGTGTATGTATTATACGTGAATGTGCTGGGGTTCAGAATTATCCTTCATATGGATAATCTTCTTCTGAAATGATGATAATTTAATAAGCAGTTTGCATATAAAATAACTAGCCTTACTTCAAAGCATTGTGCAAGATCATTGAAACTGGAAAGAATTCAAACAATGCAGTGAAGCACTGTTTTCATGTTTGTGATTCTGCATTTGAGAATTTGGAGACTTGTGTGCCTAGAAATAAAGGGCATTGTGAGTACCTTGTGAGGTTTTGGATTAGTTAGGATTCACAAACTGTCTGTGTGATCTTCATCTTTAATCTGTGCTGAAAAACTTGTATTGCTCCCTGAACGTTGAAAGAGAATGTGGGTTTAGAATGTTTGAGAACTTTGGAAAAGTATTAGTGTGCTTTTCTAATTCCTCCACCTGCAGAATCATGTGCCTTGCTTGCTGTGGCCTAAGTGAGGAAGTCTCAGGATTCATTTGTTTAAGCTGTCTGTAAGTAGCTTAGAATAGCTCTTGTAGAGGTGAAAATATTGCTGCTTTAAATCTCAGCTTCCCACAACCTGCCAGGACTAGGAGCCAAGTCTGTGGTCCCACTGAAAGAGTGAATCGCCCATTTTTGGTAGCATATTGTTCCAATTTCTCACTCTTTAGTAATATTCCTTCTAAATGAAGAAATTGTTTCTGAAATGGGGACTAAGGGTTGCCAGAAAAGCTGCTGAAGCTGGGACTAATTCTTGTAGAAAATGTGATGTTTGGAAGGAATCCCTCTTTCTCATTACCGCCATCATTTCTGAAGCAATTTTTTTCTTTGCTTTTTAAGCATCACTCTGTTAGGGAAGATGTTCAGGATATTGACATGCTAATAGTAGTCTTAAGGGACATAAATCAGTGAACACAGGACCCAAAAGCAAAATGTATCATCACGGTTCCACAAAATGTCATATAAATCTGCAGCTTAACTGAGATGTATTGTCTTATTTGCACCAGGTATTTACAGTATCAAAGTACTAATTCTGTGCTGCTATATAGTTAGTTCCTGCTGTTAAAGTTGTTATTTATTCTTCTTGTCATGCTTATTGCACTTAATGCCACATGTCAAGCTGTGCACATCTTAAAATCAAATGGCAGGTCCCTGCATACAAATCACCCAGGAAGGTGTCTGCATTTTGGGCAACAGAAGCACAAATTCTCTCCAAGCTCAGACTGTTATCCCCAAATACACATGATCCTTGTTCTCCCTTTAGCACACTGAGGTTTGACTAATTTCTTCTATGTCAATTTTTTGCTTTGAAAGTTTAGAGTTTTTGAAAATTAGATTTGGCATTTTAGGTCCAGCTGTCAGGTTCTAGAACTCAAATGTCATGAACTCATGGGGATATTTGGATCTGTTACTATGGTGATCTTATTTTCTTTACTTATAAATCTACTTTACTAAGTGAAGACATATTGAGTGTGAATTTCTTTTAAAGATTAGATAAGGTTAAGCTACTAATTTTATTTTCAAATGTAAATTTTAATAAAGTGATATGATTGTTATTAAAAATTATTTATTTGGATTATTTAGTCTTTTAGTAATTTGTAGCCAAGCTGTGATGTCCTAGTGTGGTCAGTATTAGCCAAATTCTACTCTGACTGAAGTCAGTGTGGGTGCGTGTTGGGTGAAATACTAGGTGAAATACGAGGTGTTTTTAAAGACGTTATCCTTTAATCTTCTTTTTTTTCCTTAACTTTTAATATATACTTTTGTTTCTCATAAAGGCTTGTTTCTGAGGGCAAATGTCAGGTAGCATGAGGATTACCTTGTTTTGCTTTGCTGGAATGTACTCAGAAAGCTCAAGTTATCAGATTAGCGATTGCTGTTGCAATTAATATTGTGTAGCGCATCTATCATCAGCCTGTAGAAAGGCTGGTGCTGTGGACAGAGATCCTTTTCCAGCTGGGGGGAAAAGAGCTTTTCACCTGCAACTGCTCCTCCCTCTGGCAGGAGTTGTGGGCTGATTCTGTACATTGTCCTTAAGGAATTCCCTCCGGACTGAGCTGGGTTGGCGGGGCCAGGTCCAGCAGATCCCTGCTTGTCTGAAGATTGCCCCGAGATCTTCTTGCTCCGAGTGCTCCTCGGTGCTGCGGCACTGCTTGGCCTCTAGGGATGGCAGCTCTACCAGGAGTGATGGCAGACACCTGGAGGCCAACAGCTCACTCAAAATCTCCATAGTTACTGCTTTTTGCGGAGCTCCCTGCTGTCTACACCCAGAGATGTTTTCTTTCCATGAAATCTGATGAAAAATTAACACCAGCATTTCTGTGGTTTCCTGGAAATGCTCCCTGGAGAGCTGGAAATACGTTCATTTATCCCCGAAAGTGCATTCGCTTTCTTAGTGTTAACTGTAATCAAGGTGGTCTCTTTCACCTTAAAGAAAAACAAAATGTTTTTCTGTGGTAGCATTTCCTCCTTCTCTTTCATCCCCAGCCTTTTCCATGTGGCACAAAACGCAGTATCAGGCCCCCAAGGCAGCTGGTACCACATAGCTGGTATGGTTGTGTCACGCAAAGACTGAAGAGGTATGGAACTAAATCAACAAATTCTGATTTGTTGGTTCAACTGAGTACAAACTAGTGAAGGAAAAACCGAGTTGGGAATGGAGAGCAAATACATGTGAGAGGCAAGCCACAGCTTGCAGTAAAGAAAATGTTTGCAGAAAACGCCAGCATTACAGGTTTATCTAAGGTGTGGTCTAGCTTAAGCTGCAGTAATTACCCAAGGTACCATAGCTGTGGCTGGAAAATGAAGTGCTTTATAAACTTAACCCATTCATGTCTCCTGGGACCAACCACAGTGTTATACTTGGACCAAGCCAGGGCATTTCCAGTGCAATTGAAAATTCCTAGGATCTCGTTCTCATTTACTTACCTGCCTAGACAGCTTTGAGGCTCTGCATTCTCACAACATTTCAGTGTTACAGAATAGCAAAAAGACAACAAACTCTTTATTTTATTTTTAAAGGTGTTTCTGATTCTATCAACTGTATTCAAAGCCGTAAAATGAGAGAAAACCCTTAAAAATACAGAAGAATTAGAGGAAAAAATCTGGGTAGTTATACATGGGATTGGAAATACCTATGTAGAAATAGTGCTGTGTGAGTAAGGGAGAAAAAAATTAAACTGGCTCTGTGTTGGATGGAAGTGTCTATGTTGAACTGTGAGTGGCTAGAAATACTGCTATCTTGAAGAGAGCTGCGGAGAGTTTGGCTGGTTTGTTCTCTTCTGAGGAAACAGAAAATTATTCAGGAGGACTGAAAAATATTTAAGCAAATTTAAAGCAGTACGTCAAAAGATGGCAAAGATATGAAGGGCTTTGTTTATAAGGAAAGAGCTCAAAACTCCTGAGAAGGTGAAGTTTGGCCAAAAAGGACTTTTATGCATTTGAACATTTAAACTGTGGATAGAATAGATTGTCTATTATGGAAGAATTTCCAGGAGCTGGCTGAAAAAGAGGACACTAAAATTTATGTTCCAAAGTCTTTCATTCACAGATGTGCAGAGAAATGGCTTTCAAAGAAGAGATCAAGAGTTCACCTAATTTAATATCCTCTATAAACGCTTCCAAAGGATCTGATTTGGGACCAATAACTTCTCTTTTAGTCAAAACATTGTGTGTGATGTTTTGACCTGTAAAATCAGAGATGAGTCTTCTGCTTCCCTTGCTGACATGTTCCAACATTTAATCTTCTTGAATAGCTCCTGTGGGTGGTTACTCTGACCATGGTTAATCTTCCCTGGCTAGAACTGGTATCGTTAGACTAATTCAGATTTGTCTCGTTTTACATCCAGGGAATTAATCTGGATCTATTAGTTGGGGTTGGGGAGGGGAGAACAATTTTTTCTTTGCTTACCAGACACTATAATTTTTAGTGGGTTTTCTGGTCTGCCAGAATGAAGCCAAAAAACCCACTAGCCGTTCTATCTTCTGTTCTTGGAGAATCTTTGTTGTGAAGGGGGGTTTCCTGGCATGTTTTCATGTGTGCTACATTTATTTTAAAAATGTTTTCCAAAGAGGCTTGGCAACAAGAGCTGACACTGTCATTACTGTGACAAACAGGAAAATAAAAGAACAGCTGGTGTGTTTGGTGTCCTGGGAGCCGTCACTCTTGGGATTCCCCCTCCAAAAGTAAAATCGAACTATATATTTGTTCATCTTTCATCATGCATGATAAATTACAAGAAACTGAGGAAAAAGCCAAGTCGTATCCTGCAAAAAATCAGTTTAAAGTTGACAAACTCCACTGGCTAAGTACATTCCTGGCAATATGGGAAAGGAAATAAAGTGGTAGGACAATCTTCATTAAGTTTATTATCCAGAATTACTTAGGTCCTTGTTCTTAGTTTGCATGGGCCGTTCTTACTGCCCTCTCTGAGAAGTGCAAAACAGCCAGTCAGGAGAACTACATCAACCTCAGGGCAAGCTGGTGGCAGGCAGCCGTATCAAAAATAAGTATTGAGCTGTAGGCAGTAGAAGCTGTCTGGCATTCCAGCTGTGCTAACTGGTCCTGAGGAGGAAAAGAGTGTAAGGATCTGGTCCAACTTCGTGTGTTGCCTTGTGTAACATGGATTTACTTTCCCTCCCTGCCAATGGGAGGGCACTGTTTCTTTGCTGACTTTCCTGATCCCCTCCCTCAGGCTGTGTCACTTGTTTCCCATGGCCTTTCTCTGAATGGTCTTCGTTTAGCTATTTTTTTATTTTTTTTTAACACTTTAGGAATTTGCTCTGCATGTTCTCATTTCATTTTTTCGTCTTGATAAAATATCTTTTTAGGTTTGTTCTTCACAGCCCTGTGTTTTTCTGTGTAGAGAGCTGGAGGGGGAGAGGTTTGCATGGGAAAGGACTGCAGAACCACAGCGCTCACACTAAGCCCAGTCAGGGTGAATCTCTCCCTGACACTGATGGACCTACATGTGATCATACTTGTGTGTCTTATTTTTCTGTCATCCCCTTTACAGAACTGTGAATTCTGCTTCCTTTGAGTCCATTTTTAGCTGATAAAATCCTTGTCATCTCTAGTGGTGTTTTATACAGAAAATGTTTATTGTGGTGTTTGTAAAAATTACTTGGAAGTATTTACTTGTGCTAATTGATTTGTTGTGACTTAGTACAAAGAGTTATGCGAAAAAAGTTTTGAAATCCTGTGTTTAAGAAAAATACATCACAAATGAGTATTTTGAGGGAATGACCAGTGACTTGGGTGACCAAAATATTGGTGTGGGTATTCTTAGCAGAGTTTTCCATGTAGAAAAAAAAATCCACCTGCACTCATTTGTCTTGTCTCTGTGCCTCCATATCTGTCTTGAACTTGCTTTTCTAACATTTTTATTTGTTGTTCAAATATTTGCCGTCCTTAGAAGAGCAGAGGAACTTGAAGCATTTTGAAAACATAGAAGGGCTCCTTAAACTCAAAGAAAATTACTGAGATATTGCTTTAAAGTGCCCTGCTTAAATAAATTAGAGCGTTCTACAACTCTTAAATGCCCAATATAGATGCAAGAGGCACCAAAAATAATAGACTAGGTCACAGTTAAATGAATCTCTCTTGAAGAACATAAGAGTAATAAGATAAACTGGCTGCACTAAACCACAAAGGCACAGATAATAATAGTAATAATAATACAGTGCAGCTCCCCTAAATGAATCTCTGTTAAAGGAAGTGACCATGTGACAAGACTAGAACGAGAAAAGGGAAAAAGTTAAAATTATTTAAGTTGTTGAAAGAATAAATTTTTCTGAGTATCAGTGCAAAATGTTGCCAGCTTTACAGATAGTTCTTCAAAAGCAGAAAGGCTTTTTAAAGCATTTCCTTTCATATAGAAGTATTTTGTTGACTAGATATACATATTAATGTGAATTTGCTTGCTGCAGGTAGGAAGTAATAAAGTGCTGGTTTAGAGTACTGGTTTTTTTCTTTTCCTGGAACCTCTAAATCCAGAGTTTAACCCCAGAGAGTGTCAGAATATTGTTGCAATGGGATGTTTGTCAACAGGCCCTGCACAAATTGAGTTTGGTGGGTTCGTCAAGGTTATGTAACAGCAAACATTTGGAAAAATTGGGCACAATTGTCAGTCTTTGCTCTGAAAGGGCGCAGGATTAAATGAGCATAAAAATTTAATTGTCCTCCCACCCTGAATAAGGCTGAGGCTTTCCATATTAGGGTCGGGCTGGCTAGTTGAGCAGCAATTTTTATCTGGCCCCTGGATAAATAGATGCATTCAGCCTTCTCGGTCCTTCAACCTTCATTAACACAGAAATTAATCACATAAATGAAACATATATATTTTGCTGGAAAAGGTCTTAACAAGCTGCATCCTCTACTGGACAAGAGAAAAGAATCAGGCATGTGTACATATTTAGCCTGACAATGCCAAGATTTCCAGAATATATTTAGGTTTCTGTCCTTAATTTTCAAGGAGCAGACTGGCAGCTGGTGTAAATTGTCTACACTAGTGACAGTGGAGTTAGGCCAATATATACCATGAGGGAATGAGTTTTCAGCTTGCTTGAGGCTCTCAGCTTCCCATTCTCAACAAGTTATCTTTTTTAAGCTTCACTGGTATTTTGTTGTAATTCTGTTGTTTTCAGTGAAGGTGTGTTGGTGTGTAATTTGAATAACCGAGCAAAGGATTGGTCCTCAGATCTTAGGAGGACAAGTGTGTTCCTGAATACACTTGTCTCAGGAGTGAACCATAATGCATGTAAGATGCCAGATTTGAGGTACATATTACATTTATACACTCCCTTTAATTCTTAAAAATCTCATGGACGTTTACAAGTATCTGAATGGCAGCAAACTGTCTGATTTTCTTCCACTGGAGCAGTTGATCAGTAAAATAAGTTATGTTAAATAGCAGAATAATGACTGATAACCTGGATGCTTACCTGAGTTACAGGGGGAGTTGATCTCCTCAGCCTCCCACCATAAATGGCAGTGTGTTATGTGATAATGTTGACCACAAGCCATTAAAATAAGGCAGGATTTGCTTAAAAGCAAATGCTTTGTATTTAAGGTTTATTTTTCTCATGTTTAAAATATGAAATTACGGAGTAAAAGGAAGTGGTAAAGCCTCCATCCTTCAAAGCCCATGGGAATGTATCCGCTTGTTCACACATGCTCCATAGTTACTGAAAGTGTGATTCTCATTTTACCGGCTAATCCAACACTTGGATGTGTTTGGAGGACAGCTTAGTTGTCCAATGTTTTGATTTCCAGGTAATTATAAAGAAGAATGTACCACTTCCTTCCTACCTTTTATTTGTGTGTCAGTGTTGAATAAAATATTAGAAGTGTGATTACAGATAGGCCAACTTGTGTGTGGGACACAAAGCTCCTTTAGATAACTTGAGTGCCTCGTGTGAAAGATGTGCATGGAATTTGGTGGGTCTGTCTTGTACACCTGGGTCTGTGGGATGCTGGTGCACAAACTGACTTCAGGGAAAGTTGATCGTTTCATGTCATGGCACCAGATCCTCCCACTTCTTCCTTGGCTTGCTCTTCTCTCCCATCCCACTTGTTTGCTCTGGGATGTGCGGTCTGATGAAGGGGGGAGCAGAAGGATTGAGGGAGCTCTGTGCCTCCGCTGTTTTACAGAGCAGGAGGTGCTGCACAGCCCTCTGAAATGCCTCTGGCGCTGCTGAATTTCACATACTGTCTGCATTTCCTAAATTTGGCACTCAACTGCAGAAGAGCTGGCAGCTTTCTACTTTAAACTGGCTGGGAATTAGACATCTTTTCCTATGGAAAAATAGGGCAGGTTTTAAAATAGCTTAAATGATGAATCAGAATGAAACATTAGGGGAAAAACAAAGCCTCTAACATGTGTACTTGTGCTTGTGAGTGGGTGGCCAGGAGCTTCTTAGAGAGTCCAGGTTTTAGGAGAGCAAACAATAGAGCTTGTTTATGGGATCTTAGCTGAATGTCTGGAAACTGCTGTCCCACTTTGAATTTTGCAAACCTGGAGAGGGAAGACAGGCAAGGAAGCAGGAAGATAAGAGGCATTGGAAAGCCAGGGAACTTGGTTCTGGTACACTGCTGTTCCTTTTGCTTCTTTCTATTTCTCTTCTCCTCTATAAGGCTGCTGTCATTTTAATATGGAGATAGGCTAATAGAAGCATTGTATCTAGGGAATTTTTTTTTTTCTATTAACTATGTTTCCTACATAATTTTTCATTTGTGCAAGCATAGAACTTCTAATTAGAAAATTATCACAGAAAAATATCCTTAGCTCTGTTTTGACTATCCACCAGTGAATTCAATGTAGTTCACACTGACACGTGTAGCCACTCTGGTCACTTTTAATAAGATTAAGTCTTTTTCTCTGAGGCATTTTGGTTGAAATGTGAGGGCTTTGAGCAGTAAAAATGTATGTGCTTAGGTATCTAGAATTATTGTACCAAATATGCCTTCATTTCCACAGGAAAGCCTGGTTCTCTACAACTAGTGTTCCAAAACACATCCCCCAAGTTCTCAAAAGCCTTCCCATTTCTTGTTTCATGACCCTCATTATCATATGGTCAGTCTATGACATTCCAGATCTCAACTTTAATGACATCTCGAGTGCACTGTGATGCAAATGAAAGGATCTCAAATAAAGTACCACAGATTTGAGGCACCCCAAAAAAAAGGAGTAAAATTTCTGATTTAAAATTAGAATTAAGAAATGCAATGGAATAAAAATATACACTCTCAGAAGTAATAGTGCTCATTTACAGGTTAAAGTACACAAAGACATTTCATTTCCCTTGTGTTGGATAGGGGGACATGGGGAAAAAATTCAGACCTGTATGAGGCTTTGAGGAAGGGATTTCAGAATTCATATACTGCTGTGTGATATTATTATTATCAAGCCTATTTATTGCATCTAAAATATTAGGTATTTTCACAGGGGATTATATTGCATTACCTCAAAATACTAATCCTAACATTAGTATTTCCTTGTTGTTAGTATGAGTTTTGTTACTGGAATATTAAATATGAGCAGGGAATAGAAACTGTAAAAATTGGTATCTGAAAATGTTTGATAAAAGATTTAATTAGCAGAATTAGACTTTTTATGGAAAATAATTCATGTGTTACTCCTGTACTTGTACCTCTGTTTACCTTTTCTTTATTAGAATTTAGCTTCAAGAATCTTAAATGGTAACTACTTTGATTAAAGCTGATAAGTTTGTTATTAAATCTTAATTTTGTTTCTTGGTACATTGTACTTGCCAAAATCCAGTTGCCAAGTGAGTTGATTTAGGAGGTTTTTCTCCCTTGAAAATGGCAGGAAGAAGAGTGTCATCCATAAAGCAATATATTGTGTCTCAGAAGTGAAAGTTGGGGAAGGGAAAAGAAGGTTGCCATCTCTCAGACCTAAAGGATTTCAAAGACTGCAAGCTTAACAGAAATTCTTTTAATTTCCTGCCACCCATCTTGTTTTCATGGTGACCCATGAAAATTGACACAAGACAGTGGTATGCCAGCATTTCTTAAAGGAAAATCAGCTTATTACTAGAGCTTTGAGAACTCTGAGAAAAGCCATGGGAGCAAGCTTTACCTCTGTCTTTCAGCCAGCTGAAAGTTCCCTGGGTTTGAGCTTTAAGTGGAGAAAGATCTGTGTGGTGCAGAATGCACTGAGATGCTGGACCCAAGGCATTCACTGCCCTGATTTGGGATCGCTCGTGATCTGGACGGGCTCAGTACCAGCAGAGATAAATTGCATTTGCATTGGTTGTGCTTTTTCCCTGCCTGCTGTCTTCCCTCTCTTATATTTATTTAGAGTGATACTAGCAACCTGTGATGATAGACAGACAGTACTGTGGAGCTGGGCTGCGCTTTGGTGTCTGAATACACAGGTGAGAGCACCTGCAAACAGTCCAGGAGTGGAGATCTTTGAAACCAAAGAGCCTCACCCCACTCTGCTCCATGCAAGCTCTGGGTCATTGTCCTGTGCTGTGCCTTTTCCAGGTCAGACTTCATTTCACTTGATGTTTGGTTTTATTTTTCCTGGCAATTGGGAAGAAGGGATAGATGGAAGAAAATAGTGACAGTTTTCCACCACATTCTTATAGCATCCCATTCTGCTCTGGGCCCTTGTCTGTGGAGGTTGTTTCTTCTATGTGTTATTGCAAAGACTTTAGGGCAGACCTGCAAACCAGATGTGCATTTGAGACTTAATGCTGCCTAGAGTGCAGCTCATCCTGGATGGAAAACAACATGGATTCACTCTTATCAGTTTGCTCTTGTGCAAATCCACCTGAAATTTTTGCTGGACTGGCATTGCTAACCAAGTACAGAAATCTCCAGTGGAAACAATTCTGGAGGTAGCAAGCACTCTGAACTGAGGGACGGGTTTTGCTATGTGTGGAATGCAAGAATTTTCTAGCAGCTTACAGCAGTGCAAGGTGACAGCAATGCTCAATGCTGAATGCTCCACTTTTCCATCCCATCCACAGTAATAGAGGGTGCTCAGGAGCACTCTACACTGCAAAGGATCAAGTCTGTCATCTCTTGTGGTGTTTTCAGAGAGAAAAAAATCACCACTGAGAGCCTCTGAAAGCCTCTAGTTTTTAATGATCTATCTGTACCTTTCCATTGTGTTCTGCTAGAAAAGACATTTAATTTATTTTAAAAGATCTGGGGGTTCAGTGAGCCCAGTTTCCACATTTTTTGTGACATATCCAGCATTCCCGGCAAGGGCAACTTCTTAGCATGGCAGGCTACGAACAATGCAGCTTTTTTACTTTGCCCCTCTTTCTCCCAAGGAATACAAGTCTTCCAGAGAAGAGAACATCTCTCATTATATTAAAAAAATGTGTGCTGAGTTGTATGTATCATATAGGTGGGAAATATGAACTTTCATAGAAATGAGCCATTCCAGACCTGGGTGCTGTAAGTCTGCTGACAAAATTGGTTGTCCTCATAGCTGAAAATGCATGAAGGAGACAACTGTTTTAAGGAGAAAATGAGAGTTCAATTTAAACTGTAGAGAAATTGCAGCTTTTACACTTTAGGGGCAGGAGATGGTTTGTTATGAGGTGTGTGAACCATGCTTTTATGCACTGGAGCCTTACTCCCTGGCACAAGCTTGTTAGTGCTGCTGCAATAGAAGAAATAACAAAATCCTCTTTGTCTCTAGTTGGTATCTACAAATTCTCACAGGGAGAAACAAAACAAAACAACACAAAACCCCCAACAGTCCGACATGTCAAACCCTCCGCTACTTTCGCATGTGAAAATCCCCTGAGAGAAATATTGTGTATCGCTACTGTAGATAGAGTACATGTACTCAAGAACAAAGAGGGCTTAAGAAGAAGACATGGTGAATATAT
Source organism: Bombycilla garrulus (assembly GCA_013400315.1). Taxonomy (NCBI): domain Eukaryota; kingdom Metazoa; phylum Chordata; class Aves; order Passeriformes; family Bombycillidae; genus Bombycilla; species Bombycilla garrulus. The sequence goes on along the minus strand of VXBU01001145.1, from coordinate 992,654 downwards.
AATAACTCTGAATAAATACCGTAAGTCCTCTCTTGTTTCTTTGCAAGTGCTTTTCAAGAACTGAATAATAGTAAAGCTCTCCAAGTCACTTAGGGTCTGAGCCTGCAAATATCTACTCATATGAGTACTTCTTACTCATGTAAGTAGTCCCATTGAAGTCTGTAAACCTGCTCATGTGAGTAACGCTAAACAAGTTCAGGGTCTAAAACACTATGGGGGAGACAAAAGCATATACAAGTACAGCCCTAAGACTCTTCAGACATGGAGCAGCAAAAGATTTATCTGAGGCTTCCAATGTAAAGCCTTGTAAATTAGTACGAAGATCTAAAAAATCAGGCCGCCGCTGTATTGGGAAGCAATGGAGCTCTCTTAATATGGGGATATAGGGGTAATGTGATGGAAAGACTTAGATGCAGCATGTAGTCTAGCAGTTGTATTCTGTACTCCTCACAACCAGAGCAGTAGCTGGAAGTCTAGCAGGCAAATAATTATAGTAATCGAGTCACGATGAAACAAAGGAGAGGCTATTATTCCAGCAACTGGCCAAGGGAAAAAAGTTTGGCTGGCTAGGTTCCTGAAGCAGAGCAGGATTTACTACGTAATGTGAGATGCAAACTTTGATGCATTTAAATTGTTTTACAGACTTGTTTGCTTTTACTTTTTAAATAACTATTGACCAAAAATAGACTAATAGTTGGCTATCAAACTAGCTGATTAAATCTTGGGCAGCAATAAATGGAAATCTGCTAAAAGTCAGGGCTTGATTCTTCTATACCTGCCAATATAAAAGCAATCTGTGATGAAATCTTTTTGCCTTGTACTTAGTCTGATGAAGCAAGGAATACAGTTGTTCCCATTCTAAAGCTAGAACTATAGAAGCAGCTAAGTTTTATCTCATGGACTTTTTCTGGGAGGCACAGCTCTGTCTCTGTCTTTATGACCTGCAGCTGAGAGCAGGGGAAAGTGTGAAGAATGCACATTGCAGCCACATGGACTGCAGTCTGTGTGAGTGTGTGTCTTGCAGTTCCTTGCAGTTAGTGAGGCTTTATGCATCACAAAAAAAGCTTTGCAGTCCCGCCTAATTCATGCTGAATATGTGATGCAGCCCCAGTACATTTTAAGATAAGTAATTCAGAAATCTGCCTGGCATCTGCCTTGTCTCTTTTGCATGTAGGGTAAGTTTGGACATGAGGATGGTCCAAGGGTCAGTTCTCTTCTGATTGGTAAACCTGTGTCTTAATCTCCATTTTTACAGGAAGGCAAAGTGAAGCTTAGAGAAATGAAGCCCCAATGTAACGAAAATTAATGATAAATAAATGGAAGGTGGTATCTGGGGGGATGTCTGCCCCCAGCAATTTCCTCAGGCTAAAAAATATTGCTTAGCTTTGAGTGGACTTGTCTCCTGCTTACTGGGCTGCTCTTGAGCAAAGGTCTGTTAATGTTTGATCATGGGTGGAAACATTGGGAAGTATTAGTGGCCCTTTGCCTTTACTACTGTGTTATTTTTAACTTGCATAAATTTAAAAATTTTTAAGCAGGGCTGAAGTGAGTCTTATCCTTTAGCTGAAAGTGCCAAATTACTTACTGCCTTATTGCTTCAATCACTATTCTGCTGGCTGTGTTCAAGGTTGCTTTTTCCTGGTCAATCAAATTGTCCTGAATTTTCCCTTTTGAAAGGGATGCTCTTATGAAATAACGTGTATTTTTCTGTGAATTGTGACTGGACTTGAAATTCTGTGGTATATATTTGGATTCCATCCTGTACCTCAAGTACTGAGGAAGCAGCTAGCAGAGACACTTCTTGCAAAAAATTAGGGGTAATAAAAATTACTATATCCATGCTATTCCTAGGAATCTGAAGAAGTTTGGCTGCCTGATCTCTAATGCTGTAGATTGAGTTTTTGATTTGGCCATTTTAAAGCCAGTGGCATTCATATGTAGCTAATGGAGTTTTTACCAGTGCAAAATCTGTCCTCTACTTTTCAACTTTGCAGAGAGATTTCATTTTTGTGCCTTTTTTTTCCTCTGGGGGAAAAAAACCCCAACCTCATTTGAGGGGGGAAAATAGAGATAAGAAAGCCCATGAAGAAATACTATTTCTAAGTAATGTACTTTTTTCAATGACAGCTTAGTATTTTTGTTAAACGGCACCACTTTCAGCTTTCAAAAAGGTTTAGCCAACAGTGCTCGCACTGCTTTCGACAAGGCAAACCTTGCCCACCCGTTATAACCTTTAGGTCATTCCAATCATGTTATTTCTCCCATAATGCCAGAAGTAATGGAGTAGGCAGGAAGTGAAAGTAGAAGTTATACAGCACTGCTCTCCTGCCTTTTGTTTGCTTGTCTATAACTACCTTAAACTACTTCCTTCTCATCATTATAACAATGGGATGAAATGGTTCTTTATAAATGGCCATGAAGTAAAGGCAGGCTGCAAAGGCTTCTGTAACCTATTATTATGACCTTTCTCTCATCAGTAATTGTTTAGCAATTTGTACCTGAAAAATCCAAGCTGTCTGTAATGTGCCACACAAGGTGTGGTGAAAGGGCTTTGGAGACAGCTGGAATAATTATCAAATACCAATGTGGTGCAAGGCAGAGAGTCTAAGCAGCATGAAAAGGCATCAGAAGGTTGAATAATGAACTGACCTTAAAGTGCATTAGGCCCTGGATTGTTTTGGTGAAATAAATATGTGTGATTTAACGCAGAGGGTGTTGGTGCTGTGCTCAGATTCACTTCATTAAGATAAAAAACAGGACAACAAACCAAAATCTGAAAGAAACCTGGTGTAATTCTGCCATAAGTATCTGTAACAGAAACCAGACTCTGTAAAATCTTGGTGTCTCACAGAAGTGGCAGGAGGCTAGAGTCCTGTAATACCCTCATACTTTACTCTTGAGCTACAGGGTCTCCTGTAAGCACCATTTCAGTATCACAGCCCACCTATTTGTTTAAATTAAAGCTGTAAGCAGCCTTATCTTCTCCAAACTCCTTCAATTGATTTCTGGGGCTTTATTTGTATTTTTTCACTAACTTTTGAACATGGCAACTAATAGAGTTGTCCTTGTGACTAGGGATGACTCGGAGCCAGACACTAGGGGTGAGTGAGTGTAATGCAAGATGAATATCAGCAAGTGTGCCTGGGGGCTACGAGGGCTGCTGGAGTGCAGTGGTTGCAATGAGATCTTTTGCTTATGCTTTGGAATTGAAAAATAAAACTTTTGAAGTGTCCAGCGTTTGCCTTTAGCTGGGTTGTTTGTGGTATTTTGCCCAACTATTCCTTGTCCTAAGTCTGGCCACCCACTATTTTGTGTAGTTTGTCTTTTGCTGGCCCTTTTCCCAAACCCGTTAGTGTTTGCCCAGTGAGTGCCAAAGCTTTCATTCTTCCTTCCCTGAATGGCTCCAAATTTGCATCTCCTGCAAACAGCCCAGCTGTTAGAGTCACACTCGCAGTAAATGGCTGACACACTATTTATACACACTTCTTGGGTAGCGACTTGCTCTGTGGTTAGGTGGAGAATATAATATTGCTTGACTTTATTTTTCACACTCCTGTTTTTTAAAATTCTCCCTCTTACAATATTTTGACAGGTTTTCCTAGTTTTGCGGCTTTGGCAACAGCAGATATTGGCTTATCTTTAGTCTTTTCTTTTTCCATTATGATTTTGAACACAGTCTGGATGGTTCACAAGGGACATCAGCGCACAGAAACCGCCATGAAGATGGGAAGAATAAGTGGCTGCCAAGCAAACGGTGTCGCAGGAACTGCCTTGTGTGCCCTCTCCTGGCTGGAAGCAGCCGGCTCAGGCCGGCACGCCATGCTCCTAGTGCTGCTGGCTGCTCCAGCAGGTCAAGTAGCAGGAGATAATATAGGGATTTATGCCGCAAACAAGACTAGGCTCTTCCTCTGTAACCTCAGCTATTGTCACTGCGTGTTCCTCAGTAATGCTCGAGACTTCCTGCCCTGCGGGCACGTCTCTTCCAACCTGTTTCCTTCAGCTCTGTCCCTCTAAGTTTGGCGAGAAGCTGCTAAGGCAGCTCGGGGGTGTCCGAGGCCTCCTCGGTGCTGGGCTGTGGTTAACGAGATCCTGCTGCCATCCTCCCTCCTGGGAAAGGAGGTTCTGAGCTCTAGCTTTATGAGCTAGAGCCCGGAACCAGCTTGTCCTTCCCAAATTGGGATCACTGTAGCTGGATACGCTGTGGACTTGCCGCCTCTATCCTCGTTCCCAGGGCCTTTGCAGAACTTCCTCTGGGTTCTTATGTGCCTTTTCCTGCTTGTTCCCTCCTCTTGCTTCTCTGGTATAACAAGTCTTTAAGACCTTGTTGTTTGATGGCTACAATGTGGTCACATGCATCAATAAAAGGACTGTCACCCTGTTTTACTGTTTGTTTTATGGTGACTGTCAGATCTCGGGGTTCTGGGTACAGCTCTGGGCCTTGAGGTGACCTGCCAGACCTGCTGTTGCAGGTCCCCGTGTAAGAACTTTTTACTATTCATTTTACTACCACAGTTGCTGTGATTGTATGTTTGTTTAGTTCTTTGGAAAAAAGCAAAAAAGGTATTTTTGTGTACTAGCATATTAGGTAGTTACGTAACCTACTCTCGCCAATGTTTCACTGCATTTGGCAAGGGAGGAGCCAGACAAATGTGCAAGCTGAGCATATGCATATGTGATTAGAGCAAACCTCTATTTTCTCTCTTTCCCCAGTACTTTGTTTATAAACCTTTCACACTGATTTCTTTCAGCTTTCAAATCCTAAAGAAGCGATGATGCTGAAAGATTTTCTGCTAGAGAGAAACTGAGGCCCTAATCCTGCAAATACTTTTTCCTTGGGCTTTAGTTTAAAATTAAGAATGTTCATCGATCTTGGCAAGATCAGAGGACAATTTATCATTTGGATGAGTCCCCCAAACTAGTTTTCAGTAAGATAGCACTTTTCTTTCCTGCACAGCTGCAGAAAGAGCTGTCCATTTAGCTAGGTTGTTGTTTGACCTGCTTTAGTTTGCTTCCAGTTCATAAGAGAGTGGTGGAAATGGTCCCTGCATTTAATTTTAAATTCATGTAGGAGTTTTGATGAATTCCTTGAAATTCAGCAGAAAGCTTAGTTTTTGAGTTAGGCATTATGAGCATCAAATTAAGCTGTCAGCATAAGAAGTGATACAGAAGAAGATGTGTACAAGTACAAGCACAAGAACATGAACACACACAAGCATCTCTTTCCTCTCTGTGCTGACTAGGAAGTCTGAACAGCAGAACTAGAGGCTGGGAATTACATTTTAGTAATTCTTTTCTAGTTATGTCAGATTTCTAGCATGCTATTAGAGACATATGTGTCATCCTCACCATCACCCAACATATCATTGCTGTTTCAAACTGTTACCAGAGCTGTTGACACAGAATATTGTGTCTGTCGACAGCTCCAATTAGTTGGCGTGTCTGACTACTGACAGCACAGTCTACTTTTGTTTATGAAGACGGTGTGAGCTGTATCTCACTCTCACAACCTCCAGTGGCAGACAGATGGATAGAACTATATAATCATCAACGGAAGCGGGTGATATTCTGTCTTCACAAATCATCATGTGGAGCAGAACCAACGGCCTTTTGTCTGCTTTCAGAAATGACTGCAAGATTCCTCCCATCTGTCAAGTTATGAGGATGAATATGTATAAAATACATCAGATATATATGCGGGGTTTTGTATTGTGGGTTTTTTTGTTTGATGGGGGGCTGAGGGGGAAGGGGGGGAAAACTGCTTCTTAATTTTCACCAGATGTTAGCTATGAGACATGGAACAGTAGAGGGAGAAGCACAATCATTTTCTCTCAAATTCAACTTTGTTGAGGTTTTTTTTTGTTTTTTTTTTTTTAAGGAATGGACCAACCCCATATCATTTGCAAATGTGGAACCCCATTGATTTCCTAAGGTCGTACAACTGCAACTGAGCACAGAATTTAGTCTAATGCACTCTTACAAGTATTTAATCCTCTCTATTGTGTGATTATAAAATCTTAGCAGCTGCCCAACCAGCGATGTACTGATTTTCATTGAATAGCAGTTACAGATACAAACTATTTTCAAATACACAGCTCCAAGTTGCCGAGTGGTTACTCAAGCATAGTGTACACTGAATTCAGGGAGCGTTTGTTCTGAGAATAGACACCCACCCCAAGCAGGTAAGTAGTAGACATTAGACTCGTTCATTCAAGCAAAATATTTTAGTATTTCAAAAAGTTTAGTATTTATTGAAAGACGTAAAATTTACATGTGACATTGGTTTTTTTAAGACTATTAAGATTAATTGCTATACGCAGATTTTTTTCTTTAAAGAAACAAGGCTTTCTCTTCCTTAGCACGTCATAGCATCAAGATTTTCAATAGAACTTTTGTTGTAGCTAGCAAATTCTCATAAAGCAAACAAATGTGACTTGAAAGTGAAGGAGAAACCAGAATATGAATTGTATTTGTGCATATATTTCTCTGCCTAGTTTTCTGCTTTTTGGGCTAGAATATTTTTCAGCTTTTCTCTGTTGTAACGCATGCTTTATTATTTTAGTGCTGATCCTGGCTGCTAAAAGTTAATTATTGTTTATTGCTGACTGAAGTGGAAGCAGAATTTGAGTTTTATGCAGGAATTAAAGAATAGAGATTCACTTATTTGCTGTATTTCATACAGCAAAAGAATAAATGCCATTTCCTTACCCTTGTAAGAAATAAGTTATAATCTTGGAAAAATGCTCAAACTTTCCCTGCAAAATTAGCAGGACCTACTATATAAAATGTAAGTATGTACTTAAAGAACTAGACAAGAAAACTGGCTGAAAACCTTTCTAATTTTGTATTCTTACCAACACAATTGGAAAAATAACAGTGATAGCCAGGGTAGTTTTGATTGTTTTCTATTTCTTTTTCTTTTCCCCTGCTCTGTATTCTTTGCAAAAAGAGTAGTCCAATGAGTAAAATTTAGCTGGAAGCATGAAACTGCCTATTAGATTCCATGGATTTTCAGAGTAATCTGCTGGATTTTGAAGGAAAACATAAAAGTTCCATTCTGACTGAATTCACATCCCTATTAATTCCATAGGCCTTTTTTTCCATTAGTAAAAAGAACTTAAAACTGTGGAGGAATGTTACTGCTTGGGATACAGGCCAGTTCCCAGTGTGTTCAATGCAATAATTACAACAGGTAAATCAGTAATATTTTGTTCAGAACTTATAATTTTTGCAAGGATGTGTGGGTTTTGAGTTTTGCAAACACTGAAGCAATAGGACTATATGGGTTAAAATACGTTTGGCTTGGATTTTTTTAACAATTAAAATTAAAATTTACAAGAACTCCTAGTAGCACTCTAGTATCTTTCAGCTGTAGATGTGCAGTGATATCTGCTGCACGCTGAAAGCTGCACGCTGAAACAGCTGGAATTTTGAAAATTCCTGAGCAGGCCACAGAATAGACATATTGAGACATTTGCTGAAGTGCTTGAGTTCCAAGGAAATTCGTCATGAGCTCCTGGCTAATCTAAGAACAAAGGAACCACCTACTTTAGCTAAATAAATAATGAATTTTTGATCCTTCACTCAACTGTACTAATTACTGTGACCCAGTTCTGGAACAGTCAGGGATCCCAGTGAAAGACACTGGTTTTCAAGCATTTCTTCAAATGCAAACTCAATATTTAGATCACAGAAAACACGTGGCTTAGAGTAAGAGAAACAACATGTTGGCTGAGTCTGGAGTCACTGACCTTTCTGTTTCAAGGCCGTAAGGACAGAATCATTCTGAGCAAAGATGGGCTGGCATCAAGTGTGTAGCCCCTGGCTCTGTGACTTCATGGACACTGAGAACTGCTGCAGAGCAGACGTGATTTAATGGGGAAGTTCTTTACTCCTGCCAGGACCTGCAAGCTCTTCCCTCCTTCCCTGCTTGCACAGCAGCAATAGGGCACGTCTGACTCAGAGCGAGCCCCTTCTGGGATTCAGATGCTGGAGAGGTTCATGGGTGACCTTACCCAGCTACAAAAAAGGTGGCTTTTATCTCAAATATCACATTCACAAGAATATCTCTAGGAGAAATGGTCCGGCTTCTGGGACATTCTTCTCTCCAAACACAAGTCCTTTTCTCATAATTTTTCCATCTTCTTGTCCCTAGTACCATATTTTGCAGGTTGTTGGATTGCCAGCCCCAAGGCCAGTTTTATTTTATTTATTATGTTGTGTTGCTTTTAATTTATTTTAACTTAAAAAAAAATATTACCAGTACTCTGAAGAGCAAGTGATGCCTCTGTCTACTGAAATAGGAACAGAATTACTTAAGTAGAGATTTTTATTTGTGAACTTGAACTGAGCTGGAATTTGACTGGTAACTGAAGACCCTGGTACCGCTTGGGCAGCCATTGCCCAGAAGAGGCATGGCCAGATACAGCCCCTGTTGCCAAAGAGAATAGTCAAACCAGATAAAAGAATGGGGTTTAACCCTTTTTTTACTTATTAGAATTGAGGCATTTGGATATTGGGTTACCTATGGTACGAAATAAGTTTTTACCTCCTGTATTCTTGTGTGTGTGCCTTAACCACAAATTATCCCTCAGGCAAACTTACCTGTCACTTGGGTAGTTATATTAGATTTTCTCCTATGGTAACTTGTACAAGTTTAAACTTGTTCTGAGAACATTTCAGAAAGGACAAGTTGTTGCAAATCCATATTTACAGGAGAGGGTACACAGGACCATCACTCCTGGAATATTTTACTTCAAGACAGCATGAGTATTTCTCTTAATTAGACCAGTGTGATTGAATTGGAAATATTTCTTATAGAAGCACATGGTGTACTCCCCAAATTGTTTATGTTAAGAAAATACTTTGGTTTGAATAGAGTTTAAATTCAAAATAGAATTTTATTTCAATTCCTATCAAATGCGGAATCAAATCCTGGCTGCTGTAGTTGGCTTGTAAACAGTGTAGTTTCAGCCAGAAAGAATTATTGCTCATGTCTAATGAAAAGCACCCCTTGTAGTTAGGTAAGAAAAGGAATATCCCCATTTTGTAGGAGGAAACAGAGATATTTTTACAGTGCGGCACCCAAGATTGTGCATGTTCAGAGGGCCAAGCTCCTTTTAAAGTGAGTTAAAAGACAGTTCTGTACCGAGACCAGCAGCCTGTGCCACTGTTTATATGGCAAAAAAACCCAGCAATGTACAACAAGTGGGTTTTTTTGTTTTATTTTGCCTGGCTTGCTGTTTTGCCAGGTGCTAATCCTGCAACCTACCTTAAGTCTCATAGTCCTTTTCCTATTTTTCATTGCAGGATAACAAGTATCTTGACTGTAATCTATTAATTGAATTGAATAAACTTGTTTCCCTAGCAGTGAGAGCATATTGTTTGCACACAGTGTCATCCCAAGCCCTCCAGCTATCGAAAGATTGCCAGATATGTTTATTAAACCCCCTGAGCTTGGAAAGAACACAGAAAACTGTCATCTAGAGCAATACGAAAGTGCCTATCTCAGCTGGGGATCTGGCTGTTATGAATAAAGGAAGAGTTTGTGGTAGAGTTTTGAGATGTAAAGAGAAAAGGTTTCCCTATGGTGCAAATGTGTTGGAACCCTCAGGCGAGAAAAAAAGATGGAATTGTTGCTGGCAGTACAATGTAATTATTGAGTTAGGCTGCAGCAAGGCCTGCGAGCTTCTGAGGTGAAGGCCTGGTGACTTTGTTTTTTCTTTTCTCTTCCTCCTCCCCCAACTCAGGACAATTAATATTTTGTAATTCCAACTTTTTTCTTTTCTCCTTCTTACTAGTAATTGGACCACAAATATCTATTGAAGTTCCAATGCTTTTGTGGGGTGATAGGTTTTAAAGTTCCCATTTGGAATCTGCTTCCTTTCTTGTTTTGTTTTGAGTGCAGTGGAAGCTAGTCAATAATGAAAAGACGTAAGGAACAGTAAAACCTCTAAACTATGCATTTCTGCAGCTGGATTCTCAGCTATGCTATACCTGGGCTTTACTCAGCTTTTCCCTGTTGACATCAGAATTTAACCTACGTGCAACAGAACCAGAGCTGAATCAAATTAAATTGTCTCTGTGAAGAATGTTTATTTCCATTTACATGAAATCTCATATATCTGAGGTGTATTACATTAAACCATTTCTACATCAGCAACTGCTAAACTTTTTTCATTTCCACCTAGAGGTTGACAATTTACTGCAAACTAAAAATAGAAACTGAAATCTTATTGTAAAAAGGGAAATAATTTCTGTTGGTCTGATGATTCTGCTTGAAAATATGATGTGTCCTTAGAAGCTGTTGATGCTTCAAGGTATTTTTGATGTGTTACACTTCTTGTCCCCAATCCTCTCTGGTAATCATTAGACTGTCCTTGCTGGCCATCTTAGAAAACAGACTTCTGTTTCATATTAATTACACTTAAGCCTTTTGTTCACATGTGCTACGGTCTTATTTTAGTGCTAAAACAGTAATAATTGTATTTAATATTATCATTATTGATATTTTAAAATGAAACAAAGGTCTTATAGTTGTTGATTTTGCAAGCCTGAGGTGCGTGGTACACTCTTAATATTTTATGGTGAGAAGACATGGAAAATGTGTTATGTTATAAATAACAAGTGGTGAGGTAGAACTCAAACAAGGGCTGATGGTTACCTCTGGTTCCCATAAATTGCCCCAGGCAATGGGGATCTTTCCATTGACTTTGGTGAGCTGTGGATGGGGTCCTCATGTCTGTGTCCAAAGTGTGTTGTTGTCATTGATTATTTATGTTGTTGTCATACCCCAAGGCTCCAGTCCAGATCTTTGGATGCTGTTGTGCTAGATCATTACTGGAGCACCCAACTAACTCTGCTCATGAAGCTCTTTCAACCTAAACAGAGTGGCTGTTTCATGGAACAGTCCTTTTCTAGAAAGAGTGGTTTGAGTCACATAATGACATGTGAGAGGGGCCTGCCTGTGTTTTTGCCTACCCTGATTCTATGTTACAATCCCTGCTGCTGTTGTCAGTAGGCCAAAACTAGGCATAGTTGGGTTTGTTCATTCCTGAAACTTAAGGAAGGTGTTGATGTTTACAGGCATGTACCCCGTTTCTGTTGTAGTGGACTCAGATTTCCTGGCTTTTCCAAGGGGAATGCAATTCATGTTTAATCTCACCTCCCTCAAAGCCCTCACAGTGCCTTTTGTAAAATAGTGCTGGCTTCTGCAGGTTTTCTGTAAACCACGTAGACCTTCTCCTGAGCCCATGAACATTTGGGAACATGCAGGCCCTTATTATACTTTTCAAGAGATACCACTAGGAATGTGTTACCTTGGAGCTAAAGCTGTTTTCTTCCATTTGCAATTTGATTGCAGGAGTTTCCCCAGTCTGGAAAATCCCACCAGTTTCCTTCTTTTCTGCTAGTAACTACCTGCTTTGTTGTAATTAACATGACGCAGTCTGTAACTATTTCTCTGTACTCTACACCAGTAAAGGGGGTGCTCAGCTTGGAGATCCTGATGTTATTCTCAGCTGGACTGCTGACCTGATAGCGAGGGCTCAACAAATGCCCACAACTTTGTGCATCATTGGTTTGTTTTCTCCCATGCCCTCTGTGACCTGCGCTTATGTACATGGGGAACTGTCTCTTATGAAACATCAGCTCTGCACTACAAGATGCATTTTCTCTAAGTGCTTGCTCACTCGCCTCCTTTCATAGTTTGCTTCAGATACGTGATTCAGGCTCTGCCACTAAATAAACATTGTGCTCTAAACTAAGTAGTTAAAATCAAGCAGTAGATTACTAAAGGTGCTTGAATGATGTTGTCACTGTAGTATGAGCTCTGAAAATATTAGAAGATAACTTTCTCTAGGAAAGATAGTAGTCCTTGTGGCTCTTGAATATCTGAGAAGCATTTTTTTTCCCCTGCCAGGGAATTGAGGAGAAATTCTGTAGCAGCATCTGTAGCTCAGGGGTGTGCCTGCAAATATAGACACGTATTACAGCATAAAGCAATTTTCAGTTTAAATAGATGGTATAGTGAACTTTTCAAATGTTTTTTATATATATACATATATGTGTATACACACACCTTGAACAAGGGTTTGGACAGCACTCTTGGGCACGTGGTGTGACTCTTGAGGCTGTCCTGTGCATGGCCAGGAGTTGGACTCGATGATTCTGATGGGTCATTTCCAACACAGCACATTCCATGGTTCTGTGACATGTGTATGTATGAATTTTGCTCACCTGAAGTTCGTGACACAACTCCCAGTTGTTTCAGTGGATCAGAGACTTTCCTGGTGTCCCTCGTTCAGTGGGGATTTTGAAATTTCAGTTTGGCTTTTGATGATTAATTGCCCAGTTTAAAACTCCTCATGAAGGAACTTCGTAGGATAAACATTTTTCAATTAGAGCTTTTTTCTTTGATGTTTTAAAGTAAACAAAAACAAAAGATAAAATGCTTTATTCTGAAAATAAAAATACAGGAAGTTTTCATGCTGCTGAAAAAAAAAGAAAAAATCTGTAACAATAATGAAATTGCTGTGAAATTGATCCAATTTTTTTAGGTGTTCTTGTAGAATGAAGATGTAGGACTGTCAAAATATTTGTTACCAGCTCTAGATTTCATTCCAGAAATTACATTACTTTTGCTTCACAAGCTTTTTCAGTTTTACTTTCAGATCTTGGAAAATGAAAAATACCACAATAAGTCTTTGTTAATGCAAAGATCTCTGCGTAATACCTGAAAAATATTCAAATATTTTAGGTCACAGAAAGCCAAATGATTGCTTGCTGTTCTTTAAAATACTTAGCTTTCCTTTCAGAAATTCTAACACTATTTTAGGGGGGTTTGGCTCTTTCTGTTATGACTTGCTTATCTTGCTGGGGGAGGAAGTATAAACCAAATGAGTTGGATGACTTTATAGTAAAATAATTTTTTCACAGGTCTTTTACCCAGAATGACAGATTGTGTTCCCTATTACCCCCGTACACAGTTTTCAGTTGTTATGATACTGTATATATGCATTAACAAATAAAGGAATGCATCCACAACAATTATGTTCCTCTTCTGCTTGATTTAGTTGTCAGCACGCATTCACGACTCTGTAAAGTATCTCCTTCACAGCCTTGTCAGACATACCTTTTTCTCCCATAATGTCAACTTAGTACAGCAGGCAGGCCAGGTGAGCTTGGCTCACTTTCAGGTTTTGTCTGCCTCTTTATCTGAAATTTTTAAAGGGGGATGTCAGAAGAGGTAATTGCCATAAATTACACACTGTCTGTTGTAAATTGTGATGAGAACATAATTGAAAATTGAGCTGAGAGGCACTTCCTGGATTCGAGCTGTGCGAGAGCCAGGGGACAGCCTCAGCAATTTGCTGTGGGCCTGCAAAGTCATCTTTTCCAACCCTCTCTCCAAAAGTGTAATCAATTCCGGTACTGTGTGATTACACTCCTGTGTCAGGGGTTGGCCTGAGGGTCCTGGAGAGGGTTATGAAGATGATTCTGTGGGGCTCACACAAATAATTGACTTGTTTCATTTGAGTACTGAGTGAGGGGAATATCAGTTTTTTTCCAACAGAAGTGGAAATTGACTGCTTGAGCAGAGATGTCACTGCTCAGAAAGGAACATTGTTCAAGGTTCCCTCTGTGGTATATTTGTGCCTCTCAGGCATTGCTCAGGTGGAGATAAGTAGTAGGGTTGGGGGAGGGGGAATAGTTAATTTTACTCTCATTTCCACCCACTTGTCCCTCCTCTTTTCATCTCAGCTAAATAAAATTGTGAAACACTAATGAACAAATCAACTTGAGTAGGTATTATTGTTTGCAGCAGAGACCCACAGCTAGAAGAGTTGTGGCTGAAACGATAGAAACAGAAATCCCTACCAGGAGAGGAATGAGTTGAAATTTTATTTGGCCACTAAACTGTGCTGATGCTGGCCCAGTTCAGCCTCTTTTTCTTGCCATCCAGGGTCACCTCAGCTGGCGAGAGAAAAGCTCATGGATCTAAATTCCTCTATATCAAGAAGAATTCAGAGTAGCAACCTTGGCAGGGAACCGACCGACCCAGAATTCACTAGAAAACACAACTACTTTGTTCATGACAAATCCTAGTCCAGTTCCAAGCTAAGAATTTGAAAGTTTGGCTCCATTTCATGGAAGCACTTCAGTCTTGCACAAATTTAAATTTTAAGTACATTTGAATTCTTTTAGATCTTTTTATATAGACTATCAATCCAGAACAGCTAAATCTGTGAAAAACAAATCACCCTCCTGTGAGGGAATGTTAATTGTCATATTGCATAAGAGAACTGTGATAAAATGGATTTACTGGAGTCTCTCAGCAGATGGACTTACGAAAAGCTGAGGTTACTTCTTTCATACTTGTGGCCCATGTGAAAATAAATGTGTGTATGTGTGTGCACTTAAACAGGAATGTTTGCCTTGAGGCCAGTGGTTATCAGCCTCTGCCTCTGAGATTTAAATAAAAATTTTCATTGCTATGGGGGAAAAAACCCTCAAGCCTCTGAGTCTAACTCATATTTTGAGTACTTCTCACCCCATTGAAACATCAATAGTGGAATACCAGCCTTTTGTAGATATAATTTGTTGATGGTATTTCCCAGGAAGGATGATGTTTTTTGTAAAAGCCTAAGGAACTCCTGGATAGGGAATAAGCAGTGAGAAAGAGAGCAACCCTCTAAGCCTGGCATCCTTGGCACCACACACCCAGGACAGTCTTTACCTAACAGGCTCTTAGAGAATTCTCCTGGACTCAGACTTGGGAGAAGAGTGAGGCAGAGAGGCAAGGCTCAGCATGGGGGCACACAGTTTTGGACCTGTACGTTCCTAGTGCTTTCTCTAATTTCCTGCAGAACTAGAATTTCAGAGACACGATATCTCATGAGCAATCAGGAAATTTATGTATTAGACCTTTCTATAAATTTTAATGAGTTGTTTTGCATATTTAGAGACAGTGTATTTAAAGTATTCCATTCCATGGCAAAGTTTAGCTTATGATGGAAAAGGTGTACAGTTTTACCAGGCTTCTTCTTTAAACAGCAGCAGGACTCTGCTGGGCTCAGTGGAATGGCTACTCTGACACAGCAAAGATGAAGGGATTTTAGGCAGCTGTAGCTCCTGGTGATTCTCCAAGATCTTTGTTGGCTACTGCACAGATGCAAGCTGTGCTGCTGGTGGGTTACATTACACACCTGATAGCCTTGGCTGAAAAGGGCTGTATGTAGCAGAGCTGGGGAACTGACTGGGTGAAAAAAAAGAGCAAAAACCAAAACCAGAAGCAATTTTAGTGAGACTTCTTTTATAAGTTGGATTTTTTTTTTTCTATTTTTAACCTTTACATCTAATTCTAAAATGAACAAAAAGTACCTGGCACATATTTTGATGGCTTTATGTGGGCTGTTGCAAAGGGGACGTGGCCTTGGCCAGCAATGGTATGAGCAGCATTCTGTGCTTGTTAGACCTGATGATAGCAGGATTTGTTCATCTTGCATATTTGGGGTTTTCTACAGTTACATATTTTACAGAATTAAAATATAGCCGTCCAGGAAAAACACCAAGTCACGGGTTTGAGTCCTTGGAAAATTGTTGAGATGCCAGGTGAGTCTTTGAGTCTCCAAGGACACAATTTTCTTTTTGTTGTGGTTTTCAGACATGTCCCATAAGTACTACTGAACTATTCAAGTTTTGTACAAATAACTGTCACAAATCTGGCACACCTTCAGTTCTCAACTGGGGACTGGAAACAGCAGGTGAATAATTGTGATATGGGGTACAAACAGGAAAACAGCACCGCCTTATCCTCAGAAGGTTAAATTCTGGGGAAGGGATGCACTGATGGGTAATTGGTGACCTAATTTTGGGTCAAAGACTTAACAAAGGAGATTTTATGGTTTAAATAGTGGTCAGCATGGTATCTTTTCTGCCAAGTTTCCCTGGATTTAAATGCTGGTGGCATAAGTGACTTGTTCTATATTTTATGTCACTGCAGGTCTGACTAGTTGTTTAATTTAATTTGATTGGACTCATATAGTTTAACAGACAAAGGAGGAGTTAAACTGCTGTGCTGGAAAATGTGGAAATTACAGTTTTTTGTTTCAGTAAACCAATTGGTTTTCTGAAGAGACAATCCCAGCCATCATGTCTTGAAAGCAATACAAAGCAGATTAGACTGTGAAGAAACTTTCATGTCAAATAACCTGCAAAGAAAAAAAATCTTCCAAGGGCAACTAGAAAATACTCAAGAGTATTTGTTTTTTTTACTTTAAATGGGAGTCAACAAAATCTAGAAAGAAAAAAAAAATTAAACATACTTTATTTGAATGCATTTTCATGGATTGCAGTCACATTTGGACAAAAAAAGTCTTCTTAGAAGCTGAGGCTGAGCATACAGGAGTTTTCTCTTTATCCTCAAAAGCACTTTTACTGATGCTGGAATGCTGAGTAAATTAGTCTTTTCAATACAGAGGTTTCAACAAATAGATATAAACAGTATAAATATTAAAACAAAAAAAAGTGGCAGTAAGAGAGGGCATGCAGTTTCCTCCCCAATCAGTCAGTTATGAATAAAGTGATAAAACTCTTGCAAAGACAGGAAGAAAATGCTACCAAAATTTCCCTGGTCTCAGGATACCATCTAATTTAGTTTATTAGGAAGAAGACTGAGATGCAACTGGATGTGTAGTCACCTTCTTGGAGGAAGAACTGCATTTCAGAGCTTGGCTGCAGGAATTTCTCTACCAAACCCCGCTTGGAGTGCAACAATTTCTAAGACTTTATAATGTGCAGGTTAGACAAAAATTGTGTCAGGCAGGTAAAAGCAGCAGACCTTTGCTCGTAGTCCATGTAATTGTTAACATTCTGGGAACATTTCAGATTTGGACTATTTAGCAAGGAATGTTACAAGAGACAACAGAAAAAAGTTGTAGTGGGACAGACGTATGTCAGGAACAAGGCTGGTGTTTTTTAGTAGCATGGACAGTTAATTTTTGGCGTAAACTCCCAAGAAAAAGCCTGGATTTTCCATCTGGGGAAGATGGGCAATGCAGAGATTTGTTGGCTCAGTGGGGGATTAACTGGATATAATTCCATAGTCTGGGCTGTACAGACTTTATCCCATAACATGGTATCTTTTGGCCTTTAAGAGATTTGATTCTTCTCAGAACTGAAATTAACAACTCAGGTAGCATAATACACACTCTATATTGCCATTGGTTATCCCAGTTGTAACAATAAAATCTGGTTATTAAACTAGCTGTAGGAGGAAGTGATCTGTCTGGCCCTTCTCTCAATAAGTTAGTTTAACTGATAGTTTGGCTACCATTTTGTCTTTCAGACCACATAAATAACTGGGACTGATAGTTTCAACTCTAACAAAGTATAACCAGAGCATATAAGACATATGTTTTTTGTTTTGGTTTATTTTTCACACAGGATTTTATAGCAAATTTTAAATCCTTTAGCTCCAAAAGTAGGAGGCTTCACTTATCTTGTTGAACAGCAGTTATTTAATAGCCCTGCGAGAAGTGGTCCTGACTTTTGGTGGAGGACAGTGGCTACACGGCACATGGATCAATCTGTATTGCCATTCTCTGTGATCAATACTTCACGGTGCCTTTTCCCATAAGGCTCTAAAAGCCTTTTTAGTATTTGGCTAAGCTTGTGGCATATAGTGTTCACCTCATTGTCTCTTCTAACTCCGGGCGTGGAAATTGTTCTCATTTATTCTGGGAGTTTTCCTCTTGAATCATGGAAAGAGTAGTAATGGGTTACAGGTGAAAATAAGCACACAATTAGCACAGTCAGACTCAGGGTTTGTTGGTGCTGACTACTCCTTAATCAGTTGCAATTAACACTAGATGAGTGTTTACTCTCCATTCTCTCAACACTCATGTAATTGACCACAATAACAAATTTGTGTCTATATGTGTGCTGAGGGTCTTTTGGTATCCAAAAGAGCACTGCGATTTATAGAACTTTTTGTGTGTTGTGCAGATATCTCAAATAACAAAGCATGAAAAAAATGTAATAGCTTCAGTACAGACAGAAAGCAGATATTAAAAATCAATGCATTTGGTGTGTAAACAGCTTGACAGTTAAATACCTGAGGTCTGTGGCAGAAATTAAGCCTGAAAACTGCAAGCTACATAGAATAGAATGGTTGTTAATTGCAGATATTTGGACTGAATTCGTGCTTTGTCACCAAATCTTGTATGAACTTTGGTTGCGTGAATTTGTCTTTGTTTCTGTTTCTTTTCTGTTAAAAAAAGAGATAGGGGAATAGTGCACTATCCTGTTTCATATGCAAAGAGATGTATGCTAAATACAGAAGCAAGTTGAGACCCTGTAGGCACAGTAGTACTGAAGGTGGGTAGTACAAGATGAAAAGGTGGATTAAAGATCCAGACACCGCGTTCAAACTCCCCTCTACCCCAATTTAATTGTTGTGGTTTATTTGCAATTTTCTATTCAAGTTAATTGCTAAAAAAAGCTTGTAGGTATGATTGTAAAGTGAGAATTTGTAAAGAAGATTAAAAATAAGGTAAAAGTTCTTGGCTTCCTTCATAACAATGAGCAAGTTTTCAGCACATTTGCCTTCTCTCCTGTCTCTGTGCTGAGGGGCAGTCGTAGCTCACTTGTTCTAAGGGGATTCTCAAGTGCCTGGGTGCACTTTTGGGACTGTGAAATCCAGGTGCTACACTTTGTATCTACAACAGCAATGTGGGAGTGTTTGGTGCTGGGACCTGACATCTGCCCTGTGTGTTTTGGGATACACCTTGCTCAAAACTCCCTCTAACCCGGCCATATTTATCTGAATGTCCATGTACAGTGTGATAAATCTGCATAAAGAATTAAACATTGAATTGGGAATAATCATGGACCACCTCTTCCAGTTCAGTCTCATGTGAAAGAAAGTTTGTGTGCACTAAGGTCAGTGTGTTGGGAGCTAAAGCACAGCAAATGAGGACATGAGGAGTTTGGCTTTCTAAACACACTCTTGACCTGAAATGCTAATGTAGATACTGCCACAAAACTAGTTGGGCTGGAAAAAAGTGATAATCCACTGACAGTTAAGATACTCCTCTCAAAGGTTGTTTTTTTTTTTTTTTTTTCAATATAAACACAGAAAACAGTGTATTTAAATATACTAAAGGAACCAAGAGGGACAAAGAAATGAGACCACTTTGTGCTGGACACTAAAATGGTAGTTTGAGAGGGCCTGCTCCAAAGGCTTTCCAGTTTGAGAGGCTGAAGGGGCTGATTCAGTGGAATAAGTAAGGATTTACAATTCCTAGCCTTGAAAATTACCTTGCCTGCAGCTTTGGTACTTTTAGTTCAGGTCAGTGCTAGTGGATTTAGATGAAACATGAATAAAAGTTCAGCAGAGCTCTTAAGTCTCTTAGCTTCCAGTCTTGTAAACTACTATCTACAAATAGCGCACAAATTTACTTGTGTTTCTCTCTTTATGATCTGTATTTGGTTTTTTTACTCCTTGGCTTTTTATTTTATACATGTAAATAAATGCATAAAAATTGTGTGCAGCAATACTTTAAATATTTGGCATGATCATTAGCAAGTAATGGATATCTGAATCTTGTCACTATGTGCATAAATGCCTACATTACCATCTGCATGCACTACAACAGCATTAAAAAAAGGTTTCAGCAAAGCAAATACAGCAATTCAGAGGGGAAGAAGCAAACAAACACTACCCCAAAGAATTGCCAAGTACAATGCTGTTAGTTTAAGTGCTGCATGGGAGGCCCAGGGGTCAGAAGCCAACTCCTTTTTGTGCATAGCATTCACGGAGGTGATCAGCAGCTGCCATGGTTCAGGTGGAAATTGCAAATGTTGTCATCTGAAGAGCAGCTTCAAGATTTTCTTGATCTTCCAGTGCAAAAATTCTGCTTGATAATTTATAAAGGGACATTTTCTCAATTCTGCAAAGATGGCCTGTGTCCAGAAAACACAGGCAAGAGCCTGGAAGTTCACTTCAGCAGAAAATCAGACCTTGTGTCCTCCAGCAACATCTGGTTTAAAAGGACTGGTGAGAAAGGGAATGATCACAGTGTACCTGGAGTAGGAAGGGGTCATTATAAATGGTGATAATTACATGGCAATTTTTTAGATAGATTTTTCTTCTCTGTGCACACCAAAGGCTTGGAATCTAAATAGTCCAGCTTTCATTCTTCAGAAACTGCCACTATCCTAGCTGGCTTATTGGATATTTTGGCTCTTCACTGCTACCCGACAATGTTTCTTGTTGGGTGGTAGCAAATAGCCAAAATATCCAGCATTGCTTTTGGCTGGGGATTGATAGACACAGTCCTCCAGAACAGCTGTAGTACAGGGCTGTTGTTCTGGCTCTATATAAGGTACCAGATTTTCCCATCTACTTGTTTTATTATTTTAAATTTATTTGCAACCAAATGCACAAGCAGATTCACAACATTCACTAATTATCCCTCTCTTTAAATTCAGCAGTGTAATGAAAACAGCAGAAACTGTTTTACCATCCATACCAAAACATAAATCAAATATAGATCTATTTTTCAAATTAGTTAAATGTTCCATTTTAATAGGCCCTTTTATACATCTTCATGAAAGGCATTTGGTCCATGCAGCCTGGAGTGTATTCCGTGGCCCTTTATAATTTGTGGAAATGTACATTAGTGGAAAATAATAGCAAAAGACTGCCAGAAGACCTTTTGTCTGCACAAATTGTCTTGTTTCTCATAAGAAGAGTTTCCCCACATTTATTTTTTGAATGCATGCTTTGTCTTTATAATAGCAGTGCATTCTTGTTTTGTTTGGTTTAAGAAATTAAACAGAAGAAATTGTTTCTGCTTACTTGTTTTCTTGACTTTAAAAGTGCTTCAGGACCTACTACAAATTGTCTGAAAAACACTGCAGTTAAAACGAGGGTGGAAAAGAGGGTGTTTGAGCTTCGTGTAACTTGCATGATTGACTTTACCTGTTCTTTGTTATCCCTTTAAACATTCCGTGCCAATGCCTTCAGTGTGTGCACCCAGCTTTATCTTTGGAATCATAGAATATGCAGAGTTGGAAGGGACCCATCAGGGTCATAGAGTGCAGCTCCTGGCCCAGTTCAGGAGCTTTGGGACTGTAGGAAATCAAGATATTTCTTTCAGCATGTGGCTTAGGGACAGTCACGGTCTGCTCTGTGTGTCTACCCCGCAACCAGAAATCGCCTCAGTTCCCCCTCCCGCCTGTGGGTCATAGCTGCCAACAGGACTGCCAAGTCCAAGTGCTAAAATATCCTTCAGTGAGATTCTGTATGGCTCTGATGGCTTAAAATAGTATGTATTTTTAGTTTATGGCCTTTTTCTCTCTACTTGGTTTTATAGTCTGTGGGTTAAACGGGGTTTTCAAGCTTTTCCTGGAAAACTTATCCCCATTTTAAAATGGAGGTTGATGTTGTTTTTCACTAGTCATGGATGTAGAAGAATCTCAGCTATCCAGAAACTGTGGTAAAATTGAATGGCTTACTGATACTCAGAATGTTAGGCACGGTTTCTTGTAAACAGATTTTTATTTGGGGTTGAGATGTTATGAGAATATGTAACAACAAATGACATAAAAAGTCCCATGGTATAACAGCATGGGTTTCTTCTCTCTCATGCTCAGTAGTTCTTGTTCACCCAATAGCCGTGGTGTTCCCAGGAAATTAAATATTGTAAGCTACGCTCAGTGAATAGCAAATCAGGTCCTGGGTGTGTCAGAATAACCACACCATGTAAAACCAGAGATCCCTCTAAGTACAAATTATCTGTCAGTTCATAGTGCTGAGAGACCAGATACGGGAAGTTAGATCATATAGTGGATCCTGTCCTGGTACAGTGTCTCACTGTGTGTCAATCAGCAGTTGAGGGATTTCCTCAGACATGGAACACATCCTAGAATTATGAAATACAAATTATGTTCCTGTAGCACCAGAACTCCTGGGTTGTGAATCAGAAAGCTATTGTGTTCAGTACTCTGTAATTGTGAAACAGAGAGCCTGTCCTTGTTGTAATGTGGAATCTGTCGGGCTCGCCATAAAATATCATTTGTGTGGTCTGATAGGAGTAGATGCAGAGCTAGATTGTGATTTTGCAAGCCATGAGCTGTACATTTAACTGTCTTTAGGGGATTAGCCCTGCAGCTGCAGTCACAAGGGATGTCCCTGGATTCACGTGCAGAATGGCTGGGGGTTCACCCGGTGCTCTGAGCCTGCAGCAGGGCTGTGAGGATGTGGGCACTGTGTCCTCTCAGCTTTATTTGCTTTATTTTATTCAGCTTTCATTCTAAATCTATACCCCTTACCTGATGTCAACACACGTTTGGAGCAGGGGGAAGAAATTAACGTGAAAACTTTTGGGGATGCTTTAAAAAGCAGAGAAGGATAAGGCATTCTCCAGTATTTTTCTGTACATGGGCTGGGGCTTAAATTTCAATACGCACTTAAATTTTTTATGAAAATAAAAAAAAAGCAATTTCAGAAATGTGTTTGTTCAACTATTATGAAAATAATCAGTGAGACAACAAATAATTTTTTCCCATATTTCTATTAGGATGCCATTAAAATCAGTAATTAAAAACAGTTGTATTTACATAATATAAATATTTTCTTCTATGGTTGGTTCTTTGCACTTGAACTGTGTTGATTGGAACTTTCCTTTTTTTTGGTGTTTTTTTTTTTTTCTTTCCCCTTTTTTACCTCCCCTTCAGGAGAAAGACAACTTTTCTCTTATGAGACCTCTCTTGCCACTTGCTTCCTGATTTATTCTTTCTTGGATGCTATTTCTGTGCAGGGAAAAGGTAGGAAACATTTCTTTATGGAGCAAGTTGCCATTGTAAAATGTTGCAAAAATAAACTAGAAACTTGGTTTGAGTTTTAAATTAATAATCACAGAGCCAAGCAGATAAAAAGGCTGACCTTTTTACTTCCTCCATTTTTAAATTTTAATTTTAGCCTTTAAATGGCAGGAAGGTACCCTTTAAAAGAAAATATTTTTGTTGCAAAGACATTATATTATATAAGGTACTTATTTTTATATTGAATAAAAGAAATATAGTCAAATAAGATAATTTTTGGTATTACCTTGCAATCTTTTAAATAGGTGTTGTTCTTACAATACTTGCTGGCTGTAGCAGAAGTGCTGAGAGTTATTAAAATGCATCAGTATCTGTTAAAAATCACCTGTGCGCCTTTCAGTGAAGGAAGCCTTTTGTACAGGGTGAGGACAGCAGCTTTTGCACTGTGATGTGATTATTCAAACTACCACAACCATAACGCTGTGGAGATGAGTGACCTTTTAGCCTTGACAACACCAGTAGCAGTCCTCCTTTTTTAGCTTCAAACCTTCTGTTGTTGTTTGGCTTACAGAAGAAAATGTGCAGAATCAGTCTACAAAAAATTCTGCGGGGTTTTTATCAAAATGCATTTTGAGTTTTGATAATCACTGTGTGTTTGCACACTAAGAATGGAGGATATTGTACCAGAAACATGTAGGCCTGTGCTGTGCAGTGAGTTTCTTCTTTAAAATCTAAAAACAACTCCTCCTCATGGAGGTATTTGAATTTCTACAAAAGGTTCGTAGCTCTCTGTGATTCATTTAATTGTCTCTCATTTCCTTTATCTTACTTTTGTTGTCATAAGGGTAGAGGCTTTGCAAATAAAACAAAAATCAGTACAAGGAATCAAAACCAGCTTGTCCCTGGAAAATACTTCTTTTGCTTTAAAAAAATATACAAGTTTGATAATTTAAATAATAAGTACTTTCCGTGAAACCTTGCAAAGACTTAATGTGAATGCTTAATTTCATTCACACATTCAGCCCAGGGGAGTCCTTATAACAACTGCTATGCTGAGACTGGGACAGGCTAACAGGAGAGAGAGGTTATATGATTTAAGGTAAAGGTGTGGATGCTGGGGTGTGATATCAGAGATGGTTTTGTTTGTCATATTGTCAGCTGTGTCTCTGCAGCACTTGTGTGGTTTAGCAGTGATGAAAGTCTGTGGAATGAATAGGAAACAGCTGAGATTTAATTTTTATTTTGGGAGTTCTGAACATTTATCCCTTGCTCACTTTTATAATCTGAGTTCAGAGCTGAACAGAATGACATAATAGGGGAAATTCAGATTATTTTTTTTAAGAGAAAAAATAAAAATAAAGTAAAAAAAAAATAAAGAGGAGAGAAAATACCTCTACAAATGCAACAGACATAAAAGTAAGTAAAGGAAAGTTAAAAATTACCATAGGGCAGGCAGGACACCTGCTACAGAACCTTCTGCTGCCTCTCACAGCTGGAAAGAAAAATGAAAGAGATGCAAACAACTGTTCTGGAAGCATGAAATCTGCCTTTTGTCTTTTCACCCCTCCCTTTCTGAACAGTTACAGTATGCAAAATTTAGGGGAATCTCAAAGTCTGCAGAGAAAAAAATTCAGCAGGCTCTGCATATAAAAAGCTGAGCCATGGAAGTGTGCCTCTTTGAAAACAGGAGCATGTTTGGGAGCTTCCCGGTGCATTGAAGAAAGTGGTAATTAATGCATAGTGAATGACTTCGAATGGAGGTTGAATAGGGGCATAACAATGGGAAGTTTTTTTTAGGTTAAAGTGTTGGAAAAAGGAAAGCTGTTAAAAGATAGCTACTGTGAAGCTACAACTTCAATCCTTGTCTTCTCTGACTTTCCTTTATAGACTGTGGTGGGTTTTGTTTTGTATGGGTCTCCAAATACAATGAAGTTAATTTGCACCAATTTCATTTTGTGTATGCTTTGGGAATTTTTTTTTAAGTTTTTTTTTACCCCCTTTTTTTGGCAGGGCTTGGTTCTTTGATGGTGCTTTTGAGCAAATGGTTTGCCCAAAGTTCAGATGATGTTAGCTCCATCCTCTTTTTCATTTACAACATCAAGGGGATTACAGAGAATAACTTTGTTGCCCAACATCAAGGCTATATCTTCAGGCTACTAGAAAGGTAGTTCTCAGAAAGTGTGTCTTCTAATATTTTAGAACCTCCACAGGCTTCAGATAAAACAAGTATTAAATACAAAAAGCTCACAAGGATACCAAGGAAGGTTAAACTCACACAACCTCCTTCATGTTGAACACCTGAAATGTATTTTTTAGACTGTTGGAGTGTTATCATAGTGAAGACAGCAGTGAAGTCTTATATAACTGAAGGCAAAAAGAATAAAAACCAGCACCTTGTTTAAAGACAGGCAATTTTTAATGGAGCCTAGGCTAAATATAATCTACTTTTGCCATCGAAAGGGGAATTTGGAGAGTGAGCAAGTCATTTTGGAGGGATCTTGGGGGCTGATTTTTTTAAAGGATCATAAGGTAGTAGATCTGCAATTCTGCTGTGCTTGATTCAAGGCCAGAATTTAAAAAGCTTGAAGACAGAAGGAATTAAATGTTTTGGAGAAATAAAATAGGGAAGCTAGTGGGCTCAAAATAGTTTCAAATATTTTCTCTTGTTGGTAGCTCTTAACAGGACTTCTGGCCTGGAGTATTTTAAACTCGGCATCTCAATTCATATCACATAAGTGTTTATTTTTTCCTAAGGAAGATATGAAATTAAAAACAGCCTACAAAACTCCCCAAATAAATTTTGTTTTCGGATTCTCTAGAGCAGGCTGAGAAAATGTACTATTTGCTGCATACAGTCTAGTAAAGCCCTTTCTCTCCAGGACATCCCATCAGTTTGTTTTTGAAAGGAAGGTGGGTCATGCTGGTTAGAACACAAGAGTATGTGAATTTGATTGAAAAGTTATCTCCTTTTGCTGCTTCCATAGAGATGTTGTCTGTCCAGGTCAGGTGCATATCCTTTCCCACTACTTAACTCCAGCAGGTGTCTTATTACCCTCCACTGCTTAATGAGGGTAAATGGCCTGTGAATTCTCAGGTTCTGGAACAGTGCTCTAAAATTGCTATTGTCAAATATTACAGTGATAATAATGTTGTTTTAGCTGCATTTTAACTCTCTTTTCCTTGTACACATGTGTAAAGCAGAGTTTCTGACACTGAAGAGATTCTTTATCACTCTTCTACTTTTGCTAAGCTGAAAAGGCTAATATTGTATTCATTATCTGCAGGCAACTGGATGCATCTTCTGCACTGAATGGAATTCAATGTCTGCATTTCAACACATCTTTTACCGTGTTAAAACATATATGTACGATATCAATAACTTTATTGGGCAGGAATAAAAGAAATCCTCAATTTAAATNTTTTTTTTGGCAACAGATGTTTCCTATTCATCAGGGAAAAGCTGCCAAGCCTAACTGGAGTAATTTTCTTTACCTGTGAGATTCTGTTTAATTTAGGCCGAGTTTCTGAGTTTTGTAAATGCACATTTACCATTTCTGTGTCTCACTCTCCTGGGAAACCCTTAGCAGAGCAATACATAAATGCAAATGGTCCAAAAAGTCATGACCATCAGCCCTAGAGCAGGGTAAGGTGTACAGGAGTCTGTGCCAGCTGCAAGGGGAGGGCTGGAACTTGGTTCACCTTTCCCATCATATCTGAGGCTTGGCACATTTCCATCAGAGAGAACAGCAGCACCACGTGGGGTGAGCTGTGGGTTGAACAGCTCATCTCTCCTGTTCCTCTTTGGTAGATAGGCCAGTAAATTGGGAGCACAACAAGGCAGATTTAGTGGTGGAGCAGCAGGGGTTGATGCTCTGTATTATTGTGGTGAAGGGATGGTTGTGCGTGGACTGTCTCACCCAGTGTCACAACAGCTTTTAGTCCTGGTGATCAGCTGCAAGACTTGAGCAATGTTGAAATACACAAAATGTGGGCTGTTTGGTAATTTCACACATCTTTAATTTACAAGATGTGAGCTGATGTCATCCAAAGCAAGATATTAAGATGAAGTTATTTAGGTTAAGTCCAATGGTCAGAAGATGAGGGGTACAGGATACGCAGCTGCCGAGCACTTTTTGATTGTTCCCCTTGTGAATCTTAAGCAGATTTTAGTAATGGGTGTCTGTACTAAATATGTTGCTCCTCTCCCTCATTGGGTGCTCATGTGAGCAGCACAGGTCATGAACGTGCACCTGTAAACCTGGCACTTTCTGAGTTGAAAAGCTCTTAAAGTTATTCTGTTTTTCTAGGCTTGTGTGTGTATGCTACACATCTTCTATAGGGGAAAGAAAGTGTGTGTCAGAAAATGTCAGGAAAAGATGTAATGTAAGAACTCCCTCTGCTGTAAAAACTCCCAGCATATAAAATGTGCTGTAGCACTAACCATTGTGACCCAGAAATAAAATGTTTCCTGTGAATTAGAAGAGTTGAATTAACTGGATGACATTTCCCCATCTGGTTTTTATTTATTGTTGCCCTTTTCCATTCTCTGTAATTAGTGCATAGAAGTGACAACAGTCATATACCACACTCTGAGCTACAAGGATGTACCAACATTTTGAGCGTTTTCCTTTTTTTATTTTCAGTGACACTTTGAAAACTCGTAGCATCTTAACTCTGCTGAAGCCTATTATTTCTGTGAACTGAAGAGGCAATTTAAGGCACCTTTTTTTGTTTGCAAACAATTTTCAAATATAACCTCACACTTTCTGAACTTTTCCCAAGGGCCTCATAAAATCAATAATTGTCCATTTTCCTCTAAGTGACTTTAAAATTGAAGGTCTCAGGATTCTAAATTCAGATCTGGATTTCAGGGTGCTGTCCATCAACACTGCTCCTCACAGGTACTCCCAAGCAGAATCTGTTTTCTTGCAGAGAGAGGAGATGTTTGGAAACATAACGAATCCCGAGCTCCACAGAACACAATTTTCCTTTGGGCTTTTCTCTAACTTGAATCTAGAGATTATATTGCTGGATAATCCCTGCCCATGACATGGGGTTGGAAACAGATGGTTCTCATGGCCCCTACCTCCCCAGCCATTCTGTGATGATTCCATGTCCCTTCACACCCAGACCATTCTATGATTCTGTGGTGTCTCATAAATACAGAATGAATCTACTCTTTATCAGCGATTCAAGTTTGATATTAGCATGACTTGTTTTATTTCAAAGGTGGGGCATTAACAGAATCTTGCCACATGTAAATGTGCTGATCTTAGGTAGGGCTCTTTTCAGCAGGATTTTGTGACAGCTTGGCAGTAAATCAGTTCTGCTGGCAGACGGTGATGAGACACTGAGCTGGTGACCCTGCGCTGGAGGTGGGTGACAGGAACCTAATGGTACCAGTCAGGTTATTCTGAGAGTATAAAAATAACATCTACAGAGCATCCACTCCAAGCCTGAAGCTATTTATCCATAAGAAATGATTCTGTAAGGAAAACTGTTAAAACCTGTAGCAAACGTTATATACAGCAAAAAGGGGAAGAATGTGATATAATTTCCACAAAGACATAAGAGCGTGAGAAGTGTGGCTGAAAATTGAAGGTTCTTATAAAGTACAGGTACACTAGATAGTCCAAAAACCCATGACTCTACAGCCAAGAAAAAAGCCTAAAAGCATTTTCTAGCTCAGCGTTGAAGTGAAAGCAGAGATTAGAAATAAAAAAGCAATTTATAATGAATAGGAAAAGGGACACTAACAACAATTGATATAGTTCAGAAGTTATGAAGTGTAGAAAGTTGATAACAGCCACTAAAGCATCCAGGATAAAGCCATGTGAAAGGACAATAAAAAAGTTAAAAATGTATTTTTTTTATGAAGAGCAACACTGTGGCATAGTTGTGGCACTGGACAGAGATGAGGAAAAACATCTGTTGTGCAGTACACACAAAAGCAGTGGTATTTTTGTCTTTGTTCAGCATAAAGGAGACCCCAAAAATAGGATATGGGAATATTGGCAGAGTTTTGGAAGTCAGAAAGATCGTTAATGTTCTGTCCCAGACCATTCTAACAGTGGTAAAAACAAGCTGATACATCAGTTATCCCTCCTGGGCAAAATAATGGAAGATTGGTGTTGATTTGTTTCTTTCTGAAGACAGAGCAAAAATTGCTAGGTAACATTTCTGATGTTTCTTCATCATTAAACTCTTCTATTCCCTCCTAGCTGAGAATCCTACACAGTGGTCAGAGAGTGGGAACAATTAAATACATGTTCCAATGTAATGTGGTAGAAAGGGGAATATATTTTAAAAAATGGCATAGTGTGAATAGAACTTGATTTTTTGTTCTAAGTACTAAATATTAGTTGGGCTGATGGTAAGTTTGTATTTTGGGGTTGTGCATCCTGAAAGATACTGAACACTGAGTAAAGAGTCCATGGTATTTAAGGCTGAATAAAATGCTGTGCTGTATCTACCTTAAAGACCTCAATCAGCAAAGTGAAAGGAGAAATTATTAGATTTTTTTAAATGACTAGATTTTTAAAATTAGGTATTTATATTTTGTTTCTAGTTGACACGTCCAGTTCTGTGCTAACTGCACGAAATTTAATAGCACGTGATAATTGGGAAGAGATTCTTGGAGGCTCCTCCCGTGCTGTTGTTTGAGTACTGCTACATGACCCTTCTCTGCTGTGGTGAGAAGCTTTTGGCTCACGATTCATGCACAAGGTCTGCAGGCAGCGCAGGAGCCATTACCAATAAGCACCTTGGCCATGGCCCTCCTCTTTTGGAGGGCAGGGCAGTCTAGTGTGGAGGGGGGCTGCTCTTCCTCACTTGGCCTCAGCGTTAAAGAATTTACTCACTCAGACATAGCCAATGGTCTGAGGTTCCCTTTAAACCTCAAGCTTTAGGAAATAGAAGTGATCAAATGGCACGTCCCTGTTGGTGTGCTCTGATCCTACCAGCTGTGCTCCTCCGAAAAAAGGGATGAAATGATTAAGATCTGATTTATGCTCTGTCGTAGTACTGCTCTAGCTGTCAGACTAACTGTGCCAAGGCAGTAGGATTTGTCTGCAAGTGAACTGGAGTTCATTCTTCTTTTACATATATTGGTGCCAAGAGTTCTGCAGCTCAGGGTGTATCTGTCTGATTTCTTTACTGTTTCTCCAGGGTGGGACTCTTCTTTATGTAGATTTTTACTTTTTCTGGAGGCATAACTCATTGAAATGTAGAGCTGTGAGGCCAATCCAGTGGGTGAGCAACTGTATGCAGTTCTGTCTACTATACAGAGTAGACAAAACTGCACAAAGAAATACAGAGGGAAGTTGTGATGTAGTCAGACACACAATGCCTCTACAAGTTCCACCCTCACTTGCCATTTTACAGGAGTCTTACAGTGCTTTACAGTTATGAAGGCACTACAGCTATGAAGACCCCACAAGAGTCTTGGAAACAGCTTTCAAGCACTTTTGCAGTTTATATAATCTAGAGCTGAAGAGCAGTACTGTGCTTTTTAGACCTCATTTTCCAGTAGAAGCAAGAGGATGACTAGAAAAATATTGAGGACCTCTGGATGGTTTAAGATGTGTATTACTATTTGACTGCAACTAGATTTCAAAGTGAGGGATATTGCATTAGCAGGGATCTGTGAAAACAACATAATATTGACTAGTATTTATGTCCAGGTAATTCAACAACAATTCCTCTCTTTGTTTTTCATAATATTCTTGTAAGTGTTGAAAAGTTTATAAGGAAGCTTGAAGTTTAGCAGAGACAGGAGAAGGGAAATTTTCACAACCAGTCTAAGGCTTCCCTTTAGCTCTACTAACAGGATGTTGAATTAGAGATTTGTTTCATTTGGGTTTTAGTGGGGAGTTGCGGTTCTTTTCTTAGCTGGGTTGGCACTTATGCTCACGGGTGCTTTTTCAAGTTTTGTTAGCATGAAACTACTGAGCTGCAAGTCTCAGAAAAGTGTTTTTCTGCCTTTGTGAGGTTTCAAGCAGTGTCACTTCTGATCCCACTCACAGCTGTTCACGAGACCAAACTGGGGTTTGGCGTTTCCAGGCCCGAATGGAAATTCAGTTGGAATGAAAGGAAATAGTCAAGTCCAAATATTTAATGTTAAGAAGTACAGATATGCTATTTGTTCTAGGAACGTGTGAAAGTGAGAGAACATCTCTCTGGTAAATAAAACTTACTTTGCCCATCCCTTTTGGCAGTGGGATGAAATGCAGACTGATTGTCAGCAGGAATGCCTTTCAGGACATACAATAGGTCATTGGAGACCTACTGAGTACTTTAACAAGTGTGTCAACTGGCATCAAGTGGTCAAGCGTAAGTCCATATCCTGGGATGCAGTAATTTGTTTTGTGTGCTCCTGATACTATAGAGGTTGGAATTTGTGATAGAAATAACCAGTCCCCAATGTATCTTTAATATATTTGCCAATAAATTAACCATCCAAACACACTGAATGCCAGCTGGGACAAATGGAAAATAACACATCTAGAAGTGATTATCTAGGGCAGAAGTGAGTGCAACCACAGTTAGGGCAGTCAACTGGTTTAATGATTCCTTTTTGTTTAGCTGATTTTCTTGAGAGTTTGTACTTCAGTCTCTGCTCAAATACACAGTTCTGTTGAGCCACTACCTTCTTATACCCCTTGTTTCTCTATATAGGTAAAGTTAGCATTTTGACTGACTAAACAACAATTTTTGAACATTTGAAGGAAAAATAAAAAGCAAGTTTTCATCAGTTATTTTCATTCCATCATAGTGACCTTGTGTTGTCCTTGTTTTTCATTCTCTTTTGCTACCTTTTAAAGTCTTAGCCAAAGATGTGGAGCTAAATTCAGCCCTGATGTAAAACAGCACAGTTTTTCTAAAGCTTTTACTGTGCTCTGCTTTGATCCTGGAAGACTCACTTTTAAAAGGTGGGTATGACACAGTTTCTCCTCTGTAAGGAGCTGAATTTTTTTTCTCCCCCGATGCTTATCATAGCAGCAAGGAAAGCACAAAATTGCCCTGGGAAGACCAATAATCAAAAATCTTTCTTTTGTAAAATTATCACAACTAATATTTTACTTGATTTTGGCTTCCAGAAAAGTCAGTGGGAGGAAACTTGCTTTGTTATTTGGACCATTCTTTCAGAATCTAGAGGAATTCTTACATGAAACACACTGGACTGATTCTGAACTCAGGCAAGATGTCTGCATAAATATCCTCTACTCTTCTCAAAAGATAAGTGTAATATCTCAAACAGTGGTAGAATTTTGTGCAACTGCATATTTCAGAACTGATCACCAACAGAAAAAAATGAGAAAAATTAAGGTTCATTGTCTTGAGCTGGTCCTTCCTTGTTTCTGTGACTTGTTAAACCAATGCTTCATTTTAAAGCAGATGAGAGTAGTATCTCTGTCTTCCATACAAACAAGTTTTGAGCTGAGTGTAGATGCAGAAATCCTGTGGAGTTCCCAGGGGGATTCCATGACAAACAATGACTGGCAACAACTCACAGTTTTTGATGATGCTGAGAGAGCTGTGGTGGAAGAGGCTGCATAAATATAAGAATTGTTAATATGTTGTTTAGATCTCATGTCACTGGAAAATGCTTAACCCTTTATCTCAAAGTTAAAATGAAGATAGTTTGTGATATTAATTGCTCCACTTGTTTATTGGATTACCTCCAAATCTGCATGTCATTCAAACAAAGACAGCCAGAAGTGGAATGACAAACCAATTTATGAGTAGAAAGGTATTTGGCAAGACTGCTTTCAGTCAAAATGTCCCTTTAATGAAATGCCACGGGGAGTAGTTGGTTAAGAGAACAAAGTCAGGTTTGTGGCAGGGCTGTCAGTAATTTGAGAGGCTGCGCATCTTTGGAGCAGAATCTTGCAGAAAGGGTAATTGCAGCAAGTGTCAATCTTAAATATCAAAAAAAGACATTGTGACCAAATGCCAGTATCATGTTCTGTGAGGTATCACAGTTCAAGAAGTAGCCCTGAAGCATTATGGTGTGTTACATATCTGGACCCTTTGATTGGGAAGTGCTAAAATTTCCAAGAGTTCCAAAAGATGTCGCCAAGAATTCAACTTGTTTTAATACTATTTGATAAAGATCTAGGAAAGATGAGGACCTTCCCAAAGGAAGGACTGCTGCCATTTCTGAGTTATGAATTATATTGCCAGTAGTGAAATAGTGACGTTGTGAAGGAGTACAGCAAAAATCTTGGATCTTAAATTAGCATTTTTTGTCCTGACTAGCATCATGAGATGCCACATTCATGAACAAAGTGGAGTACAGCATAAATTAATAGTCTGTTATGGGAATTGGCTTCTGTTGCTGACAGTGATTAATGTAAACTTTTAACTCAGCTCATGTGAAATATTTTCAGGCTTATAGAGAGAGTGATACAACCACCAATCACACTAATGGGCTTCAGTATTCTTTGCACCCTACAATAGAATTCTTCGTCAGAGTTATCTTTCAGCATTTTTGTGATTACCTGGTTTAGCAGTACCAAATTTGGGGGTCCTTTAAGGCTTGAAAAAATCATGTGAAAGGGTCTAATGGTTGGAAAGTAGTTTTACTGCTCATTCACTTCTTGATAGAAAATTTTATTTTCTATTTAAATGTAAGAAATGTACCATGTATAATTTAGTTAGCATATACTGATGGTATGTTTATGAAATAAGTATAAATTCTTAACCTCTGAACAATGACAAATATGCCTAAAGATGAAGCTGCATTACATACTCAAGTACTAAATGTGCTTTTCTGCCTCTTGACATATCTTCAGACTGGGAGAAGAGTAAAGTGCTGAAAATAGAAAGCATTAATATTGTTGACAAGTAAACAAAAAGGAAGATTATATCCCCACAGCTCAGAAAATTGTAGTGAATGCAGCCCTCAAGTTACAGTGCAGATATAGTAGAAATGCATGTTTTCTACGGGGAAAGCTTAGAAAATGAGTGTGACCTTTTAATGCACGATCACAATGTTTTTAATAATGGCACAGTATTAAGGTCCACTACTAAATTTGTTGTAAAGGAGGAAAGTTCACCATATGTAGGGATTTCTCTTGTCTGATACAGTAAGTGTTGAAATAAGCATTTCTGTCAAAGGAACTTAGGCAGTCACAGAGAGCATTTTAAAAATGAAGTGTAGCAAAGTAACATGATTTTGAATATTTCTCTAAACATCCTTTTCCTATTCATTCTGAGAGAAAATGTTTTAGTAATATGTTTATTTTCTTTTCTTGCTCCTTTTTTTCATGTATTTTAGGGGAGATGGGGATTATTTTTGGTTTCTCATTTCTTACATTCCCAGGGGTTTTATGGATCACAACATCTATAAATTGGGTGGAAAAATGATACAGAAATTTGGGCAAACTGGTATTTCAGAATCAATCACCAACATTAAAAACAACAGAAATACTAATTTCCATTGGCTTAAGCTGTTCCTTTCCTCTTTCTGTAACTTGTCGAACTGGTATGCTCAAGTGATGGCCCTTATTCAATGGATTTTCACAGTTAAAGTATTACTTCTACACTTAGATAATATTAATTCTTGTTCTAGGCAACAGGCACGGTCTGCATGGAGATCAAAGAAAGAGTTTACTTAAATGGGAAATTCATCTGCATTTTTATTGTAAAAGGTGAGGAGGTTAATAATAGACATATATTAAAATAAATATTTATTTTTTCAGAATTCTGTTGCCCTGTGTCTTACTCTAGCTACAAGGACTAAGGTAAAGGAAGGATTGTGCTGTTCTGTTTTTGACATTACCAAGAAAGACAATTCTGGAACCTGTGGAGCTTCAGAAACTGGTTGTTCTGTAGCTAAAATCTCATCAGTTCTGACACATTAAAATGTTTTTAAGTATCTTCTATTTCATAGGGGATGAATAAAATTTTGTTTTATCACCCATATAGTAATTCAATTTCCATCTACAAATTGGATAATCCAAACCATGTCTCCAGTAGATTGAATTCCCTGCACCCACGTGTGCTGTCATCTCCCGCTCATTGGTGGCGGAGAAAAACTCCTTGGAACTTAGTTGGAAGTAAAGCCAGTCATGGTTTATTATTACTTATGGGAGGAGCCAAATTGGTCAAGAGAAACCCTGTTGTCGGACTACAAATGACATTTTTTCTGCTGGAAAAAAGCCAAAGCAAAAGGCTTCCAGCCAAATCCTTCTATTAACCAAAATCAGTTCCCCACCCATTCCCTCTCTACAAAAACAAAATCCTACAGTCTGTTCTTACTACAATGTCACTGAAGCAGAAGCATGATTGCTAAATTTTGTAACCATAAGCAAACTTGAAAAAAAATCTTTTCAGATACATGAGAGACCTGGCAGAACTGAAGTTTATGCCAAAGCTTGAATAGCCTCAGAGGAACTTTTTAGATCCAGCTGTCATGATATTAGGGTTTTCCTGGTGAAAATCTTTCACTTCATCAAGCTGTTGTTAAACATTAGGATTGAAAAAAAACCAGCCAAAGCACACCTTGAAAATGAGAATATGGGTGTTTTGGCCATGGAGATTATGGTACATAGGCAGTTTCCAGGTGTTCCTACCTGGCACTTATGATTTTTACCCAATTTTTTCCTTTTTTCTTCCTGTGGGTGGCCCCATTTGTATCATGATGCCTAATTTCAGAATTACCGTACTAAATGTTTGAATTTCACTTTTTTTTTTTTTAGTGTCAGCACACCTGAGTAAACTGCAAATGTTTGAAAAGCAGATTGAGTAATTAAAACCCAACTTACTATATGCTTAGAAAATTTTGTCACTGGTAAATGATAGTGAGGGGGGAAGAAAATTATTGAGCAAGAAAGGGCTTGTCAAGGAGAGTAATGAGTTAGGAGATGGATAACACAAGGCAAGTGATGAAAACAGTGACTGGTAAGAGTGTTGGCAAGAAATGAGCAATACGTTGCAGAAAATGTTTCACGCAGAGGGATGGACTGATTGCTCAAGTTTCTATGACTGTGTGACCTGTCACCCCTGGTATCTTCTAAACCATAGAAGATAGAATAAAGAATTCTATTTTGTGTTTCATGGACTTAAAAAGCAACCGATTTTTTTTAGTTGTTATTTAAATATTAAGGAAATGTTATTTTATAATCATCTGTCACTTCATCTGAAGAATTAAAAATGCTTCATGCTTGAGCTGTTGATGTGTCATCACTTTTTCAAATGATATCAAGTATAAATAAATTATATTAGTTACAATAAGATGCAGTTTTTGTTTTGATGCAAAAGACTGAAATGAAAATTAAAGGGGTGTTGCTTGACTAAAGAAGTGAGGTGCATGATATTCTGGAGCAGGCGCTAGACTTTAACAGAGAAAGTGATAGTGAAGCAGATCAATGGTTATTAATGCTGCCTTTGAGAGAGTCCTGTTAGAAAAGCACATCTCTTTTTTTTTCATTTCAGAAGTTTGTTATTTCAATATCATGTAATGAGCAGCAACTTTTCGATATGTCTCATCCTACTTAACTAACACAGCCATTTTGGAAAGCTGTCTGTAAGAGTCATGGTAAAAGATCTGGAAATCTGAGCCTTACTGTAGAGGCAGGATGGTAAAGAAATGCAGTATTTCCCTGGTATAAAAGTATATACCACAGTTTTTTTTCTTTTGAGAGCAGTATTGGTTAATTCAAGAAGTTAAGTTGATTCTATTTAATTCTTAACTTGGGGCAATATTTTCATGGTAGTGATATGCTTCAGCTCATCATTTTGATGTATTATAGCTGAAGCAGTGATTGTGTTGTAACTTTTTGTGCTGCTCAGTTTTTTCTATTTTTTTCTGTTTATTGTTCTCTACCTCAACATTCTGAACTCAGAATATTTGCACTGTCAGTTTTGAGCCTTTAAAACATTATCAATCAAGTTCTACCTGACTTTGAATTTCTCTTATTGTTGATAAGAAATTACATCATCTAACGTCAGGTAAATGCTTGAGCTGAAACTTGTTCTCAAGGAAGCAAAATAATCCAAGGGATGGTTTTGGTTTTTTTGGGGTTTTTTTTTGTGCAGAAATAATAGTCACACCATACTGGAAAATATCTTTCTCCTGCAAAGAATTATTTAAAAACATATCTTCCTTACATCAAAGCATTTAAAGCAATTAAAAGCTTTGTATCTTGCTCCCCTTAGACCCCCTGGCTGCAACAGGTTAAATTTCTCCAGGTTAGCAGTGTGTGTTTGAAAGCCTGGGATGTGGTACCTGATAGAAAGCACATTGTGTGATTTTAAGGTGCGATGATGTGGAGTAGCAGAATTATTATGTTGAAGAGATCTGGTTTGTCCATCAGCCTCAATGAGGACAAACGTGTTCCTGTTGTTCCTGGCTGCTGCTCATCCATCCTCTCTGGAAGCCATGTGGAAGTGGAGGCTCCACAACAGCCAGGTTTAGTACTTTGCTGGTCTCACCTCATCAGGTTTTGTTCCCAAAGTTTAAGGTGTCTCTTTCCTTACTGATGCTGCTCTCATTTTCTAGTAGGGCTGCACTAGTCATGGAGAACAACCCATCCTTTCCTGGCCTGCACTAACTTCAAAAGCATTCTAAGGTGAACTTCTCTATCCTTTTTCTCTCCTGAAAAGCAGCCTCGATTCTACCTTTCCACATGTTTTTCAAATATCTGATAATATTGTATGACAATAATCATCACCTTCTTGTGTATATATATTGAATTTTAGGGCTAAGGAAAAACATGCATTCGTTTTTGCTTTCTAGTTCAGGATGATGCAGCCTTCTGGAATGTTGTTTTCAGAAACCGCGGCTACAGCATTGTGCAATAGAGCTGAGTGACAAATGATGTGTGGGGAAAAGCAGTGGAAGGATGTCCTGTTGGTGTATCCCTGAGAAAATCCCCTTTTACTTATGGGCAGCTGCAGTGTCTTCCCTCCTGCATGTCAGTTTGTGATCAGCAGAACAATAGAATCTGTCAGTGGCTCTAAGCACAGTGGCTCAGATACTTTGATAAGTACATATCTGCCTTGGCTAAGTGACAGCTACATCCTAAGCATTTAAATCCTGGTAACATCCACAGGAGGGGCCTTATGGCAGCAGGGTAGAGGGATGAGGCCCTGCTAGCCCAGAGCTGATGTGGTGCAATGGGGACCCAGCTGAGCCCTCCTCGGGCTCTGGGGTGGTGAACAGGCTGCCCTGAACAACTCGGGGTCCGATGAGGTGACGGTGAGAAAAGGAAGATTGGAAGACTGCAGCTGGAGTCGTGTGCCTTGCCCGGGTTGCTGAGGAATGAGACAAAAAAGTTGCAGCTCTGTGCAACCTCTTGGTTCCCTGTGTATTATTCTTCTCAGATCACCAGCCTCCCTATGCATGCGATTGCTCCCAGGTCCACTTAGCCCAATGTGAAACTAGTTAATAAAAATGTTTTGGGTTAATGGCTTTCTCTAACCCAGACTTTTCAGGCACCGAGGCGCTGCAGGAGAGGAGCAGAGGGGTGCTTCCCATGGCTGCAGCCTGGCCACAGCACCTAAGTGACTCTCCTGAATAAGCCCATCTGACCCACCGAAGTAGAGAGCAAAGCCCAGCTTGCCTGTCCCAGTGCTTTTTTTACTGATGGCTATTATGTTAACGTGAGGGCAGAACTCTTTCCTCTACATTAAAAAAACCCCTTCCCCCTACATGTCTCTCTCCTATTTAATTTCTTTCTATAAAAACCTCTGCAGTAAAATGAATGCAGCAGATGTCTACTCTTCTGAAAAAAGATTATGCTTTGAAGCCACACAGTAGCCGCACTTTTCACGGCATTAATGATGTGGACTAAGCTTTGGGAATTGTATTTAAAAAATACTCCAAATAGGAGAGGTCTATTCAGCTGCTAAGTACACCCATATTTTTAATAGCTAACGTGTGTGTGTACACACATGCAGAGAGTTCTTTTCAATCCTTCCTTTTCCTAGGTGTGAGTACAGATTTGAGCGCAGGCTGATTTTTTTATTTTTAAATTTTTATTTTTTTCTTTCTACAGCTCGAAATAACCAGAAAAATTTTTCTCGTTTGATATATGCAAGCAGTTTCCAGTGGTGGGACTTGCTGGATGCTCACTGGAGGATGTCCCTGTGGCAGGAAGTGCCCTGCTTTTGCTGGGAGCTGCCTGGTGCAGTCTCCCCTCAGGGACAAGGTGTTTACAAGCAGCACCACAGTGCCACCAGCATTATCTTCCCTGAACCTGCATGCTTCTGACCTTTTTTTTAAGCAATTGTTTTCATGGGATTTCAGCCTTTGATAATAAAACCTGATATTTTCAGGCAGCATTTGGAAAACAAACACTTTTCAAACAAATTATGTCGATGGGTCAATGACTTGAATTGGACACTGCTCCCAGTGCTTAGAGTCAGCTTGCAGGGTTTCTTTAACTTCTCTGCATTTGGCAAGGGTCTTTCCTTACCAGGAAGCTGAAGGTCCTGCCTTGTGCTTTATTTTTCTGCCATGGAATTTGGTGCTTTTTTGCTGTGGAGATGATGTGCATCAGAGGGGGATGAAATTATCTCTGAAATCAGCTGCTGTATCCATTGTGAGGGTGCTCTGGGGTCCCTAAAGCTCGAAG
Source organism: Bombycilla garrulus (assembly GCA_013400315.1). Classification (NCBI taxonomy): domain Eukaryota; kingdom Metazoa; phylum Chordata; class Aves; order Passeriformes; family Bombycillidae; genus Bombycilla; species Bombycilla garrulus. The sequence continues at coordinate 953,244 of VXBU01001145.1, read as the reverse complement.
CAGCCCAGGGACCTTGGGGTCTTCTAAAGTGAATTGCAACAACTTTTTTGGCTTATGTTCAGAGAAAGAAAATAAAAACAACCAAAAACCAACAATACCAAACTGAAAAAATTACATTTGAAAAGTGAACCTGAATGTTTTCCAGGTGGATAAAAGAGAGCCCAGATACCAATATCCGTGTTTCAGGAGTGGTGGTTTCACTGTATCTTAGAGTCCTTGCTAAGAGCCAGAAGAGTCAAATTCAGTTTGTTTATAACTGGCGTATGTAAGAGAAAAATTATGCAATAAACTCACAGAAAACACAATTTATCTTCATGTCAGTCAATTTATATGAAATAGAGGAAAGCCAAGCTTTTTCGTGCTGTAGTGTCTTTGTAATTCTGTAGCAAATGACCTAATTTTCATGCAGAATAGATGAAGTTAAAATTAAACACAAATAATTTTCTTTTGTATTGGTTTTGTTTCTCTTTAGGAGGCAATGTTTTAATGCCCTAAAAACCAGTTTTGTCTGAGTGCTAATTTAGTATTTACAGGTTCTCTGGTCTTTTGGATTTGTGTCTTTCATGGATGCTTTTATTTTCTTTTTCATTTTACTTGTTGATAGTGCTTCTATCCATAAATCCCTCCCTCTTATTATTTACATTTTTTTTCTTTAAATCTGACTCAGGCAGAAGAGTACATGGCCCTAAAATGTGAATACTAAACTTTGAAGCTTTAATATATTAGACACAGACTACGTAATCTCTTTCCAAACAAACAAAAAAAATAGGAAAATAGAAAAAAATCTGTAGTTTATTGTTTCTACTGAACAAAAAAATTAGCCAGGCTGTGGACTTTTGAAAGCTTTGGGTACATGATCTTTATGTTTTCATATTTTCTGTATTTGATGATACATTTTGCTCTTCTGTTCTCAGAAATGAACAGAATCACATCGGTTGTTATGTTTTAGTTTTAAAGGCAAAAATTCATTGTTTAATGTAGACTGAAATTAATACAGGAGAATACTAATGAATAGTATAAATTAATAATAATTTCAATGGCTGTTTTAAACCACTCACGATATTTTTGTATGTTGTAGAATCCAGTGCTCTGCAAGTATTCAGTTATGTGGATGTTAGACTGGGAATGTTGTCCCACGTATTAATGTAGCTAAAACAGCGATACAGCAGTGATACAGTGCACAAGTGGAAGGTAGCATTAGTGGTTCCATATATTTTTTTTTTTAAATTCTATAATTTTTCATCAAATGTATGTTGCATAAAATTTCAGTATCATTTTTCAGAGTAGTGAACATTTTTTAATAGACGAAAGAAATTTGTAAAGTAAATGAAGCTCTAACATGTCACTAATTACTTCTAATTGATTTACTCTGTGGTGCACACAACATTTAGTGGCAGAGTTTTCTGGTTAATCAGAAATTTTACAGATTGGATTGTTTGTCTGTAGAAAGCTGGTTGTGTTACTGCAAGTTCTGCTGGTGAGACCATTTCAGACCTCCTGCAAGGGACTGGAGGGTGACCTGAGAGCTTTTTAGGAAAGTATTTATGCAGGCCATCATTTCACTTCTTCAAAGCCAAATAATCTGAAGTGCTTTTGCAATGCAGAATTTGGGACAGAAGTTATAAAAGGCAGTCAGAAACTCCACTTGGAGAAATTGTTTTGAGCAGTCTCTAAAGTGCTGGGAAGCAGCATTTGCATGTACATTTCCATTATTGCCTCCATTTGAAAGGGATGCACTTGTTTGTGAGAGCTGCTGTGCTCAGTTCTGCCAAGCTGAGTTCTAGGTAACCCAGGGAGACTTCCCAGAAAGTTGAGAGTGTATTTCTTTGTTCCAGGGTATTATGAAAGGGAATCAGCAAGGGCCTCTGGCTAAAAAATGTAAGCTGACCTGCAGTATGCAAGTGCAGGAGGTCAGCCATTTGATGTGGGATATATCTTCGGGCCATTCGAATAACTTCATAGCTGGGTCTCAAAATGTGACTTCCTACGATTGTGACCCACGGACCTTTCAAGTACACTGGAAGTCTTGATAGATCAGTCGTGCAGTTTCCAGGACTCTCAAAAATCATTTGCTTCTCAGCTGGTTTTCTGGTGTTTGAAACATTAAGACAATCATCCAGCACTTTTCCTTCTCTTGGAAGTGCATTTTATTAAAATACATATTTTGTAAAAATTTTTATAAAGCAGCTCGTACTTTTTCAGGGCTAGACAATACTTTGAAAACTGGTTCCAAATCTCTGGCCTCAATATATGAATACTAATTGTATCTTATCTACTGTCGGTTATTGAAATCCCAACCAGTAGGAAAGCTAATCTGACATCTCCATTCACATACACCTTCTTTTGAGCCTCTTTACAATTCAGTCAGTGCTATCAATGATTAAATATCCCAGTCCCTACAGTTTCAACCTTTTTTTTTATCCCTTAACTTTTCTTTTTGGTTGTTACTTTCAGTTAGTGAACAGCTCGTTTTTGAGTAAAGACATTGTGAAATTCACTTAAAATGACTGTTTGAAGATTTTATTAAAAATGTATCTCTGTGGACAGTCTCTGTCCTTCATTACAACAATAGAAATCCCCATTGTCTTCAGCGCTATCACTCCAAATTTGCAGGAAGTTTAGAATCCAAACTAAAAGATGTAAAATACTTTTGAATATGTGAGCCATCAATCGAGAACAGCACAGGTATTTGTTTTCACTGTGACTGATTTTCTTCCCAGCTAACATATAATTATTGAGTCCATTCTTAGGCAGATGTGGACAATCCTTTAAGAGTTCAAAGCAGATGGACCCAGGTCACTGAGATTAGAATTTGACCCTATTAGAACAATAATGGTTAAAATGCTATGTAGTTTGTTTGCATTTTCCAGAGCTTGCATTTCAATGGGTTTATACAAGTTATTTCTAAATTGAATAATTCTTGCCTAATTTCATGCTCACTTCTCATGTTCAGCATTAGGTACATTTTACAGGGTAAGTGCAAAGCCAAATTGTCCATGATCCTCATCTTTTTATAGTCAAATCACAGATCCAGGCCTAGGACAACATAAAAGTTTATGCTAGAAAGTTTCAAGAAATTACTGTAGTCCTTGAACCTTTGACCTGCTGGGGTGGACTTTGCAATGAAAAATGCAACCAGCTACATCTTTTCTGTTTATGTGACTTTTGTTGACTGTTTGTGCACACTGTATTTATATACTCATTTTCAAGCACCTCTATTTTTCTAACATGGCAGTAAAGAGAGGAATTAAGTTGAACAGAGACCTTTTTGCTGAGACCTTACAAAGGAGCAGGTACTTGACTCCTGCATAGGGAAGCAAGGTTTTCTGTTTCTTTGTGATGACTCACTATGTGTCAGATAATGGAATCCTATTAGTGCCACCACATGAGTATTAAGAAGGCTTCAGCAGAAAGAGGAAAAATGGGGACAAAGAGTTTTGTTTTTTGTTTTTGTTATATATTTTTTAAGGAAAAATCAACTTTTGAGAAATACTAGATGAAGCTTTTGTTTTAATTAATGTTAACAGTGAAGATGAAGGCTGGCAAATGGGTGAGTTTGGACTCTGTCCACTCTGTGTGTAGTTTGCTTGGAACATGGAAGAACCCCGTTGCTTACAAGCAATTTAAAATGTGTTAACTTGCAGCAGTCCTGCTAATCTGTGGAGGGTTTGTTTGTTTGTTTGTTTAGGAATTTCACTTCTTAACCGGGAAGCATCAAAGTCTGGGCTCCAACCCAGTGTTTTGGGAGCCAAGCTGAAGGAGTTTGCTTTGTCTTTTATCATGTACAACCCTGATCTGTTTCTGCAGGATTTATCTCATATGTCTGCATGAGACTTGAGCTGCGTTTTTGCCTGTACAAGTGCACCAGTGGGTGCACAGTCAGTGTTGTCAGCTGTGGGTATTTTTCTCTCTGAGTTTATAGAAATCCTTAATGCTTCTCTTCAAGTCATAACTTCTGGAGTCATGTGTTAACATGACAGTCTGAGCTTTCATTTAATGAAAGTGGTGAATTTGTCACCATTTCAGTTTCCAAGCAGACGTTAACCAAAGAGAATCTGTCATTGTAGTTCTTAAGAGTAGTAGGAAAATTCTGTGACTTTTGATTGACCTAGGTCACGATATTTAAATATCAAGGCAAGTGGTTCAATGTAAAACAAACTGGTCACTCATAGTCAGAAGCCTTGGCTGGTATAAAGAAAGTATTGTCAATCCATGTAAACTGGGCCAGTTGTGTGAAGAGGATCTAAATTTAGGATACTGAGAAGAGGATCCCGGTTTGCATTTTGGTTTTTGATACATGTGTATACTATTAAACTGCAGTACACTACAAATATTTGCATTTTACATGCATAAGAAGCACACCTAAAGACAGGTTTCAGCAGCCAGATTTGAACTCAGACTCTCTCCAGTTGGACAGGAGACAGGCACATACTGCTTTTTAAAATCTTTTTATTTGACTGTGACTGCATGTTCTGATCTTTGTTCAAGTATAATGATCACTGTCACAGATTACAGGGCCAGGTCTCAGGAAAATGTTTTCAAGTATCCCAAGACAATAGGGGAATAAAGTATGTTTATTTTAGAACAAGAAACCATTTACAACATTTTGTGGAAACTGGTGACTTGAAAATGGCTGATCATTACAAAATATGAAAATTAAGATGATCCCCTTCCCCCCAGATGTATAGGAATTTTGCATTCAGTTGTGACTTGACACATGTTCCAAAGTGTGCAATTCAGACTGTGGCTGGAAACATCACTGGAATCAGACCTGGGTTGTCATGTTTCATTACAGCTATTGAACTGTCGCAGGCGTGCTATTGTGCTGTAATGAAAGGGGTCTTCTCATTCTCTTTTCAACTTGCAAATCTAGGAAAGATACCATATGTCATTAGTCCTGGCACAGATTCTGCCAAAAGGAATTGTCCAAAGCACTAAAATATATGCAAGGCCTTTTCCCTTGAAAAAGACAAAGGAATTACATTTTTGTGCTGCTGAATCTCTGTGTTTCACTGAAGTATATCATGGTTACAGGTCAGGTAAAATATGATTGCAATCACATTTGGATGATGATCCAGGTTAAGGTTGTGTTGATCCATGAGGACAGGATTTGACCTCACATGCAGAAACAGTGATTTAAATGCTACTGAGCAGCCTGTGAATGTGCTGCTCCCTGCTAAGCACCTCTGGGCCAGGGGTGCCTAACTGTGAGAAGCACCTGTCTGGGATCTTAGGCAGAAAGTAAATTCGCTGGAATTTGAGTTTTGCTGGTGCTTTATTCATCACTGTTGTATGTGGGAAAAAAATAAACCTGTGCTTGTGAGAATAACAAGTGAATCACAGCAGTGGTGCTATTGGGCCTCTGAAAGTGAGGTCTGAAGCAGCCTCCTTCCTTCAGCCTGGCTGGCAATGCTACACTTGCTTCAACTTGCCAGGGTAATGCCTTCAGTATCATATGTGAATCAGGCATTAAAATCCCTAATCTTCTTCTTGAGAAATCATTCAAACAGATGGATTTTGCAAGGTTGTTTAGAAAAGGTTAATGTGGCGTTCATTTAATTGGTAAAATGTGTATGAAATGGATCAAAAGTCCTGACATTCAGTACAAAGTACTTTCAAAATGTGGTTGTCTTATCAAGGATAAGGATTCATTCATTCCTACTCTTCTGTAAAGTTGACTTCTGCAGGAAGTACAGTCCTTGACTATCTTTTCCTTATGACATAGCAATTTCTTCCTAATGGTAAAGATTTAGTGATATATTAATCTCTAGTTAAGTTTTTGGCTGAACGTGGCAATGCCTTCAAGTCTTTTGATGCCTTCTCTTATCTTCAAAATCCTACAAAATACCAACCTACCTCTGTACAGAATGAGTAACATCTGTAAGGACATTGGGTTGATTCAGTTAAATGGGACTGCATCCTGAAGAAACATCACGTTGTTTCATCCGTTTGAAACCCAGCCAATCCAGATGGAATTTGGAAATGTATCAAAAAAAAAACATGCATTGAAATTTTAACTGATAATGAGATAATGGGAGATGATTTTGTGGCCATGGCAAATGAGATTTTATATTGAGCTTGCTAGAAATACTGCTTTTATTGCTGATGGGCTGCAATTTCAGAAATGGGCAAATGCTGTGTTCTTCATGCAGGTTCTCTATTAAAAGCAAAAAAAAAGAAAGCTTATGCAGGGTTACAGCCCTTTTGTGGCTTTCTTTTCTTGATTTTGGCTGTGTTTTTTTGGAGGAGCAAGAAATCAGGGTTGGGGTTTTTTTGTTTCATTTATTGTCTTTCTTTAAGTGGAATTAGAGCCCCTATAGGCAGCAGTGGGATGTTGAGGCTGTATGAGTCTATGGGTCTATTTTGGCAAAATGCTCACTTTCCCAGATAATTGCCTTCAGTGAGGCTGGCCAGTAGTAGATTTTTAGGGAAGCCACCTTCTGGAAGCCAAGGACTTAAAGATTTCCTGAGCTGCATGTTGCTACTGATCCAGTGTGTCATTCATACTTGACAGGCCTGTCTTCACATTAATTTGTTCGATCAATGTTGGAGCTAACCTGTGTTTTGGCTTCTAGAGCATTACACTGCCTTGCCCAACTGAGCTCTGCATGTCAGTGCAATGGATGTATGGACCTGCCTTATCTGGCTTCCAGCTTCAGAGCTAAGGACAATTCGTGGGTGGGAAGCAGAAATGTAGATGGAACAAATTTAGTGGAATAAGTGCTGAAAAAATGGTGAATTTCTTATGCTCCAGATCACCAATCATCATCCAAAAGATTACTAAGGAGTGAGTTAAAGCATTTGCAAGACAAAGACAGAATTCATTTGGCAATGGTAGCCCAAAATGGAAACAGGACCACTATGCATCCTCATATTTCTTTAGGAACTGGCTACTTTAATGGGAACAGGACCACTATGCATCCTCATATTTCTTTAGGAACTGGCTACTTTCAGTGTTAATTAAAAAAAAAAAACCAAAAAAAAAAAAAAAAAACAAAAAAAAAAAAAAAAAAAAAAAAAAAAAAAAAAAAAANAAAAAAAAACAAAAAAAAAAAAAAAAAAAAAAAAAAAAAAAGAAAAGAGAGAGAGAATTAAGAGACAGAAGGGGAAAGGAAGAGAGGCAATTTATCCTTGTTAGTAACACTTTGGTTAACAATGTCATATTGTCTGATATTCATTTTCAGAAACATTGGAGAATTCAGAGCTAGAGTACTATATCATGAGGATTGGTTTGACTCATGTGTTAGGATAAGAGGGAGTGCCTCTATTTGTATTAGCTGGAGGAGGATTGTGAACTATTATCTTACTTTGTTATCTGAGCCAGGAGTGTACAAGGAAGTTTCTTCTACTAATGGTTGAGCCGCTCTTCAGATAAAGCTCTCCACAGGATCCCTGTAGCCCTAATTAATCAGCTGTTAAAACAGTAGGTGATAGACAGGCTTGCTTTAAGTTCGAATTGCCTGCAATCAGAGATAACAGGTGAGTCCCATTTGGCAGCGAGATATGGAAGTAGAAGAGTGATCTGTTATCAAAATGAATATGGCATTCAAATCAAAACTGAAGTTTGCAGAAGGAACCAGTGAAGTAAAAGAAGAGGGAATCTTTTTTACTTTGAAGGGTCAAAATACCTTCACTTTGGTGATTACTTTAGACAGGTCTGAATCAATTTTGTAAACCTTTATACTAAGTGCATGCATCATCAAAATAAATCCAGGCTGCTGGAGAGCATTTGCCATTCCAGTAACTGCTGGAATCATTGGCAGGTGGCACTAACAAGGCCCTGGAGTTGCTGCTGCCACAGGACAGGCTCTGGCCAGCACACCCAGCCAGCCCAGGAGCTGCAGGTTAAATGGCTGTGTTTGAGTCAGGAATTTAACGTGTTTCTTTCTGTGTCACTGCCCTAACCATCAGGCTGTAGAGTAATTTATTTCCTTACTCAGTTCATATTTAATAAATTATGCAGAATAGGAGAGCACCAGTGGTGAAGTGGGAATATTTTATCCCAGAAGGTGGGTCACTTTACCCTGGTGTTATGGCAGGTCTAGGCTTGAGTCCTGCTCTGCTGGGTTTACAGCCACAACGAATGAACCTTTCTCACTTTCAGCATTAAAGGACAGACAAATTGGAGAGATAATGGCAAACTTTTAGTTTGCAGTAGGTACCTGGTTTATTTTAAAACATTTTCTTTTTTCACTCGTTTGCTCCACACCAAGGATCAGAGGCATCTCTCAACTGGTGCCAGAGATAGTTGCTCCTCAAATAGTGATAAAAACCTTCTCTTAGTCTAGATTCAATTTACATTTTAAATTCTCTGGGGGTAACAAGAGGATACCTGCCTTCAGAGAGGTGTTAAGAGTGCCTGAGAGATGGATCTCTCTAAAAATGACCAGATGTCTTTTATGTCTTTCAGCCTGGTCACTGTTTGATAGTCCCATGTTCACAGTGGGACAGAAGTCACTCTACACCAGAAATACTGTTTGTTTTCTTTGATTCCTCTGTATGTAGGTGAATATTCTTCCATGACCCCATTGTTTAGTCTCAAGACTGATGCCTATCAGTGCTTCAGGAGTTAAATTACCAGTTGTCTCAAACACATGAAAACAAGCTGCTCACTGATCACGTAATAGTCACAAATAGGCCAGCAGCATGGGCAATAGCCTTTTCTTCAGCTCACATATCTTTTTTTTTTTTAAATGGGCTCCAGACCTCAGTAGGTGTCTTAATTATCACTGGAAATCTTTGTAAACATAATCAGAGCATGTTCATTTGTATATTCTTTCTTGGATGTCTCTGTCACTGGGAGAGAGAATTCTGTTTTCCACCTTCACTACGGGCATACTTTGTCTTTCTTTTGCCTTCCATTTCTATGATATGAAACATTTATTTATTGGCACTTACCTCTTCTAGAAAGTACGTCCTCCTCATGCTCTAGTACTTGTCACTGCTTTCCAAATCTGGGGGCTTTTTCAGATGTCCTTTTTGTGAGGAGGCATATTTCCACTGGATAACACTTTTTTCCTTTGAATCATTACATGTGCAAACCACTGCTTTCAGCTATGACTATAAAATTTCTGCTCTCTTTTTTTTCCCCACCCATAAGCCCTATTCCCTCTGCAAAGTTTCATTCTGTTTTGGTTGATGCTTCTCATCAAATACCTCTATCTGATGTTCCGGCATTTTAGATGTTATTTTTGACACCTGAGTTTTACTTGCTCCTAATTCTTTTTCACTGATTAAATAGTAAGGAAAAAAAAGTTTTAACTTTCTGTTTTTCTTTTCATCCCTCAATGTTCAGCTCTCTGTGCCGATTCAAGTCTCAGCTCTTCTGTGCCCTCAGGTGTACTTCTGAAAATCCAGCATCCTGGTGGCCACTTCTTTTGATGAGATGTGTTTGCTCTGTTTCAAGGTGCTGCTTGGCCTCTCACATAATCATGCTTCTTTTCTTGTGGTGTCTCTTTTAGGCTGACTGCTTCCTGCATGTATCGCCTACCACCTGGTGGGTAATAATATGAGAGTACTTCATGTTTCTAAAATTAAACTCTCTTTTATTCAGAAAACTCTTCACAGAGCTGTTGCAATTCATTTGCTGCTGCTGTAGTAGCCATGTGCAGGTAAACCAGCTCTGCAGGGCACAGGCACAGCTTTCTCCCAGGAGCAATCCAGGTTCCACATCGGCCGCTGCCTGAGGAGCCTGCAGCTGCTCAGCAGTGGATCAGCAGGACACAGCCATTTCACAGATTCCCTCTCCAGTCCAATGCACGTTGCTCACAGGTACCACTGACTGGATTTTCAATTGCCTTCTGCCTGGGATCCAGCTGGAAGAAGAAGAGTGGTTGCACAAAAGTCACCTTTGCCTTAATACACAGCAAAGTGCGGGAGAGATGCAGACCTCACTCCTGTGAGCCCACAGGTGTATGACTGATGTGATATCCCAGTTCCTGCCAAACATTCAGAGCACGTTTATCCACTGCTGTCAAAAAAATCACACTTTCAGAGCTTGTATTTTGCTTCCACTTTAGTTATGCACCATGGAATGAAACAGTAACACTTGGAAGACTAATGTTCCTATTTATACATTTAACCGTTAACTAGACACGCACATACATGTGTGTGCACACACACAGAGGCTGTATTAAAGGCATATTACAAGAAATATTTCCAGCACGGGGATTTAGCTGTGTGAATCCCATTAACAATAATGGGAGTTGTTCCCCTAAATCCCCATGTATCTCGTTAAAATATACCTATTAGTGACAGGCTGAAGCCTACAAAACCCAGCAGTTTCCAAGTTAAAACTGAAACTTCATCATTAACTTACCCTATTGTGCCTAGGTAATGCAACACCCTTTAACTTCTCAAATTCAAAGGTGTCTTTTCTCCATTGAACTTAAAACAAATCTCGTCTTGTTAATACAATAGGTTTTTGCTATAGATAGCCCACTCTGTAACTCTTGATCATGTTGGAAATGTTTTCTCTCTCAGGCAATGCCATCTATGAAGGGACAGTGTTACCAAAATATCTTTAAAACCTTTAGGAGAAGTAGAATATAAAATATAAATGGACTAATGCATTTGCTAATAGCAGACCACAACATTGAAATATGACAGTGATGAAATGTCAGATACTGAATCGTTGTTCTTGGCATTTTTTAAAATAAAGAATTCTTGATGTATAAAATACAAGTCACTCCAGATGAATGAATACCTAAGGAAACCAGATAGATGAAGGAAACTTTATTTACAGTAAACTCATTTATCAATGTCATTATGACAGAAAGAAACCTTAAACTGTGTGCTCCAAGCATTTTCCAGTGCAGTTACATGCATTCTAGACAAGATGAGGTGCTATCTGTGTGTGATGAGGGTCTGCACTGTCCATAGTGTAATGCAGCCTAGAGATGATGAAGCTGAGAGTAAATGAGCTGGCTTCAGTGTCCACTGTAGAGTTGCTTTTCCTGAGAGCTGTTCCTGAGTTACTGGAGAGGGTGAATTTAAAGTAGAGTAGCAATTGTGGAGATGCGTACTTATGCTATTTTGTTGTTTCTGATATGTGGAATAAGTTCACTTGCTGTTGGCTCGGGTAACTGCACTGCAGATGTAGTAGAAAACCATGCTTTTATACCTTTGATAATGGCATAACTTTCTCAGCTTTGATAGGAAACTGAAATGAGGAGTGCCAGCAAAAAAAGGATCCACAATGATTTATAGTGGTGAAATATTTGGAACATACCTTGATTGAATATCATTTTCTTTGAGTTACCGGCAAAGATAAAGTGGTTACAGAGAACATGAGTAGCAGATCCAGTAAGTCCTGCTCATTTTGAGTTGAACATGGCACAAAAATAGACATCTATGCAGCCCCACTTCTGTTGCTTTCAGTTTTGACTGCAGTGGAAACCAGCTGTTACCTCTGGCCTGGAAGCAGTGGGTGAAAATATTGTCCCATGCAAGAAGAAATTACTGTAATTACACTGTATGTGTGTGTGTATTTCCTCCTTGCTTCCCCCAGCATAGATCTCTGTTTTGATATATTTCAAATAATTTTTCTGGCTATAGGGCCCTCAATGGTCCTTGTTAACCTGTGACCAGAACTCCAGCTCTCAACAAAATGCGCTCCCTGCTAGAGCAGCACGTGAGTCTGCTGGGTCTGGAGGAGCTCCGGTAGGGCTTCTTCCAGTAGCTTAACCATTAACAATAAGCAGTGAAATGAGTCATCCGTGCTTTATTTTTAATTAGAGCTGCAGCGAGCTCAAGCTTGAGATTTTCTTTGCCTGCAGAGCTCAGGAGCTGAAACCAGCAGCACTCCCCTGGTCCTGGCTGTGCAGGGATTTCTGTAGAGCAACATCCTCACATTGTTGTGGATACAAACAGTGGAGCAAAACCAACACAACATACAAATTCTCAGGATCAAGTTAGCATAATTCCTGTTGGCTTAGCCTGGCTGGAGATGATTTACTTGCTCTATTTCTGATTTCCCCCTTGCATCCAGCGCCCTGGCTTCCACCTCCAAACAGAAGCCCAAATAATGAATCCTGTGTAAAGGGGAAACGATTCTTTATATTTGAGAGTTGCTTGTTTTAAATATATTTAATAGATTATGTTTTACAAGCTTAACAAGCTTGATATGAAATTTTCAAGCCTCAAGCTAGATGGAGAAACATCTCCACTGACTCCTGCAGTCAAATGATTTGTTTACATTTTAACCACCTTTTGTATTCGTTTCATGCGCAGCCCATGAAGCCTAAAGCTTCCTGTATGAAACAGAGTTCTGATGAACAGCTCCTGATAGGCCCCAAGCCCCATTAAAAAGTCATAAATGTTTTTAAAATGTGGAGTGAATTCAGCACTCACCTGAACTGCAGCCCTTGCCAGAGCAGCACTGCCATCAATCCGCTGTGCACATACAGATGGTGGCTTTAAAGGGAGATATTTCTTGGAATGTATTGGAAAGCACTGTTGAAAACACTTGGTCTTTGGCATTTTGTTGCATCTTGGTGAACGAAAACAGAGAGTTAGTTCCATTTTTTATCTGGATTGCTGTTATCTGTAGAGGGAAATCCAACTTGTTAAGCCTGTGTGCTTTGCGATATGGGTGCCAAGCAGTTGGGTGCTGCCTGTCCGAGCCCTGGACCCAGCTCTGGTGGCCTCCATCGGCTTGGCCACAGCAGCTCTTTGGTATCCTTCTTTCTCTCCCCACGTTTTATTTTGTCTCTTGTTTGGGAAGTTTTTTGGGGCAGAGGTTGTGAGATTTCTGAGATGGTATCCTTAATTTCAGCCAGCGGGGCTATAGTGAAGGTCATGCTGCTTGTTAGGAATATGTAATTCCTCATGTCCTACAATTTTTCTTTTCTACAAATGCATTAAGCAGCTAATGATTTAAGCTTCCTCTTACGATGGGCACATTCATTTTTAGCCTGGGTTGCTCTTGGATTTCTTTTGCATCCCTAGTTAATGGGTGGGAGGACAGGTTGTGATGGAACAACCAGCGCTGTAATGTTGAGAGGGTAGGAAGCAAGCTGTGCTGGGCCAAGGACCCGGGCTCTGCAGAGCGCTTCAAAGCAGCACACAAAATACTAATCAAACAGTCAGGTGCTTCTTTCTGCACAGCCTAAAGGCAGAATCCCTTGTTCTGGGTGCAGGCAGAGTCACGCTCCTCATGAGGTTTCAGTGCTCGGGTTTAGATGGCTCTGGCAGTGCGTTTGTTTAGAGGGCAGAGACAGTCCTTGGTGAGAGGGGGAGCAGGGAAGAGCCCTGAACCCCAGCTGGTGCCTTGCTCCTTCTCATCACTGCAGCTTCTCCAGCTGTCCTGGGAGAGAAGCTGGGCTGGCACACAGGCTGTGTGTGGCCGCTGATGGTTCTATTCAGGCAGGAGAAATGGTGTGCAGACCCAAAGCAGGGAAGGACATATGGATATAGGCAAGAAGAAGCAGCTCAATCAAATGGGGTGGTATTAGGCAGTGAAACTGTTGTTTGGACTCCTCGTGGAAATGGTGCCCTGGAGTGCCAGTGGGGCACATCCACTGGGGAGATGCATCTTCTTGCTGGACTGTACTGGTTTAGGCTGCAGAAAATTTGCCATTTCCCTCATGAAATGTAGCCTTGATAAAAGACCTCAGTTCGTAGGATTTTTCATGGAAAGAGAGACTCTATAACAAAATGACAGAGGTAAGTGACAATGAGAGCAGATCAGGGTGAGGGGACATTAATTGATAGAGAAACTGGAGAAGAACAAACACAAGGGTGGTTAAGACAAGGAGTTAGAAATGGAGCTATCGCACTTGGTGGACAACACCTGAAGATGAGCAGCCTTATGCTGTGTAATAGGACCATGAGGAGGACAGTGCAGTGTGGGGAAAGAAGTGCAGGAGAAAAGGTTGGTGAGGTGGGCTGGATACAAGTCCAACAGTAATAGAGAGTTTTAAAACTAAGTGGCATAACAACTTTTACACGAAGAGGACTGTCTTTGTGCAGGAAACAGACAATACCTGGTTCTGATATAGGATTACATCTTTCCCCGCCTCTCTCTTTTGTCCCCCACCTCTCTGTGCACCTTATTATGATTATTGCAAGTTTTGGTAGCAAAATCCAAATTATTGAATAGCTAAAAAATTGTATTTGAATGTATTTATGTAGTGACTTTTCATTACTGTAAATTTTTATGTCTTCATGGTGTTAATTTAACCTTTCTGGGAGAAAGTTGGATGGCAGCATTCAAAAAATCAATTGGTTTTCTTCCTTCACCACTGGTTTGAATTGCTCTAATTGAAATCAGCATTATTTTGTTTGATCTTGTAATTAAACAGTGTAATTTATATTAATCCATTCAATAATTTGGCTAATTGCTTTTATGCTGATTGTATCTTAGCCTTTTTTCTTTTAAAGTAATATTGGAACCAAGCGGTTATCTGCTGAAAACCAATATGCCACAAGTGAAGAAAAGATCTCTTTTACTTGTGGGAATTTTATTTTTAATTTCTTTGATAAAAGCTGTGTTACAATATAGACATGGAAGCCCTGATTTAGCCAGATGTTTAAGGATACCATTCCACTGCTGCTCAGTAAACTTTGAGGCTTTCTTGTCTCAGAGTCTAAGTGATGAAAAGCCAGATTTTGCTGGATATTAAACCTTTACATGTCAGGGAAGAAAAAGATGGTCTCATACTAGCAAAAGAAAATGGGTTTATTCCTGTTTCCATATCCCTGGCCTTCAGACACCGACCTTGCTTAGCTGCTCATCCTAAGCTCTGTCTGCTCATTGTGCATGGCTGGGAACGCTCACCACTTTCCAAGGAATGGCACGAGGCAGCAGCAGCTGTAAACTGTGCATGGAGTTCAGGTGACTAATGAAGTACAACAAATAATGCAGAGCAAACAGTCAGCTTTGCAATCTCTCTTTAAGTTGAAATCTATTTATATGCATTGAGATAACATTCATTCATAGGAATACGTTTGCAGAGCTCAGGTTGTGAACTATTTGAGAACCTGAAAGGTTGGTTCTCTTGTGCTTTGAAAAATCAATTCCCAGTTCACACGTTTGGGTATAATTGGAGTTGCTGAAGTTAAGATCACTTTGTAGGAATATTCAGGATGTGAATGCCCTAGAGAGAAGTTCGTAAAGGACTCAACCTGTTGAAGTGAATTCTTTCCTTTGTACTTGTGGTCCCTAATTATTGCCTTGCTATACATAATTCAAACTGAGAACCTGCCTGGCCGTACAGGAAAACACAAATCAAAATAAGCAATGGTGAGAAATAAAATAGTTGAGAATGTGTAAACTAATTCTTCAGGAAAAAATAATTTTCTTCTAGATGTGCCACATTTTTTAAGGAAGCTCACATCTACCACTTGCCAGAAGCAGGCCTGTCAGGTTAA
Source organism: Bombycilla garrulus (assembly GCA_013400315.1). Classification (NCBI taxonomy): domain Eukaryota; kingdom Metazoa; phylum Chordata; class Aves; order Passeriformes; family Bombycillidae; genus Bombycilla; species Bombycilla garrulus. The sequence goes on along the minus strand of VXBU01001145.1, from coordinate 937,872 downwards.
AAAAAGTGAAAAAGTGACAAGCAGAATGTTTGACAAAAGTAGGAGCAAAGAGCAGATGACAGAAGACATGCCCATGATGTTTGATTTATGATGGTTATTTTCCTATCTCTGTTTAGTTTATTTTTGTTGTCATTTTGGACAACCACAGCCATGAGCTGCTTTTGTACAGCGCAGTTCTTGCTGTGGTACAGTTGGACTGTGCCATGAGGGACATTTTGCAGCATATTCATTGTTTCATGGGTGTTCATTTCTGCTTTATCCACTGCCCTCTGTGTTGGTGTTATCAGAACATAGTTGAATCACACGTATTGCAATTTTCCCCATCTAGCATTGTTGTTTTTCTCAAGAATTCTTGTTCTGCCAATCTGATCCAGACAGACAGGCTTTCCCTTCCCTTCTATCCATTAAAAGCCAGAAGGCTTCCCTTCTATCTTTAAAAAAAATTGTGGAGTTTCAATCTTACTTCTTACAGTATTTCTGGTAAATTTTAGTTGGATTAGACTAATTTCTTATGGCCTCATTTTGTCTTTTTATTTCTGTATTCTAGCACTAATTACTAGTGATGTGATTAATGTTCCACATACCTGGCAACTTTGTTCTGGTTTTGAGATGATGTTAATTAATGCAACTTTGAAAAAATACTTGCAGTCCTGATCACGTGTGACATTTCTAATTATTTCTGGAAACCACAGGCTGTATAAACCTGAGTAATTAGAGATATATTTATGCAACTATGCTTGAAGAAACTTTCAGTCTAGGTATCACTGTCAGAAGTACTAACTGCATTAAGAGGATGACTATAAGTAAGACTTTTAAACATTTATTTTATAAAGGATTAAAGCAAAGGCTATATTATCATTCCAGTGTCATCGGGCTGTAGTGAGGGATTGTTCAGTTCAAAGGAACAAACCCCACACCATAAACCACAAAAAAACTCTACTCTTGAAAAATGTCAGGTTTGTTCAGACACATTTTTTAAATGTCTAATAAATATATGAAATTGTTTTGGGACTTACTGTCTTGATAGCCCTCTGTGCACAAGTGAGTTCCATTAAATTGCCATGGTTTTGTTGATTTTAGACAGGGCAAGATCATCACATAATTGCAATTTTGAAGAAAATAAAGAAACAAGTACACGGGATGAAATTCGTGCAGCCACGTCCCTTACTATGGAAGGTGATCGGATATAATGAGGATAGAGTTGTTCAGGAACACAGAAGAAAGAATAGCAGTTACTTTCTGAACACTCTGGTTTATCTTGCAATGTCTGTTTTCTTTGCAGAATCACTAATGCTCGCTATTACTGGACTTGTTAAAGTGACCTTTAAATTGCTTTACAGATATCGACTTGTGGATGCAATCTATCTTTGCACAATAGTCAATTGTCCATCCTAACTTAAACAAAACTAAAAACCAGAGCGCATTTCAAAGTATTTAAAGCAAACTCCTTCAAGGATTTTTAGGCATGTCCTTAGCTTTGCAATAATGTTACTTTTTAGACAAGGTTAGGGGGGAATTTTGCCTCGGAGAATGGCTAAAACCTTGGAAGGTGAAAAGCTTTCCCCTTCTCCCCTTCTAGATTATGGTAATGTATGAGATAGCACGCAGTTTTTATTGAACTTCACGTGTGTATATATCTCTAGACAGTTCAGTAACTAAATGTATACCTATAAATACACACCTCTTTGAATAGGATCTAACAAGAACTTACACATTTGAGGGCAAATCTTGTTCTGTGCTCATAATTCTGATCCAGTAGCTGTCTCTCCACAGCTGGATGGGTATCTGCCCTCTCTCCTCTCCTCAGCTGCTGGTATGGTGTCCCCCAAACTCATCCAGTCAGGTTAGAAAAGTGCCAGATGGCAGGGCTTTTGTTCCCAGGTCACACTGGGACAACCTGGGAGTGCCCAGCCAGCACATCTGTGGGACAGTCAGTATTCACTAACCTGTGTACCAAAAGTCATCAAAACAAAGTGGACTTCTGCTGGATTATTGTCCCATTCATAATATTTCAGATTTACACACTTCATTCCAGATTAAAATCTAACGAAAACTTCATTGCTAATTATTCAGTCAGTTAAGGTGGGCAAAGGCTTTGTCTACATTGGTGTGACACTTTAAAAAATTTTGGCATGGAATATAATTTCTAGAGAAGAGGTCTGGGAGTATATGGCCTCATACAGGCATTTATGCACTATTACAGTTCTGTATTTTTGGCAGCAATATCCCAAGAGCTATGACTGATATTTCAATGATGTTCTGACCCCCAGCCTACAGATGTTAACCCAGATGAATGATTGTGATCAATCCTTCCCCAGCCTGAAGTTAGTTTCATTGTCTCTATCAACAGAGCTGATGTTAAGCTCCTGCAGGGGACTCTCAGCACCACTTACCAGAGGAGTTGTTGAAGCTGACTCCACTTGTTATAAAATGACTGTTGCTGTTATTTATTATTTATGCAGTGCTGTTGTTGTTTGGGAAGCTTTGAAGAAAATACAGATCCCTGACCCTGAGGGGCCTCAATGTTGCTGATGGGGGAGCGTAGGAGAGATGTCAAACGAGAGCCTGAAGTGAGGGGAGTGTGATGTTTGTGGGAAGGACGAGTGTGCATGCGAATAAAGCACTGAGGAACATTTGCTTATATAAAACTCATTTGATAGGCCATATTCTCAGTCTTGTCTGTTGAGATGAGTGTTGGCCTGAGGGCTCTGTGAGGTTTCCTCTGCACAGAGGAGCCTTCTCCTGATGGGAAGCAGTGTGAGCCCAGCTGATCCCTGCTTTGGAGGGCACACAGGAGTGCTGATGGAGTGTGGTGCCGCCAGCCCTGCTGCTGAAATGCTCTCCTGGAAGCCTCAGGTGATCAAGCTGCTGGCTGGCTGGCTCAGCCACCCTCTCATGAAGTTTGGGAATACCTCGGCTGTCCTCAGTCTTGTCTTGAAGCAAGTCTGATGGGACAAAAGGCAGCCCCTGGAAGCTGCCACATTGCAGAGATAGACAGTGACATTCCAGCATCCCCTGAAGGCAAAGAGTAGAAACTCTTTTAATGAGGGGAAGAAATATACTGAACTAGGTTTATGAACACAGAGACTGGAAACAGGCAGTTATGTAACTACTTGAAAAATAAATTTTCTCTATGCAGAAACTGAGAGAAAAATAGACTTTTGCTGTGACTGTACAAATATCATAGGTAGAGAATATTTTCCTCATATTCCATGGCAGAGGTAAAATGCCTGGCATAGGGAGGATTGAACCCTGCTTGTTGTACTGGATCTTCAGTGTTGGACACGGAGAATTGTTCAGGTATCCATTCAGGTCCCTGGATGTCAGTATAGCAGCAGGCATGCCCCTTAATCCACAGAAAATGCAAGATAATTTAAATTAGTTTGGTCAAGACATAAGAGTAGAACTAGCTACAGTCTTGCTTATATTTAGTGAATGCAAAATATTTAATAATTAAAATGTTCTTGTACATTGGAAAATCTGAAATTTCTCTTAAGGTAAAAGGCAGAATTAAGCGTTGGTATAAGTATATTGAATTCCACCTTTATAGTTGTGTTCACTCAGACCTAATTTTGACCCTAAATTAATCATAAGGGACTAAATTTAACTGAACATAAATGTACTTGTATATGCATGTATACATAAAAAGGCACAAAAAGGTGCAGTTAGCATAGAAAATAAAATGCAGCTAATTATTGCAGATCTTTTTAAAGTATGTTTGCAAGTGATATGTTTTCAAAACAAGCTAAACAATAATTCATCAGCTTGTGTACCACATGCTGGCTGATGAATAAAGTCAGGAATCAGGAAGCAAATGTAAATATGGGGTCTAATTCCCAACTGCCAAATTAGAAGTATTTTGTGCCCACTTTGCACAGGTGCAAGTGAAAACATAAGTTAAAAAACAGCTGGGAATCTGGTCTCACAGTCTGTTGTACTGTTCAAATAATTGAATTCAAAGTGTGGTTACTGACTAACTAAAGCCTCTCCAACTGTATTGGTCCTCATTTCCCAACTCCAGGCCTGAGACAAGACCAGGCCATTAGAGAAGATTGTAGTTCAAGCTTATCCTTTCAGTCAGAATCCGCAGGGAAAAGAAAAAAAAAAAGCCAGTTTCTTTTACGGTGGCAGTTAATCTGTCAGGAGCAGATTCAAGTTTTGGCAAAGATCTGTGGTGAGATAAAATGAAAAAGCTGCCAAACAGCATTGTTAGCATGGGGAGGAGGAAGGGAGGGGAGCTGACACAACTTCCCCAAGTTAAATGCCAAGCACACCTACATGGTTTTCAATCAGGCCATGTGAAAACCAGGATATTTATAGCTGTAGTAAGTTTTAGTGCTCCTTTACCCTGGGGGCAGTGTGTTCATGGCAGAAATGGATTCATAATAGCTAATGCTAGTTTTGAGAGCATTTTTATAGTTTACTTAAGTGTAGCATAACATGCTAATAGCTTAAAATAAAGCACATCTAAACATTTGGTTAGCAGTGTCATGTGATTTACAGCTTAGCACAGTATTCTTATAATTTTAGCTTCATACTTTCTTTTGAAATTTATTTCTTTCCTTTCTTGCCATTGTCCTTTGCATTTAAAATCTAGAAAGAATTTGGTGCCAGTTTTAGGATGGCAACTTGATTAAGACATTATCTCTTTCTAAAGGGATTTAAAAATATGTCTTCAACCCTATTTAGATGGCTGCTGCTGAGTGAAAATGGGTATTTATGGGTATCATTGCCTTGGTGGGATGCGAAGTCAGGGTTTATCTGCTAAGTCAGAAACAACATGGGTTTAAGGGGAGATGTTAATAAATATGACTGTGAGCCTGCATCATATTCAGTACCTGCCTCACCTGCCTGTAATTTTTTAAATGGGGTCCAAAATAATACAAATTAATACGAAAAGTAAAGACCAGGCCAACGTACAATTTCTGTACAGTGTCCTCACCCCACTATTGCAGGCTGTACTGCAGGATCCCTGGAGCCACTCTCTCCTTGCCCTTTCCTCGTGTCTGAGGCAGAGCTGCTCCCAGACACCTGGATTAGCTGTGCCAGGGCTGTTTGCTGCCGAGGAGGAGAGCGAGAGCCTTTCCTTCCCCGGGTTTCCCCTCAGTAACCTGAACACTGCTCTTGTGTTTGAGTCCAGGAAACTTTGTACTGCCCAGAGCACAATCTGGCCGGTGCTGCAGAGCCTGGTGGTGCCTGGTGAGGGGTGCTGAGCCTCCTGCTGTGCAATCCTGCCTCCTCCAGCCTCCATCTGTCTGTGCCAACTGTCAGCTCTGCTCTTTGCTGCCCACCCGGGGCTCAGGGCGCAGTCTGTTCTTTTGGGAGTGGAGCGCTGGAAGGGACAATCAGGGTTATGAGACCACTGTGTGGCAACTGCAACTGTTTGTGGAGGTTTTTCCTGTGTAGATGATGCCTGGTAAGACCCTTGGCCAGAATAATCCAGCCAGATTTATTAGTAAACACACATGGCCAGCTCTGTGTCACCATGCTCTGACTCTGCAGAGATTCCCCTCATTTCATTTGCCATTTCAATGTGAACATGCAGAACAGCATATTGGGTTACAGAGCTGTGCTTACAACATGTGTTTTAAGTGTCTCTCTTCTCACAAGCTGGCATTGTTATTCCCCATTATTTTTCACAGATCACAGTTTAGGTGGAGAAGTGTTTCAGAGGTTAAAAGTGCATCCTTAAGGGAGTGTGTCATTGGTGTAGTCATGCACTGAGTGCATAGCTGACATAGCACTCTGCTCTCTGCCTGGGTACCTTCTAATGAGATCTTTTGAAGATGTCAGATGTTTGCATAAAATGTGAAGGAAATCTGGGATAAATGGAATGTTCAGCTTTTGTGCCTCTTAGCTCCATTTTCTCTCCATAGTCTTCAGTTTTTAGCCAGCATTTTTCTCCCCTAGAAAGGGTCAAGCTTGTTTAAAGGAAAATTAGGTTTTACTGTCTGTATTTCTAGTGAGTCTCAGATGGTTTGATCAATTTTAATTACAGGAATGAACAGACTTAGTTGTAACCTTTTACTGGATTTATACAAGAGAGAAAATCCCACCAAGATTTCCAGAATCTTTTGAGTCTGGTAACTATGCAAAACATAGTCTACAAGGTAAAAAAATGAAAAGGTTAGGAAAGACTTTTCCTTGACCATGGGAAAAAAGTTTCTACATCTAAGACCAATAGTTCGTGTTGGTGGAAACATTTGGGAGTTCATGCCCAGAAGAGGTTACTTATAGTAGGACACAGGTCAAGGACCAGTCCTGAGGGAATTTAGACAGTAAGAACCTTAAAGGAGGAACATAAAGTCAAGTGATAACATTTGCCAACGGCACAATCTCACGGGGAGCAGGTTAGCATGAGGTCAAAAGATGGTAAAATTCAAAATAACTGAAATAGACTGATAAAATGAGTAGATAAGTGACGGACGGAATCTAGTTTAGAGAAATTGAAGGCAGAGAGGTTCACACAACTGCCTGGTGTGCTGCACACAGGAATTTTCTTCTACCAATGGAAGCTGGATCCTTTGTAAAGGTGAAGTGTAAGGAGCAGATGCGGCTACACGAGTTTAATCTCCAGCCACACCAGGAGCAGTGAGTGGGAAGTGCTGTCCTAAATCCCAAGTGACTACTCTCATGCATGCAAAGGCTTCTTGGGAAATATCTGGACACTTGGAAGAAGCTATTGAATTAGTTGTTGAGTACAGACATCACTGTGAGTTTCTAGTGGCAAATGCTTTTTCAGTGGATAGAAATGGCCATCCTTTGTGTGGAGTGCACTGCTGTGAGGAAGGATGTAGTAGATATTCTTTACTGGATATTTTAGTAAATATCCTTTACTGGATCCTTTTTTTATGGTGAAGAGTATAATTGATCTAACATTGATACTCTTTGAAATGTTTCATAATGTGTGTACAATGGCAGCTACCCATAGATCCATTCCCCTTCCATCATTGCTCTGATTTTCTAATTACAAATTGTCAGTTGATCTTGTGTTTTTCATTTCAAAGCTGCTATCTGCTCTCTCTCTTTTTTTTTTTAACTGCCGTACAGTAAGATTGAGAAATTGAGTTGGCTAGGACTGCTGAGTAACCCCATGAACTAATGAAGTAAACATTTGCAACCACTGTGACATGGAAATCATCCAGCTCTCCCTGGTGTACACCTGCAGAAACCTGTGATTCACCTCTGAGTCACTCTGCAAATGTTAGAAGGGCAGAGCTGACAGTTGTGTAGAGGGCTCACTGCTGCCAGTTCTCTCCTTCTCCCCTGGAATAATGACATTAATGATGCTTCCAAATGGCTCACAGGGTTGCAAAATGAGAGATCTCAAAATCCATGCAGCAGCTTGATTTCCTAATAGGATGCATTAAGTAGAACATTGCATGTTTTACAGGCTGAAGTTGATTAGAAAATAAGACTTAAAATATGTAGCTAAAGTGGTTAGAAAAATGGGTTTTGGAAGCCCAGATCAAAGCTTTACAGGAGGGTGATTAAATAAATAAAAAGTTTAAGCCTAACTGAGCAAATAATTGCACATCCTCTGAAAAGATCTGTTCACAGGGATTGATCAAATGTGAGTCACCCCAGGCACAGATGTCTTTCTGAGAATATTCCATTTAATTTTCTTAATGTACACCAAAAGCAAAGAGATACTGGTGCTGATCAGTGAATGCTCTTGTTTGCATAAGGAAAGGCTCTTTAAAAATAATGGAGAATGTAAAAAGTCACAAATCAAGTAACCACCAAAAAAGTGATTCTGTTCCTGTTGTCTAACAGGGATAATTTCCTCTTTAGCAGTGATTTACCCCACTTATTACAAGACATGAGCTTTCTTTTCCTTGGTGTATACTAGAAACCCACAGCACGTGCTCAAAACTTAAAAGAAATGTAATTCTAATTGCAGACTTCATTCTTAAGAGTCAATTTTCCCTCTCCTTTGGAAACATCAGCCTTGGGAAGCATCTTAGAAGCAAAAACTAAATACTAAGAGTTCATGAGGTTCTCACAGCGCATGATTGTCTGCTTAGGTAAGGAATGGGGTTTGAGTACGGAGTGTAATAGACTGGAGGTGAGGAGGATATTTGTAGAGAAGCATCATTTTCCCTGGGAAAAATGTTTTGGAAAGCCTTTCCCTTCCTGCCTTTGGCATTGTTTTTTGTAAATCCACCTGCAAACCCCTGTCCTCTGAAGGATGTGTATAGAGGGAGGCTGCATTAATGTTACAGATGACAGCCTGGTAGGGAGATTCTGCCCTTCAGGATTTTGATGTGTGTTCTATTTATTGCAACAAAGCCAGAATTTCACCTTTGCTGTTTCTGAAGGACAAAGAGTAAGAGCAGGGCTTCTCCTTGGCTTCTTCATTTCTCAGACCTCCTTCTTACACAGGCAGTGCTGATGGAGTGAAGGTTGGTAACAAGTAAGACTTAAAAAATTAGGTTATGAAAAAAAATCCTAAGATCCTTGGAAATGAGCTCTGTGGACAATCCTGAGAAACGGCACTGTCCTGTTAAAGGTGCCCTACAGATATTGGGTATCTCATTGACTGGATTATATTCCTTATTCAAACACTTATGTTTTGCTTTACTTTGCTCTTTGAGGACCAAGGTGTGAAATAAGGGAAACACAAAGGAAACACAAAGGAAACACAGGCTGCTCCTGTGTTCTCCTCCATCACACCCTGCATGTCTCTGCAGATTGCAGTAGGCATCTTCTCGTTGTTCCCAGCAAACTGACAGTGGTAGGACTGGAGTATCCACTGGATGGTTAGAGCTGGTAATAAAATAATGACTATTGAGTTTCACTTTAATGGGTGCCTGGGAACCATGACTAAATCTGCTTGTTCTTAATAACAGAGGATACCTGACCCTCTGTCTTGAGCTCTTTTATTTCGTGTAGTACCTAATTTCTGAAGGCAGCTGATATTTTCTCACTGCACCCTCCCTTCTCCCTTCCTCCTTCACCTTCATTCAGGCATTCGTGTACTTGCATTTGGCATTAGCTGAAATCTAATCTGAGGGGAACAGTTCAGAAATTGTCTTGCTGAAGGGCTGTGCAGGTTTTGGTACATTTCTGGCATCCCTAGCATGATTGCCAGCTCTAGGATAACTGGCTAGGCCATGTGAGCTGTGATTTGTGAGCACCTTTCACATATATTTCACAGCTAATGTAGAAATATTCCCGATGTAATAAAGAAGTCATTTTGTAATTTGGACTTTGGGAGCCATTTGTGATATTCAGTACAGTGAAGAGGAGTTAAATAATGACAAAAATAGGAGTGAATTTCCCACTTACTGGATTCAGTTTGCATTCAGTTTGAATTACTTACCTTTTCATTGGGTCCCTATGCTCATATTTAATACCTATCTATTTCCTCCTGTAACTTACATTATCTATTTAAGTTCTGTTACAATCTTGGCCTGGAGAACCAAGGGCTCAGTAGAAATTGTGACTCTATGTGGCAAAATCAATTTGCTCTGTGATTCAGCCTGAGGGGTGCATTCCCTTCTGTCAGTGGAGAAACTTTCCTTTATTCAACAGCAATTTGCTTTTATTGGTGATTAACACTGTCATCTGTGATGTCTCCTTAAAATTGTTACTTTCCCATTGTCACCTGTGAAATTCTCTTTCACTTGGGTGATGTAAACCTTTGATGTGTGCTGGTATAGAAAAGGGCTTCGTGTTATGTACAGAGGGGGTGAAGGATGTGCAGCAGCTCAAGGTAGCTGTCTAGTACTTTGGAAAATCAGACACATTATGTATCAGCAATTTCTCCTTGCAGCTGGGAAATAAATTTATAGCTTGATATTTCTAAAAGAAAAAATTACTAGTTCTGATTGAAGTGCTTAGCAGTGTAGACAGTTAAAGTAAACATTTTTTTATAGCCACACACGTCCTTAATTTTCTTCTTTTATATTTTGAACTTCAGGAAAATGATATTTCCAAAAATGTGGAAGGATAAATTTTTTTCTTTTATCTATTCAAATCAGCACCTAGAAAATGCATGAAAAATAATAAACTGACATTCAGGAAATAGAAAAGAACTAAATTCAGGTCATGTAGCAAGTGCTTACATGCCTTGAGACAAGGCAGCTACTGGAAAGGTATCAGAGGAAGATTATTGCGTTGTCACTCTACCTGTGGGGAGGAATCTCCCAACAATCTCTTTTTGGTGTAAACTTGTTTCTGTGGAAGGGAAGGGTAGTTCTGATAGCCTTGAATCTGGTATAAATCACACATTTATACAAAATATGCATATTGAAATGTAAATATATTTATTTTCTCTGTCATTCCTTCACTGTCTGTACCTCATGTCCAGCTTGCTCTAGATTTATACTGATGCTACTGAGTTGAGGCAACAGATAACATAGATTTCAACCTTTATTAGGAATGTAGCAAGAGATGCTTTATTGAAGATCAGCTTGGGTTTTTGTTGTTGTAATTTTACATTTTTGCTTCATATTTAGAAGTGATGAATTGAGCATGGCAATTAACTCAGTTTCAAGAGGACTCAACATTAACTTGCTGTTGTCGCTTATTGATAAAACCATTTTTGTTCAAAAGAGGCTTATTTCATTGCTACCCTGGACTGCAATTTTTTATTTTTCTACTAGATGAGAACTACTTTTTTGTGGGGAAGGTGTGTAAAATGCAAAGGAAATGGGGATTTAGCAGTGTCCAATCAGCAGTTAATTAGCTTCTGTGTGACAGACAGCCTCAGTGTAGCCCTACTAATCCCTTCTTTGTGACTTCAGTCTAGAGTTAGGCTCAGACCTGGGTAAAAGTCAGTAACACTGGCAGAGTTCTGTGAAATGTACACAAAGCTGCACTTGCTAAGTATCTCTTCATGGGAATGTTCCACAAAGCTCCAAAAAGCCACATGTGTTCTTAACATCCACTGTAATTAGGTTGCAGTTTGATGAAGTTCTTCTTTATTTTAGAATTTAGCAATGGCACTTTCTGTTAAAATAGGAATTGATTTAAAAAAAATAAACCCACATCCATTCAGAATGCTGTGAGGAAAAGAGCTACTTGGGTTTTTTTTGCAAAACCACTGAAAGTGTGATCCTTGAGAGGAAATTTACCATGTCCTCAGGATGCTTACCTGGAATCAAGAAAGGCCTTACTGATGGAACTTTGGGTGTGTCTTTTGGTCTCTCTATATTTTGGTTTTCCTTCTATAAGCTGGTAATTACAACATTTCCTTTCTCCATAGGGATGTTGGGATGTGCTCAGATATTTGTCGGTGTCCATACAAGTTTGATAAGCAGGTATGAAGTTCCTAGAATTTGATCTGAAAATGCGGTCTGGTGCAATATTTCCTGAGCCCTCTGTTTTACTGATAGCAATCAGACATCTAATCTGTGGGCATCAAGGCAGGTGAAAGTAATGCTAGAGCTGAGCATACTGCTTAGGATCTGGTTTAGAAATTTGCTTCTGTTCCTTTTCTGCATCTTCATGCTCCTCTTGGCCAGGCAGTTGTTAATGTATTCTTCCTTCTCAGCCGTTCTTCCCAGGATGTGTGAGCAGGGCTCAGGTCTTGTAAAGCGCTGCCGCAGGATGTGACAGCTGTGGTGTGAAGCGTTTCCATCCTGCTGCAAGAGCAGCTCTGTGTTCCAGTCAGCCAAACTCAAGCCTCTAGTGTTTGGACTTGGTCCAGTGAGCTCAAGCAAGTTGGTTTCAAGCAGCTTCACGTATTTTCCCAAAGACTTTTCCCAAGCGTATTATCTCCCGGTGCATTGTGTTTAGTGGTTAGCCTCAAAGAAACGGGTTGCCAATGTACTCTGGCCATTCTTTTCTTTACAATAAGACCTGTGTCATTAAGTAGTTTCAGATGACCTACAAATGAGACAATAAAGATCCGAATCCGGCACCAGCCATGATTTCAAACACACCTTTGATGCAGCAGTTCTGGCTTCTTTGGTGTCTGGGTGAAGTGGTTTGGTCTTCCAGCTCCTGACTGAACCTCAGGCTATTTCTGGGTAGACAGGTTCACACTGCTAAATCATCACTTGGCCAAACATGTTACAGTTTATAGAGAGTTGGGGAAAATCATCAAGACCTGGAACCAACCTAATTTTCTCCTCAGGCCCAGAACTGTCCTGGGGTGAGCCTTGTACCCTTTGGGTAACCTTGTACTTCTTTGGGCAGCTCTGGGGTTATTCTCCCAGTAATAGCTGGAAGGCCAGGGTGGGGAATCAGAGAAGTCTGGTCCTGTACAAGTTTAGGTCACTTTGATATCTGCTATTTTGTGTCTGATCAGTTGACTTCTGCAACAAAGATACCAAGGACTTATCTGTGTAAAAAGCAGAAGACACCATTTTTTTCCTGAAGTAACTGAGAACTGAAACTTCATGCAGATATAATTCAGTCTTAGCCTAATTATTCTTAAATGCTGCCCATGCAGGAATAAAGAGAAAAAAAGGGTGTGAGCTTTTACAATCTTATTCATTCCACCAGTGTAAAAGCTTTTTATTTGGCTTCAAAGTGAGTCTACTACTTCACAACAAAATTTCATTGTATCCCAGATGAGTTCTGTTTAATGGAATCAAATTTCACCTTTTCTAATTATCTTTTGGAACAGACAATCTTTACAGAATAATTAGTAATAGAAGTACACAATGGATCATTGTCTTTATTACTTCCAAAGAAATTCTAGATGCTGTACTAAATCTTGAGATATGATCTCACAAAATGTAAAATATCTTACCCCCTTCCTGCTAAATTATATGAAATTCAACGTAATTTTAGCACAATGGGTGTTAATTTTGCTTCTTTGAGAAGACCAGCTTTAAGTTGCTTTTACAGAATAACTTTCCCTATCCCAGTCTAATTAAACAAGCCTAGACATAGATGAACGTTTTGTCTTCAATTAATTTTCAAGATTTCTAAATGAAGGACTTAATATTCTTTTATTAAGGAGATAAAAGCACCTGTACGTTGCCTATCTAGCCTCCAGTTTTCCTTCAGGGGTCATTTACATTGTGGCATTGTTTTAAAACGCTGCCTTCCTATTCTGCTAAAATGAAGTTAGCAGCCAGCCAAGTGCTGGATTTAAAAAGGTATCTCCCCCTGCACTGAATGAACACATACAGTCATAAAGGAAAACAAACAATTCTGGCACAAGGGAGAGTCATTTGGAATCTATCAGCTCTTCCTCTCTGGTTTTGCCAAATGTTCTGAAAATTATTACATATTCTCGAATTATACTCCTGCTCAAAACAAGGGAGAAATGATTTAATGAAAATAAAAATATTTTTTTATCGAAATGGGCTGTTTCTCTAAGAATCAAGGTTGAAACTAATCTCCCACTGATTTAAATTTGCCACAAAACTGGGAGAAAAAAGAAAATGTACAAGAAAAATGGGCTGGTCCTCCTTGGACTGTTAGTCTTTATAATTTAATTTGTTGAGAATTTAAAATTACATTAATTGTGCTTAAATAACTGACATTATTTGACACTGCAACAACAGAGCAACGGAAATGAGTGACAAACACACAAAAGACTTTTGTTATCTTTGTTTGTCTGCCTGAATAAATCTCAACAAGTAGTTCAAAGATTTAAATTTATAGCATACTTAATCGTCATTAGACGGCCAATCCTGTTGACTCTTAACTACATTTCACTGATATTGAATAGTTTTGGCATCCGCTTCAGTTTGACTCATCGAGAATCTTAATTTTCAAATCACTGAAATTGTGTAAAGAGAGGTCATAAAGAAGAACTGTACACAATGTTATGCTATATGTGTTTTTAAAATGTTGTTTATTTTCCTTTCTCTTTCAAAAGCTGTTTATTTATATTATTTAAATACCACAGTGCTCTTCAGAAATGCAACCTGTGATGAGGAAAACTAATACAGGCTGTCAGTTTGGAAAGTAATTAACTGTTTTGAGACTTAGCTTACTTGCAAGACTTGGTGCAACTTCTAGTTTATAATACCACTCACCAGAAAAAAGCGAGGTTGAACTTCTCCTTTTTCCAAAAAGGCAGTGCATCCTGACCCAAAGGTTCCATGCACTGCAGTGTGAGGAACCGCTTTAAAACAAAATAAGTTGTCTAAACCCAGCCAGTGGTCACTGTGTGTGACTGCAGTGGGATATGCAGACTCTCCATTGGACTTTTGCTGCCAGGTGGCCATATTAATGCCTTTTGTACATCCATGTACCTGTAATTGCACAGGAAACACATTTAGCTAGAAACTGTCTGGCAGCAAAAACCCCTTACAGCCAATGTCCGAGATGAAGGGAAAATCCAAACACCAAACCCTTTTCAAGATGTCTCATTAATGGCTTCCTTTTCGGAAAACCTCACAAAATATGCTTAAGCACTGTAAACTCGAGTGAAACAAAATATGTTTTATTTGCTAAACCCAGCCAATTTAATTGAAATTATTCACAAATTTATAATGAATTTTCACAGCTTTTTTTGCATGGAAAAGAATGAATAAAATTGGATTGCTGGCAATATTTATTTTCGCACTTTTTAAACAGTTTGGAGACGGTTTGGCTTAGTTTTGGCTTTTATATCTGTAGTTATAAAACATTTTGTCTAATATTGGCGTAAATTTTACGTAAAATACCTGTGACTTTGTGAAAAAAATGGGAAAATTTAATTTTGAAGTGATATGATTCTTTTCCCCATCCTTTCAGTCTGTCAGTTTATCAATCATTTATTGAAATAGCACTATGTACCAAACACCAGTGAGTACAAAAAATATCCAGTGGTACCAAATAAAGGTATTTGCTAGACAATAATATATCTCTCCAGTCAGGATCAGGTTCCCACAGAACCAGTGGCTCCTCACACGCTGTCAGTTTTACTGCACTTGAAACTACACAAGTTCTGAGGGACAGATATGCAATTATTAATCACCCACACAAGCCCTCAGTCTGGAGTTTATTCAGTCTTGTCCTTCTTTCCATCCCTGCTGGTATGGAAATGCTGGAGCCGGTGCAGCATTGTAACAGAAATGAGAAGAACAAGGTCAGGATCTACCAGACAAAGAGATTTGCCTTGACTAAAATATTCTGTGCTTTTCTATATAAAATTAATAGATGAATTCCTTAATTTTCCTTATTCTAGAGCAGAAAGGAGTAGAAATCAAAACCAGCCTGAGAAGTTGAGGGACATCTGTGTATTCAAATGTCTAAGACATTGATGTTCTTAAGTTCTTCAGGGATATTTACTTTAATTGCATCTGTATGGTCGGACTCTGAGCCATTTACAACAACAGCTATGTAAAACTCAATGAAAAGATTGAGTTTAGTGGAGCTTTCAAACAGAAACGAAATAATTTGGCCCATCTGGACTGAACTGATTTTTGGTGGGGATATAGCTTCCCTTTACTGTTGACAGTTTAAACAATCAGCTGGACAGTATTATTTCACACCAGTGTCTGTTTATGATTGTTTACGAGATTAAAAAAGACAAGATATTCTCCTTCAGGCTTACAATACCATCTCTCACTGGTGCAGGTGAAGACACTCTTGTCTTGTGTGAAAACAAGTTGCTCCACAAAGACTTGCTGTGAGCTCATCCCAAATGAACACTTTAGCCTTAGCGTAAGAGGAGACAAATCTGTCAAGCCACACACACTGAAAATATGTTTACAGTTGTCCTATGTGTAACAGCAGATGGAAAGGGTTAAAATATAGCACCTGTCTTCCTGCAGCTCCCATGCAGCTTTCCACAGTGAGAGCCTAAATTACCTTTATGGGAGGATTTAGGCAGAAAAACACAATGCAAGGCCAGTAGTATCCAGCCTAAAATTCTGAACAGAAAGAGGAATACAAGAGTTGTGCTTCTGCTATTTTGCACCCTTCTCCAGTAATCCCAAACAAACCCTTCATTGCCATTTGTGGGAATAATCCAAATTCCATTATTCATAGCAAATCCAAAACACAGAGGTTTGGCCTTTCTGTTTCTAGGAGAATGATAGATTTTGTTATGATAGTCTGGTTTGTGATGGGCCAAAATCTCCTGAAATAAGCAACTTCCAGCATCTGCAAGAGAAGCAGAACTGGGACTTTAACCCTTGATCTTTGTATTGGCATTTGAAAGGATTTCCCTTTGAACAGCACAACTGAAGGCCCAGCTGGATGCTGAGCAATCATTTCCTTCTGATGATGTAAATAAATAAGTAAAATGTAACGCTGGGGTGAAAAAGATACTTGCTAGTCCTGGTAATTCATGACTATCTCGTTATTTAATTTGTCATATAGTACTAAGGATGTGCTAGAGTGCCTGATGTCTTTGCAGGCTTTAAAAAGGGATATAATAGTCGAGAGCACTACTGCCTTCTTTCGAGTGTAGCAGTGTGCTATTAAGCCGATAGGATCAGTAAACTTCCTAAAGCCTGCAGGATGAATTGATGTTTTTCAAAGACTTGTTTAGGAAAACAAGGCAAGCAGATGTTCATAGTCTTTTAAGCAGGGGAGAAAAGAGAGGAGAAAGAGAGAAAACTCTCAACAAGGGATTGTTCCTTTGTCAATTCCATTCTGACAAGAAAAGAGACTGTGGGCTGATGATGTTTTGCTTTTGTTTAAATACGTATTTGTGCTACGCTGGTTGAGTGGGGGAAGGAAGATTTGTCATGTCAGGAGGATGCAACCACCAATGACAATTTATAAACCCATCAGTTGCAGGTAGAGACTTGTTTACAGCTTCAGTTTATATTTTTCAGCCTTCAAATACAGAAAGGTAGAAACATGCAGAGATAGATGATTACTGATGAGTGTAGTGAGGAAAAAGAAGTGGTCACTGATAGTGAGATTTTTCTTTGCTTAATATAAAAAAAATACTTTACAACAATATGTGTATCTGATTGTTGAGAGGGATTTCATCCATGGCATTTTGATTTGAGAACTCTTGGTTTTGTTCCTTTTAGCTAAAAAGGGACCCTATGGACACTTGTTTCTCTAAAGAGAATAGATAAAATTTATGGGAGAGTTAAATCAGATTCTTTACATTTAACAGACACCCCAAAACTGATGGAAATTTGTATGAGAAGGAATTAAATCCTTGGCGTAGGAGCCTATATTAATTTTCAACTTTTCTCCATGGACACGTGTTTAAATGCACCTTGGCTGGTTTATGTAAGAGATTTTTGTGATAATATCAGGAAACAGGATTTGAGGACCCAGGGTGTCATTTCCAGGTCAGTTTTCAAAATTTTTTTTGCTCCAACTTTATTTTCAGTCTCTATTTGCACATTTACAGATGAATTCTATCAACACATATGTTCACGGGGTAAGCACTGGGCTCAAGCATTTTGATTTTTCTGAAAGTAACTGTGGACTGCTTACTTAAGTATCAGACAACATGCTTGGCATTGCATGAGATTATATTAAAAGAAGAAAAGATACAAGGTTGGCTGGACTTTGGGTTTCATACACTATAAGAGTTTCTGTGTAACCAAAGGTATTTGTGCAAATAAGGTCTTTTTTGCAGGACATGTCTGCTCACAAAACTGTTGGCCACCCTTTCCTGATGCAGGCCTGCCCTTCCATATTGGCAGTTTGTGGGAGTGTGTTGTGGGTGAGAAGGCAGCATGCTCAGACACAGAGCTTGCCAGACTAAAAATGATCTCAATAACAGCTAGAGAGAGATGCTTTAATTGGAGATCCACTCCCAAGCTGGTTTGTTTTGATGTCCCAACAGTGGGCAGCACAGGGCTGGGAGGAGATGCTGGTGCAGGGTCTATGGGAGACTGGTAACCAATGCAGAGACATTTTGCAGTTTATTTACCTCAATCACTTGGGTTTGCCACAAAAGTTACTCAGGGTCTCAGTCTGTACTGTGTCACTTTTGAAGTCCTGTTCCTCTCCAATGAGACCTCTAAGGACTCTTTTGTCCTTCTATGTGTCATGTAGACATATTTGTCATTAACCCGATTTAGCTCTCTGAGAGGTGTATGGGAAGACTCCCTGGTTAAAAAGGAAACTTGTAGCATCATTTATGTTCTGGACTCCTTTTCTTATGGGGCTGTAGTGCTCAGTGCCTGATTTTCTTCTGCCTTGTATCTTGTGTTGATATTAGTTTATGCTGGTGGTGATGCACAGAACTGTGCTTTTCTGATTTGGAAGCATTTTATACTCTCACACAGGTGCAAGAATCTGCACGAGGGGCAGAGTGAGGAAGCAAGTTTAACTTAATGCGAGGACATTTGTACAAGTTGGGATGCTTAGAAGCTGAGAGGAATCCTGTGAATCTCAGATGAAAGGATATTAACTTATTTTAAGTACTATAGATATTTATAGATAGAAATATTTCTACAGCTCTTTAGTCTTCCTCTGGAACGAAAGCTTTTCTAATTTGCACGAGTATAAAAAAGAAATAATTCTGTCTATATTGTTGGGGTTTTTTAACCTTGCCTAATCTATACTGCCAAGAAGGAATTGGCATAAATGCATAGATGAATGAAAATTGAATCTGTGCACAGAACAGTTAACATGTATAAGATTTAGGGCCAGATTTGGACAAATTTTCTTGAGTAGGTAAATGGATTTTTGCTCTGTGAGTAACTGAAAAACCAAGGTCAACAAAAAAAGTACGGCTTTCAGAAATCCTCAGCAATTCCTAATGTTTATATTTCTGTGTCATATCTGTGTATAACTCAAATTCCATCCAAAAATTCCCTTCTTTTTAGTTTTGTTCAGGAAGGAGGATTTCACAGAATTGTATTTGTAAGTGGAGATTTTTTTTTGCTGTAAAACTCTGAAGAGCCTATTATGCTACTGCCCTGTCTGAAGCAATGCAGAGTGAAGCTGTTCCAGTATGAGTAATGATGTGTCAGACTAATTGTTTTGACTAGCTGGGCATCCTCTGAGCTCACTGGATCTTAAATACCACAGCTACTTTAGGTTTCATGGCCCTGCACTCTGGATGCAGTGCTTGCTTCTATCTGTTGCTTTTATATCATTTTACTTTGCACCTTTTGTGCTGTTTTTGCTCCTCAGTGTTTGTCAACAGTATATTTAAAAATACCATGGAAATGCCGAGGATTATACAATCAATGTGTAACACTTAAAGAACACTATTTTGTATAGGACAACCTGCTGTTAGTTTGAATATCAAGTATGCCATTTACATTTTGGTGGATAGTTCAGAAATTTGATGCTTGCCAAATATGAAGTGTTGAAGAACACTCCATATGCTGGATTAGTTCAGTGTTGTGATCTCCTGCACAATGAGCAGTCATCTAATAAAATTTTGTATGCATAGATTTACATGACTGCATTGCCCTATCTTGTAGGTGACAGTTCAAATGTGCAGTAAAAGACTCTTTAAATTCCTTTATTGTTTTTATCAGATGGGCAGAAGATCTTTCAGAAAAGAAAACCAAAAGACAATATTTGCCTCGAGCTGTTAAAAAAACTTATAAATCCACTGTAACATATAGATTCAGAAATAGTTGGCCCAATCGTATGTGTGTTAACCTATTTTGTGGAAGTTTATAGTAAATTATTTTTTAAAAATCGCTTGGTGTGTGCCACAAGTAAAACTTTACGATGCTGTAGGCAGTAGTAAAGATAACGGAATAAATCTCCATAAGAAGCTGTTGCTGGGAAGTTTGCCTTGCCTTGCAGTGGGACATGTGCATTCCAGCAGAGGAGTCCAGTAATCTGTGCAAAAGCTGTGATTTGTGGAAACACCGTTAACATCCTGTTTGCCCTGCAAATATCTCCTCATCTGTGAGTTTTGGTAGCCCAGCCCAGAACACCTTGCAGACTGGTACCCCCTACCCTGCATAAAACATAATAAACAGAGTTGATAGCGGTGAGATTTGGTACAAAATAAGGAGCTTTAATTAATTTTAAATGGTGCTTTTCAGAGTGTCAAAAGATCAGCCCACTGAAGTGGAAAAGGGGGTTAGAGTGGCGAGAGCCTGGCAACACAGCTAATCTAGGCACTCCCAGCAAGCTCATTTCAAAGGCTGACATCAGTCCATTGGCATCTCGAGGTAGAGCTGCCTGGGGACAGCCGGGAACAGCCACTCTGCGGACAGACCTGCCAGGGCCAAGTCAGGGCTCTGGGGCAGCTGCTGTGACAGGAGGGCATTGTCACAGCAGGGCCTTCGCTCTGGGCAGCTGGCAGGAACCCAGACACACCGGGGGATTGGGGCTTGGTGCACACAACACCAAGCGGATGGAGGTGGAGGCTGTAGAAATGGACTAGATACAGCACTGTGCATCATGCCTTCTGTCATCAGGTGTCAGGGTAGTCCCACTGCAGAAAACTGGTGCTCTGCTTCCCCAGGGTATTTAGATAGTGATTTTGGAAATCAGAGCTTACATGGTTACTTAAAAGAGAAGGACTGTGCCGTGCAATATTCTAATGCATAAAGAAAAATGTGGTTTGAGTAGTTAATTTTGATGGCTTAAAAGATAAGCTAAATTGTTTTTTGAACTTCCTTTATAGAGAGTTTGTTCTTCTGGAGGTCATTCTGGGATCTGTTTTCTAAAGGTTAATAGTTATAAACACAAATACCATTAAATATTGTGGGTTTTGTTTTATATTTTCTCTTATCATATTAACAGTAGCTAAGGTATGTTTATCCATCCAGCCTTGTTTCTCTTTAAATCAGTGGCAGAACTCCTATTGATTTCTACTACAGCACACAAGGTGAATCTGTACTTAGTATATGTTGGATAAAAAATATTTAGAATATGAACCTGGTGCAGAAATGGCTGTAAAAGTCTTCAGCTAAAAAATCCTCTCAGACTCTAGTTTTACTAGGCTTCAGATAATGCCCCTTAA
The DNA here is from genome assembly GCA_013400315.1 of Bombycilla garrulus. Taxonomy (NCBI): domain Eukaryota; kingdom Metazoa; phylum Chordata; class Aves; order Passeriformes; family Bombycillidae; genus Bombycilla; species Bombycilla garrulus. The sequence goes on along the minus strand of VXBU01001145.1, from coordinate 917,114 downwards.
AATTAAGCTGGCACTTCATAGTAAGTTGTTATGCATTCATTATTTGCAAAGTAGGAAAAAGCAAACCTCAGCACTATTTGCTGAGTACCAGTCAGATGACCCACAGACAACAGAAGCTTGCAAAGTTTTAATAAGGTAGATAATTCCTTTTTATAAATGTAATCTCTCATCTCAGTCACTGGAGCAGAGCAGCTTCAAATTTGTCTTCTGAACTTCTGCACAAAGTGATTTTCTACAATTTTCAGTTGTATCCTCAGCTACATTCATGTCCAATTTTGTATTTCAAGTTTGATCCATTGAAGAGGCCTAATGTGGTGTTGTTATTAAAAAGCACACAAGCCTAGAATGGGACTACTCATATTCTTAAGAAGTCTATATCTCAGTGCTGCCTTGAGTGGATCCCCCGTCTGTGCTCTGCCCTTTGTGGAATGAGATGAGGGTATGTAATTTCAAATCTAATTACCATCCCTATGAGCTGTAGGAAGCTCTCCAGAGCTGCTGTCTATATTTCATTTATTTGCTGACACCCACCCCTACCACCACCGCAAAAGATTACACCCCCCTCCCAAAAGAAGCCCTAAAAACCCCAAACAAACAAGAACCAACAACAACCAAAACTAACCCACACCCCACTCCCAAAAATCTCAGGATTTCCACAGGATGGCAAGCCATCATTTCACTGACAAGGATGCTTCTGAGTGTCTTTGTCCTGCATGAAGCTGATGGCAGATTGGGAAGTGATGCTGACCTTGGGCATGAGTGGTGTGCACCACCAGGGGACTTTCTGCTGATGGCAAACGCCTACTAAGGAACCCACCGAGACCTGAGTAATACCTCCCAGCATCTGTGCTGGGGCCATGCTTGCGTGCTCATCTGGCAATATATTTTCCATCGGATGTAGAAGTTGAATCCAGGCAGTCCCTCTAAAGCTGAAGTAGCTCCCGAGCTCCTACCATGGAATGTACTTGGGATCCCTGCTGTAGCCTCTCTCTGGCCCTGTGACCTGCCTTGACCAAACCCCGCATTTTACACCCTGGGGGGGTCTTTCTGCTGCACAGGGTCTTAGGGCCACCTCCCTCCTGCACAGCCCTGAACTCCTGCTTCCCCTCCGTGTTTTCATAGAGAAACACTTCTCTTCCCAGTCACTCAGAAAGGATGGGGGAATTCTCTTTTCTGCCTGTAGCAATGTCTGCTCATTTAGAGATTTTTGTCTGTTTGATGCGTTGTCAGACTCCCTGTGACCACATACATATTGTGTGAGAGATGACAGCATATTTGGTTCAGTGTAAGTAATGAAACAGTGTTATTTTAATATGCATTGTTTCCTATCAATCTCTTCCAGATATAATTGTTTACTGGATAATAGACAAAAAGCCTCAGTTTAGAGATTGGTTTTAACCAAAAGCTTTCAAGGGGACAACATCCTGTGAGGTGGATTTTGGCATAAAGGATAAACATCCCCCGAGAAATATGTTGGCTCGAGTTTTTGTTTGCTAATGGTCTATCTTGAAAGTGCAAGTTTTGCTTCTGTGGCGAGATACCTTTACTGAGAAAGCTTATCTTCTCATGGCTGTGTTCTGGCACTGTACCATGCCTTGTCTTCCCTTTGTAATTAAATGTTTTGAGCCGAGTTGTGTCAGATGAAATTTCATTGTCTGAGGGTGAGTCTTTGTCTTAGGAGATCAAGACTAGGCTCTGTATTAGATTTAATCTGCATTCTAGATCCACACTACACAAAAATAGACCATTGTTGCAGTTTCTCTGCATATCAGCACTGTGAAGGCGGAACAGGAATTATACACAAACCCGGGCTGAATGAAATCCATACTGGGTAGCCACAGTACAGAACGGGTGTTATTTTTAGCATTCATTCACATCATACAGTGACAGAGCAGTCACTGGCAATTACAGCAGGCTCTGGAAGCTTATTGCTTATTTGAAAATATGTTAAATCAGAAAATGTCCACAGACCTATCAGATCAATTCAGCTTTTGCTGCTAACATCAATCACCTCCCACCTTCATTTTCAAATCTATTCTTGGTTTCTCTAACATACCTAATATAATGATGTTTAAAAAAAACCCCATTGTTTACATATCTTGCTTTTTCTTTTTTTTCCTTCATGTGTTCACCTTTGACTGAGAAAATCTTGACCATAAGCACATTCCAATCTTCTAATGAGTGCCAGGAAAGGGACAGTCTCGTGGTTAAAACACAGGACTGGAGAATGAGCAGACAGAGGTCTGGTACTAGCTGGGGTCTGGTACAAATTTGAGGCAAATAACTTTCTCAAAAAAAGAAAAGAAAAAAAAGGTGTGTGGGGGAGTCTTTTGTCAGTGGCAAACATATTTTGAGATTCTCTGTTAAGTATAGAGATTATTTTCTCTTGGAAACATTTCAGAAAAGAGCAGAGGCAGTGAGGAGGCTTTCTGTATGTCTGGAGGTTCATTCACAATCTTCCCAGACACTCCAAACTCTTGCAACTGGCAGTTAGGAAGGGATGCTTTTTCCAAGGGATTTCTTTTACAATAAAGTTGTTCTTTAAATATTCATGTATTATTTAGGACAGAACTTTAGGTTTTTGCTAAGATAACATATTTTCCTTTCTTAGTCTACAGATGCAATTGAAAAGGGAGGAATGGAGGACAGGAGATTAAAGTGTCTTTTATCCCTGGAATTAGTTTGTTTTCAAATGTTATGCATTGATTTGGCTTGCTATTTATTTTATTGAGTGTAGTTTGTTCATCAGAGGTGGTTCTGCATTGTAGAAACACTATGCCACTCAGATAATTGAGATAATTAAATCACAGTGAGATAATTTTATCTTCATTTTAATTCTGTGCACCACTCACAGATCTTAATTTAACAACACATTCAGATGAAAGACTTCTGACTCGAGATATCTGTGATGGTGTAAGGAATAGGAACCATTTTGGGATTATTTCTCTGTTTGCTTGCATAAGGCAGATGCTTTGCTGAACTTTGGCAGCAGCAAAGCCAATACTCAGGAGCACTGTGCTCTAGATAAGCAAGTCCCCCAGTGCTCTGAACCAAAATGCAAAGCTCTGTTAGCTCAGGGGTGTAGCTGTCTCTACCATAGCTGCTTCTGCCATGGAAGGGTGACAAAGTTGTACTGGGTTCATGTAGGGCAACAGGTTTTTTTGCATTTTGAAGTAATAAAAATGCATTTCTGTGTGTGACTTTCTGTAGTATTTAGGTATTCTGTCGTGTTCTGAAAGTGTGAAAGAAAAGTGGAGAAGAGAAATGGGGGTGTTCAGTGACACATCAGCAACTCTAGATGTCTTCTAATTTCAATCTATACATTAATTATGGCAAGAGAGGCAATTTTATGCACGAGTGCAAATCCTATGCAACAGAATGTATTTTGTCATTAACTGGATGGAAAATTTTGTCACTATGAGCAATTTTTGCTAAAAATAAATAAATCCATTTTGTAACCAAATGCATTTATTTAGAAACAAGGGACGTCTGTCTGATTGGGAGGGAGTGGGTGTTTTGAGAAAGAGGTGGCTTGTGATTCAGAACTCCTTAGTTCTATTCTTGGTTCTGCTTCTGATTCATAATTGGTTGGATCTCAAATCAGTGGAAAATGGGCCAAACTTTGTGACCTATAACGAATCACATCAAAATAAAAGTCATGTTTTAGGCAAAGAGTTTCTTAACCTGTCTTGCTTGGTAGAACACAAGAATTCTGATGCAAGAAATACGATGTTCTAATTCTCCAGTCCCTTCTCTCTGACCACCTGATTGTGGGCATGCTGTGCACCTTCCATATTTGGTCAGTTTTATTTCTATTGCTCAATCAACACAAAAGTATTTTTCTGAAATCTGGGACTCTAAATATACCATGAATAGCAACACATATATAGACAGTATGCCCAGAACTTCTTTTCTTTTTTCTTTTTGAGGGAGCAAATCTGTTGCTGATGATGTCCATTTTTGTGTTAAAATTCTGATTACAATTTTGTCAAAAGTCTTAATTGTGTTTCATTTTTTTTTTCAATTGTTATGAGTCCTTTTAAACAACTAAAAGATTCTACAGGTAGACAATGAAAATAATTCTGTGTATTCATGCAGCCTCTTACCCATTTGAACTCTAGCCATGTTCATTACCTTTCACTTAGGATCACAGAAAGTAGAAGAGCTTTCCCAGGTTATCAAATCCAGTCCCTAGTGTTCCCTGGAAGCCATACAATTAAACACCAGATAAGAAAATCCCAGAGTCTATTATCACAGTCCCCAATAAGCTTTCCATACCAGATTTCTGACCTGTAGTGAAAGCCCAGAGCCAGCACCATAATGTGTTGCCACAAAAGAACAACAAAAAAAATTAATTTAATGCTGGTGCCTTAGTTTCTTGCAATACGAGAGAATAAAGCTGTCAGATAAAGCACTTATTTGGCAAATCTACCTTTTTGGGGTGCTCTGCCCAGAGCTAGAAGGTTGTGAGATAACTAGAGGACAATCCCATTTCCAGACTGCACCACGAGGCCTTCCAGAATCAAAACAATATTGAACATTTACCTTTCATTCTGTGAAACACTTCCAGTGGATGGGGGGATGGTAATTTAATGTGGTGTATACATCCCATTATTGCAGATGGGATTTTTTTGTGTGTGTATTTTAATTTAGATTAAACAATATGGAACCAATTCTCAAAGGGAACCATGTTCTTGTTGCATGTATAGCATAATGCTACTAAAAATTGGAATAACTGCATCAATAGAATGTATAAATAGGTATCTCCTTTACCCATCTGTACAGCTAAAATGTGTTTCATGTATTAATTAAAACTTTCAGCAAGATGAAAAATGAAGCTTGAGCACTAATCTAAAAGCATTATTTTTTAACATGTCAGGAGTGCACTGCAAAACAATGTCCTTAACAACTTAATAAGTAAGTGAGAAACATTGCAGTGGGTAGTGGATCTTCAATGCTAACAGTTATTGGAAATTATTGATAAGGAAAAAAAAAGAATTTAAATCTCTTGTGAGCACATAGTTGTTGCCGAGTAAAGGATACAGATCTGAAATCTGCTCTAGATTAGGGGAGAGAGAGGGGGAAAGGTTAGAAGTCCTACTTTTAGCTCTAACACAAAATCAAACACCTGTTCTTTCAACAAAGAAATTTGCAGATAGTAACAGGGACTACACATCTAAATCCTCTCTATGTTCATGTGAGCATACATTTCACAAGATGCATTTGAGGTACATTTAATTAGAGCTACAGTAGTATAAATGTATTTTAAAATGTTCCAATATGCTGACTTTTAGTTTCATTTCCCGTGAAATGCTATGCAGTGGCAGAATTCTGCTTCCCACTTATGGGAAAATGAGGACACTTCCCTGATACTGTTGCTATTGATGTAACTGAGCACAATTTGTCTCGGTGTAGATAAGCAAAACAATTTAGTCATGCACTAGAACTTTCTGTCCTGCAGGTGTTAGCATTTAGTGATGATAACTCAGATGAGCAGCACTGTCTGCCAGGAAATTATCTCCTTGTATCATACATCTACAACTCCTTGGAAAATTAATTTGACACATGGAATGCAAATGCATTACTAGCCTTTAAAACTTTTCTGTGTGGCTTTGCAGGTCTAGAAATGTATATCGCACATTTCCTAGCTGGCGACCTTTGATCTCAAGAGATCTTCTGAGATGTGACTCTTCCAATTGCAAGTCCCATTTCTGGAACTGAACTTCTCAGTTGAGTTTCAAGTGAGGATGTAACCAGCAATAAATAGTGCCTAGAAAACGAATGTAACAGGGAGTGCAAAACACGTGAGGTGCCAGGTAACTCTGACATTATTAGGGCACAGGCTGCTCTCTGGGAGCAGCTCTTGTCCATGAGGATTGGGAAGGGCAGGATAGATTGTAAAGGAACCTTTGAGGAATCCTCTCCACACTGTTGTGATATCACATGACTGACAAGTGGGGGACCAGTTGTGGATATGCTCTGAAATCCCACTGCATCATTCTTGTTTAGAAAACCAACACGGTTCCATATTATCTTCATGCACTATTCAAATGGGATTGCTGACTGCCACTGAGCTCTCCAGTCTGTGCTGGTCATGGTCTGGACAGTCCATACCCAACAGACTCTTATCCTGGGATGTGATTGTGACAAATTAAACCTGAGTGTCTCCCATTGTGGGTAGTCAAGACTGCCAGCTACTATATGGAGAAACTTTGTGTCCTTCCCTGCAACGTGGAAGCTTCATGAAAAATCAAGAAATCTCAAAATGAAATCTTCCAAGCATAAGGAACTCTCAGCTGTCTTGATGGGTTTTGTGAGGGTTTTTGGTGTGGGTTTTTTTTTGGGGGGTGTGATGTTGGTTTTGTTTTTTTTTTCTTTGTTTGTTTTTT